>BSBK01003237.1:5000-515000 GCA_027943335.1 Chamaecyparis obtusa | reverse complement strand
TATGACTTTCTGTCATTTTGTTGTAAACTAAGTAGTTATTAGGTCATTAGGAGCTACAACTAGAGGTTTTCTTCCTAGTTTTTTCCTACTGGTATGCCCCCCTAAACCATGAATCTCTTAAATTTATATGTACTAATAAAATATTGGCTACAACTCTTTACTAATAATATATATATCAATGGAAAAGACATTACAAAATGAATCCAAGACAAAGAAAAACACATCTTTTTGTCATGAATGAAGAAACACATATTAAATAGAAAATAGGAATACTTAACTCAATTTACTCCATGATGTGCATGAAAATTCCAGGGAAGACCATTCAAAATATTGAACAAAAGATGAAGAAATTCTTTTGGAATGGTAGCCAGGGGCAGAACAAAATTCCCATTTTGGCCTGGGACAAGGTTTGTGCCCCAACATTGGCAGGTGGTGCTAGATTGAGAAATTGGACATTAATGAACGAAGCAATGGGAGCAAAACTGATCTAGAAGGAATACTTAACTATGTAACCTATATGTTTTAAGAAAGAAATATTAACATACAACTTAAAAGGAAAAAAGGAAAGAAAAGAACATGGAGGGAAAAGGAAAGAATATTAGGCATAATATCAATTCACAAATGCATAGAATTTATGGGGTCTTTAAGAGGTGTTCCATCTACATCTACTATTTTATAAGCACCCGAGCCAAAAAAACCAGTGATAATGAAAGCACCAAACCAATTGGGACTAAATTTTCTTTTTCCTTCTAGTACAACATTAACATTTTGTTGATTTTCATAGAGCACCAAATCACCTACTAAAAAGGATTTTTCAATAACCTTATCATTGTACCTTCTCTATAATGATTTGTGGTAAGCCTAAATATGTTTAAGATCATTAATAACTTGTTCACCAAGTAGCTCAAGTTGTTGAAGATATTGTTCTCTATAAACCTCATTGTCGATAAGACCCTTAAGAGAACTTTGTAGTGAAGGAATTTCTAACTCTAAAGGCATAATTACATCAGTTCCATAAACCAAGTTATAAGGAGTTGTTCCTATGGTTGTAAAAATACTTTTTATATAGGCCCATAAATTATAAGACAATTGAGTGTGCCAATCTTTCCCATGTTTATCAATATTTTTACAAATAATTTTCTCAATTATCTTATTAAAAGATTCATCTTATCCATTAGATTGAGGGTAATAATGAGTAGATAAATGATGTTTAATGTGATACTTCTCAAGGAATTTATTCCCATATTTATTCTTGATAGAAGTGCAATTATTAATAATCAATGTAGAAGGTATAACAAAGTGAGAAAATTTGTTATCTTGAATAAAAATTACAAATAACATCAGCAGTAGTAGAATGGAGAGGAATATATTTAACCCATTCATTAAAGTAATTAGTATTGGTGAGAATAAAAATACGTCCTTGTGAGGAGGGAGGATATATTTTTCCAATAAGATCCAAACCCCTTACATTAAAAGGCATGAAGCAACCTAGGATTAGAGTTCATGAGCAAGAGTATGGATTGATTTATTATGTTATTAGCATTGATGGCATCATTTGACAAATGCAAAAGAATCTTGTTCCATAGTTTTCCAATAGTACCCCATTCAAAGTAACTTATTAACTAAGATTTTTCCACCAAATTGCCCCCAGAAGAGCCTAAATGAGCTTCTTCAAGGGCCAACACAATCTTAGTTTTATTAAGACATCAAAGGAGAAGACCATTATAACCTCGTCTATGAAGGACATTAGAAAGAATGATATATTTAGTAGAGAGTTTTTGTATTCGAGCTCTAGTATTTCTTGTGGCAAATTCAGAGAAAGTTTCATCTCATAGGTAGTGAAAAATACAAGAGTATCATTCATCTGAATCAACATTAAAGCAACAATTAATTTGACTAGATCCATAAAAAAATATAGGCTGCAAGAGGTTATGTATAATAAATTGGCAATCCTTAAAATGATCCTCAATTGTAATAAGAGAGGAAACACTTGTCATTGCATCTGCATGCCTAATATCTTTTCGAGGTAGAGAATTAATAGTGTAAGAAAGAAATTACTTTAACAAAGATAAAACAAGATCACAATATTGGGATAGTTTAGAATGTTTCATTTGACAAGTTCCTTTAACTTTCTTCATAATTAATTGTGAATCACCATAGATGTGTACATGTTGCACACTAAGAGATAAAGTTTCTTTTAATCCAACAATAAGGGCTTCATATTTTGTTATATTATTTGTGCAAAGGTAATTAAGACAATAGGATAAAGGAGTCGGCTTCCGTAAAGGAGGCACTAATATAACACTAGCACCAGATCCAGTTCAACATCTAGATCCATCAAAAACTAATTCCCATGTATTACTCACATCTATAGGAAGGACAGATTCATTAGGAAAAAAGTTGCATTAGTAACTGTGTTAGGTGAAGGAGCCTCAACTAAATGGCCGGTTAAAGATTGTCCTTTGATTTCTTTTTGGAAAAAAAAACTTGACGTCAAATTCACTTAACATCATAACCCATTTTGTAAGGCATCGTAAAAGATTTTTTTTAGAGAAAATATTCTTTAAGGGATCAAATTTTATAAGGACACGAGTTTCAACACTAAGAAGATAATGTCTCAATTTTTGGGTAGAAAAAACTAAAGAAATACATTGTTTTTCAATTGGAGTATATCACATCTCATAATCAAGAAAAGTATGACTTATGTAATACACAAGTTGTTGCTTTCCCTCTTGATCATGTTGAGAAAATAAAGCTACCAAATCATGAGAAGAAGAAAAATTATAGAGAAGGAATGGTTGACTAGGTACAACAGGTTGTAAAATAGGAGGATTAGCAAGATATTATTTCAATTCTTTAAAATCCTTTTGACAATCATGAATCTAGTAAAAATTGTTATCTTTCTTTAGCAATGAGGTGAAAAGAATTTTCTAATCCATAAGGTGTGAGACAAACCTATGAATAGCTTTAGTTTTTCCTTGTAAACTTCTAAGTTATGAAGTGTTTCAGGGAGGTGGCATGTTAACAATATCATCAACTTTATTAGTATCCACTTCAATTCCCCTATTTGATATGATGAATCCTAGAATATTTATACTATCCAATCCAAAAACACATTTGTGGGGGTTCAAACACATGTTATACTTATGAAGTTACTCAAAGATTTGTCTAAGAACATTAACATGATCCCTGCAAGAAATAGACTTAGCCAAGATATCATTGACATAATCTTCTAAGATTTTATGTATATAGTCATGATAGATAATATTCATAGCATGTTGATAAGTGGTACCAACATTGTTTAATCCAAAATGTATAACAACCTAATAGAAATTTCCCCAAGGTGTTATGAAAGTAGTTTTGTATTGATCTTGAGGAGGAATCAAAATTTGATTATATCCATAAAGTCCATCCATAAAGGTTAATAAAGCATGTCCAACTATAGAGTCAACTATCATATCCATGTTTGGAAGAGGAAAATTATCTTTTAAAGAATCTTTATTGAGATCTCAAATGTCAATACACAATCAGACCTTTTTCTCACCTTTAGACACAATGAAAATATTTGAAATCCAAGGAGAATAATCAATAGGAAAAATGAAACCAGTGTCAAGAATTTCTTCAATTTCAAACTTCACAAGTAAATAAATCTTAGGACTCATATTTCTAATATTTTGCTTCACTATTTTAGCATTAGGAACTAAGATTGTGTTATGAGTGACAATTTTACAAACAATTCCAGGCATGTCGGAGTATGTCCAAGCGAATATACCTAGGAATTCATGAAGAAGAGAAGAAAGATCTTGTTGTTTATGTTCATATATATATTTGCCAATTTGTATCACCTTTTACTTATTGTAAGGATCCATTTTCACATCAAAATAGTGTCAATTATCAGGAGATTACTTTGTTGAGGGACTTCTATAGGAAAAGGGAACTCATGGATCTCCTCTACATCAACATCTTCCCCAAAGTAGGCTTCTTTATTTAAGCAATAGGGAAAATTGTGATTATAGTGATAGTGAGGAAGATTGTCATAAGCTCATAAGAACTCATCCAAAGAGTCATTTGTACTAAAAGTATCAAGAGAAGGTAAATCCAAATTCTAAAGTAGAATTAACATCTATAAGATGAGGGTTGACTAGAGAACTTAGAGGTCCACAAGAAAAGATAGCATTAACATTAAGAGAAATATTTCTATACTTCTTAGGAGGTTTAAAGGGATTGTATCCAAGGCTAAAATAATGCTCATGACCATCATTTTGTAAAGGCACTCAAATCCCTTTCTCATTCACACCACACTCATTACCACTATAACCATGTTTAGCTAAAGGATGATAACCATGACCATAACAAGATGCCATATTATAAAGGCATAGAAAAGCCTCATAGGTCACTATGTCATAACAATGAGGTTTTAAAAGAGTCTCAAGAGATTCATTAGAAGTTGAAGTAGCAACAAAGTTATTACTGAGTTGATCAAGAAGAGACAAAGTCTTCTTAATTTCAAAAATAGGTTCACATTGTTTGGGTTTTATAGAAGGAACTTTATACTCTCCTAAAAATGAGGGTGTAAATTCCAAGGATCCTCAATCATCATCTAAAAGGATACTATTAGGAGAAGTATCATGAGAAGGAGATTGTTCTTGTTGTATTGGTGTAGGAATAAATTGAGAATCAGATTCAATATGTAATAAATTTTGTAACTTATCATCAACAACCAAAGTATACATGGTATTGTTATAAATGAATCTCAATTTGTGATGAAGAATTGAAGGAACGTCTTTCATAGCATGTAACCATGGTTTACCCAAAAGAATATTATAAGTGAGAGTATCAGGCATGTCATGAATAGGAGTAGATAAAATGCCAGGACCTACCTTATCAGGTAAGGGGATAATACCTAAATTTTATTTGGAAACATTATCAAAGCCACATATAGGAATAAAATCAGGTTTAATTAAGGAAATTGTATCCACTTTTATTTTATGCAAAAAATCAAGGATACAAACATTAAGACTAAATTCATTATCAAATAAAGTTCTTCAAATAAGGTTACCATTGATAAGAAAAAAAAATCGTAAGAGAGTCATTTTGATCTTGAATCTCCTTAGAAGGCAACTCATCTTGGAAAAAACAATATAAGCTTGAGTATAAATCTTATTCATACATTCCAACAAAGGAGCTATATTTTTTTCCACAGGAGATTGAATAGATATGTTTTTCAATGCTTGTTATAAAGCTTCATGAAAATTAGGAAAAGTTTGAAGGATCTCCCAAAGAGTTATCTTGGCGGGAGTAGTGTGTAATTTGTCTACCAAATTATATTATTTTCCAAGATTTTGAGGGAGATGAGGTGCTAGAGGAAGCACAAGTTGAGAAGTAGGAAGAGGGTTAGGCACAACTGGATTACTAGGTTGTCAATTGTTCCTCATATGATATGTATGGGCAACTACTTGATAATTTTTAACAAAGTACAAAGGACTTCTTGGTTTTTCTTTCACAGTTATGATTGGTTTGTTGGGAGTTTGAAAGGAGTTTCGATCACTACAACCTTTAATAGAATTTGATGAAGGTGAACAATTGTCTTGGATTTTTCAATGTTGTTAATGTAACCATTCACATGTATCATGTTAATCAAGATTTTGCAAAAGAACGGTTTAGGATTCGTAGAGGAAGACTAGATGACAAAGATTAAATCATCAAGGGCTTCATATAACATATCAAAATCATCACTACTAAATGGCTCATCAAAGGCTCTAAAGTCTTATGTAAAGAAATCAGATATTTTAAATGAAAATAAATGCAAGAAATAGACTCTATAGCTAAAAGAACCAATGAATGCACAAAATCATACTTCTTTTTTGTTTGTTTTTTTCAAAATGTTCATGCAAAATAAATGCAATGAAAATGTAAACTAATGAAAGGAAATACTTTTATTATTTTTATTGTTTAAAAACACACGTACAAGATTTAATCTAATCCAATCAAAAGTAATATGCATGAAAGAGATGGGTTCACCAAAATGTACGATAGAAAATTTAGAATTGAGGGTAGATCAATTCTCACTTCCTAAGGTATACATTAGAATACAAACCCACCTTAAGACAAATATGATTGACAATCACTATGGTGATAGGATGCTAATATATTATCTATGCTCTCAAGGTTTCTATTCCTTTGTTGCTTACAATTGAGAAAGGGAAAGACAAAGTTTCCATGCAAATAACTAAGTATAATGATAAATGAAATAATTAAAGTTGTAAATAAAGTAGAAATATGAGAGAGATTGTATGCACCTGTGGGATAAATGAGGGCTAAACTGATACAGATCTGATTTTTTGACAACTGGAACTGCATAGATAATTGTGCTTTATGTTCTAAACTTTCACTGTAACTACCTGTATTTGGGCCAAATTTCAACTAATTATGGGGGGAAGACATTTATTTTTGCAACCTCTTCCTTTCTTTTTGGGTTTCTAAGACAAATTTGAGTCTATCTTAGAAAAGAGAGTTTGTTCTTTCCAGTGACAGTTGTTTCTAATTTGATATGCACCCACAAGTCCAAAAATGTGTTTGTGAGTGGATATATATAGGGGTTTTCCTTGGTCAACCCCCCATTTTGGTGATTCCCACCTCCATGGATAGCCATTATAAAAAAGATATGTGTGTATGCTCATGAATCTAGAGCATGCCTAAATTCTTATGAGCTAAAATACATTAGAGATCTATCCTAGTATGATAGAGTATAACCCTATATGAATATGAAATAAAATGTGAATGGAAGCATGTAAATAAGTCTATATTTGAAGTTCAAATGTATAGATCTGAGAATAACAAGAAACCATACCCAACCTAAGAGGAAGAGTGCAAGTCAATCATCAATAAGTCATCTTCTAGTCGTCTTCATAATCCTTTGAAAGCTTCATGTTGATGTAAATGTCATTGAATGCTTGATGTAGAAAGATAAATTTTAGATCTTGATGTATGCTAATTTTATTTTGATTTATAGATCCTTACTTCGTTGGATGCCTTTAAATTGTGGGATCAACCTTGCAATTGATTTCACCTTACCAAAATGAAGTAAGATACTTTATTTTATACCAAATCATGTGATAAACTCAAAGGAAGCTGACACGAATATGGAAATCTTGCTAAATTACGAAGATAGACCCTCAATTCCAATTTCAAGCCAAACATTAGGGAAGATGACACTTTTTATAACCTCTTCTCAGGAAGAGTGGGCTTTTTGCAACCTCTTCTTGGGAAGAGTGTGCTTTTTAAAACCTCTTCTTAGGAAGAGTACACTTTTTGGAACCTCTTCCCACTAGTCAGGGCTAAGATCATGATCTTGAGTCCCAAATAATAAAAGGATACTAGATTACAAAGAACAACCGATTATGGGATTGGGATAGAATACGAAGGCCACAAATGGTAACATAGGGCCTATGTAATTAAATAAATGATTGAATTGGTAAAATAATAAAGGAGCGCACCTAGAGATAAGGGCCCGCATCAATTTTAGATGACATTAAATTAACATATGACTCATATTTTAATTCATGTGCTCATTAAGTGCAACATGAAGTTATATTATGCATGCTAAAATGAAAACACACTAAGGTAAGTGTTTAACAATCATGAAATTATATACACTATAAGGTGCTTATAATTTATGACAGTACAAAGGCAAGACTACAGAGCAAGGTTAGGGATTAAACCTCACCATTACTCTTAGCTATTTGTGTATAAACACTCCCAAAGTATAATCTATGTGACACTTTGAAGTCGTGAGATATAAGAGGTTAGGGATGATAGTTAAGGATTTCTCATAGGTAATGACATTATTCATCATTGATGCTTGATGTTCAATCATCCAAGGTCAAATGGGCATCAGGGGTCGGCAGTTAGGGGTTGAGGTATTTCTTCATAGTTTTAGAAAACTAATAAAGGTCAAGCCTTACCTCCAAAGGCCAACACTCTTAAGCTTTTCTCTCTTAGCAAGGTTCAAGGTTTTGACCCTTGACATGGTGGCCTATGAAACTTACCATCTTCATCTTCAAGCATCTATGTCTAAATATCCTAAGGATAGATAGAGGATTAAGGATCTATGATCACACTTAGTGTGATATTGGTAAATTATAAAGGAGAATTGTGAGGCTCAATCCTTGATCTTGTAGGTTCTAGGTCAACACTTAACATATTTTGTAAAGGGAAAACTCTATGGATTTTTAGAGTTTTTCATGTTTGATGTATTATTTTATCCAAATCCTAATCCCTAGGTCAAGTTCATTTAGTTTCTTAAAGGGTTTATCAATAAAAACCCTAGGTTCAATTACATACTTGAACCTAGTGACACACTTAAGGGTCAATGCAAGTTGGGGTGAATGTAGAAGGGCCTAAAAAACTTAGGTCAAACACCCAAAGAATGATAAGGAGGAATATGAAGAGGCACAAAAGACCACAAAGAAAAGAGGGGAAATAAAAGAGAAAATATTAAAACCCTAAGGATTACTATAAAACATAGAGACATAGAAAAATCAAGAAAAGGAAGGTAGAAAATGAGGAACCCTGCCTCAAAACATCAAAAACAAACCTACAACATTTAAAATATGGCACACACTCACTAAATCACCAACTCTTCACTCTTAAACGGTAATCAGGGTGCAACTCGATTGCACAAAAAAGATTGAGGATCAAACTTACAAAGAAAAGGTGAGAAATGAGTTGATGAAGTGCCCTTCTATAAGATGCTTGGGTAATGTATACAATCACCAACTACATTAATCATAGTCGAGGTCAAGCTTCGACGAAAGGGAAAAAAAGGTATGGACCTAATGGGTGTTGGGGTTTAGGGGTCAATGATCGCCTAATGCTAAGTAATCACCAAATTCCTGACACTCGATCCCTGAAAGGGAAAAAAGAATTAAGGATTGAGGGTCGAGAGTAAAGGTTCAACTTGGAACCATTGGCCTTCAAAAGTTGGAATCTTGATGAAGGAAAAAAAAGAACCAAGGAGCTAGATGGAGTTTAGGGGTTGAGGGTTATGTTTCAGATGACTAGGGAACTTAACGAGCCCAAAGCGTAAACTAAAAAAAACACCAAAATAAGAAGGTAAAGGAAGAAAAGGAAAACATACACTAAGCGATAAGACACTTAGGGAAAAAGGAGAAGCGAAAAGAGGGGGTCCCCTATATTCCAAGAGACAAAGTGGGATGTGAGTTGTGATACAAAAAAATTATTCAGTAAGGATCTTCAACTGGGATCATGCTTTGATCCAAGCTTGTGAAAAAATATAATTATCACCCATTCACCATGGGCTTGCTTCCAAAATCCCATCTCTATCTTCTTTGTTATCAAATTGTGTAACAAAAAAATTGGTAGTAAATTTGTTCTCAAAGCCTTCTTCTGATGCAAATTTATCCAATTAGTGATTTATGCCCAAAGAACAAGGTTTTCCCACAACCCTACTTATGATTGAAGTGTCTTTTAAAGCCCACACTTTTTTATCCATTTTGTCTCAGACACTGATTGTTAATGTTTCTTGTGCTTCAAAGATTCTTCATAGTTGATTATTGATTAGGTTATCCCTATACATCGTTGGATGGGATGGTGGCTTTTCTATGATATTCATTTCTTTTGTGATCACATGGATTATTCCTGCTTTTGCAAAGCATTTTTTTGGTTCATGTGAGTTTGATGTCTCCTTTACTCTAAAGGGATAGTATTTTCTCACGATGTAATGATGGGGATCTAATTTTTCTTTGTGATTCCTTTAGTTTCAAAGTCCTTCTTCAAAGCATGCCCTATCCTTCTTCTATCTTTGAACTACCCTGCCCTTGAACTTCTATTCTCAAACTACTTTGCCCTTATTTTATCTACAAATTGGTCTGCTCTTGCCATCTTGCTACTTTTACTCTATAAACCTTTAACATCATCTTTCTATTATTAATCTCAAAACTAGATATCTATAATCCTACTATATGAACCAATATCTTTTTACAACTATGGATGTTTTATTTTTATGTTGGCTAAGCATATCTGTGTATGTTGAAATACTCATTCATGTTGGATTCACACACATCTAAGTGGGGGTAAAATGTAATGGAGAAATTGACATATTTGTGCTATTTCTCCTTGATCACCTTGGTGGAATGATTTAATGTAATATCACATTGAAAAATGACATACATCTATGTTAAGTTTGGTTCATGGCTCAATCCTTGTCCATATTTATTTACTCTTGTTCACACCAATTTCCATAATTTTTTTATTTACTCATCAGATATTGCACTCTTGTTCACATGTACTTTCATAGATTCACTTCTTGTTTCAAAGTTATCAATTTAAATCTAAGGACCATTTTTTAGTGGCATGAGATGGACTTGGCTTAATCCTAAGCTATATAGGAGCAAACATGAAATTGAATTTGTAATTCTCTTACCAACTTCCACTAGTCATTACGACCCGAATTTTTTTATTTCTAAAGGGAAAATACATAATCAAATCCATATCATCATTATATACACCATTTATATGGTTGTGTAGGTAGTCTTCAATATTGTATATGATCATTTATCCAACTAACCAAAGAGGTTTGATCTAAGAGAAAACTTTTTCATATTAAGTTGACAAACTTGCATATGGTGTCCTTAGACACTACATTGCATTTGTGTCCCTCGAGCTTAAATACATATTAATTGAGATTGAACCACAAAGATTTTGGAGACATGAATTTCAAGGTAGCTAGGTTACAACATTAAATTTTGAAAAGTGACAAATAGCTTTACATAACCTTTTTTTCATCTTCTAATAAACTACCCTACATACTTTAACATTATTTTTCTATCATTAATTTTATAATTTAATATATATAATCCTCCTATTGGTGGTGGAGAACCTTTGTTCTTAAAAGAGAGGTCACAAGTTCAAATCACATAGAGGGTAAGGTATGTATGCCTTATTTTAAGCACATTTAGGTGCCTCCTGCAAAGAGTATGGAGTACTTGCATATTACTATAAGCCATTTATAGAACTATATATTGATCACCTAGTATCATGGATTATACAAGGATCTTTCTTGATTAGTAGGAGATACTTTCCACGAAAAGTCAAATTATAGAACTATATATTGATCACCTAGTATCATGGATTATACAAGGATCTTTCTTGATTAGTAGGAGATACTTTCCATGAAAAGTCAAATTGTGATATTGCTACCAGGATTCAACTGTCTAGTTGTTGAGTCAAACTCATTGACTCATGTTTCATGAGTAATGGTTCAAAAGGACCCACTTCTCATGCAAATGAATGAAAGACTTAACACTCATTGCATCTAGGTGATGCTCATAGAGGTGAAGCATTGAACCTTCTTGGAAGGTCACCCATCCAAGTACGACTCCAACTCAAGCACTCTTAACCATGAAGTTTCCTCTAAGGTTAAACCCACTTAGCTTGCTACACTATTTCCAAAACCTTAAGCAAGTATTGTCTTATGAACCATTCATTATAGAGCGCTTTAGCTCTTCAATTGATAAGTAGGAGATAATTTCTATAACAAATCAAATTATAATATTACTATCAAAATTCAACTCTTTAAATTTAAAACCAAACTCATTAAACCATCTTTCAAGAATCTTTCTTTTTGTACATATCTATTCAACATTAATTAATTACACATATTTATTATTTATCCTAACTTTTTTAAATATGAGGATTTTATATCCTTACCAAAAGGTTCGTGAAATCCCTAGTACTAGAAGAAACCTTTTCATCTTTCTCCAACTTTGTGAGACCTGAAAAGGCTGGGCATGGGCCTTTCCCCACACGTAAGGGGGGAGTGGGGCTCACATCGATCCTTACATACTAGAGTGGTCACTACAAATCCATACTAGGCATACGTAATGTGGATCAATCATTTAAAAAATGAGTTTTGTTACAGCACACGGCTCATTAATGGGGTGTCCAACACTCAATTGTGGCAGGTTCTTGTTTTTTGGCCCTTTTCCCTCTGGCACCGGCTACGGTGCAACATATTTGCACCCAGTCAAGCTGCCCAAGCTGCCCAAGTAGCCGGTGCCTTTCCCTCTTGGGGTCCGTACGGAGAGAGTTGATGGGAAGACAGAGAGCCGTTACCCAAAACACCAAATTCGCCAGACTAGCAAATTACATTTAACATAGTCTTACTACCATTCCACCTGGCAACTCTATATTGGGCCACACAGAGACTTACTGATCGGGATTTCTCAGTACAGATATGGATTGAAACAGTGCTTACACTCATTAACTGGTCCATGGTTTATCTCATGCTGTATTAGCAATTGGGTCCCTTGAATGAAATCTATCCTTCGGTAAACAAGGGAAATTATTGTTTGGTGTCAATCTTATGGGAAAATTTCACACATCAGTTAGCTTTCTACACCTTTGATCTGGGTAATCATAAATTTGCTTTGACATGTGAGAGGAGGTATTTTTGTAAGTACAGGATTTGATAAAGGACCTTGTTAGATACTAGGATTTGAAAAAAGTGGGATTTTTTTTGTCATTTGGTTGGCCCATTTTTGGCCTGGATTGGTACTGAAACAAGGATTTGTTTTTGAACCTTTTCTTTTGGATAGTCCTTTTTGTTCATTGAAATGTCAAAGCGGGAGGTATTTCAGAAGTGGGTGTAGGGTTTTATAAAGTGGATACTAAATCTGAGGGCTTGATAGATTCCTGGATGTTCTTGAGTTTTTTGCATATAGGTTTTAGTTACTTGGTCTTGGTTGATACTGAAACAAGGATTGTTTTAGTTCACCTTTCAGTTGAGTAGGCTATGTGTGCATTGGCATGTGAGAGGAGGTAGTTCTGAAGAGTATACGTGTTCTTGCGAGCTGTTTGTTTGTTTGAGGTCCTGATAGATACGTTGGTGTGAAAAAAGAGGGATTTGTTCAAGTGGGTCGTGAATTATTGAGCCTGAAAGACTTTACAAGCGGCAAATTCAGAGGGTTGGACTAAGATGGAAGGAGGGGAGCTGGGAGGAGGAGGAGGAAGTACCGAGAAAGTAAAGGAACCGACATTTGAACCCAATGATCTGCTTAAAGGTTTGAAAAAGATAAGAAGAGAGAGGGGATCAACCGCAAAGGAACGGATCAGCAAAATGCCGCCATGTGCTGCAGGCAAAAGAAGCTCTATATACAGAGGGGTTACAAGGTTAGCAAAAATGTTGACGTCTTTTAGTTCTGGATAATTTTAGCTAGACGGCTAATCTTTTTTGGCGCATTTGTTAATTGGATATATATTTATCTAAACGGGTTCATTATTCATGGCTCTTGTGCAAACGGCTGGATCCCTTTGCTTAAGAGATCATAGAGGGAGATCGGTTCGTTATTATTTTAGAGATCAAACTGCGGGTTTAGACTTCAGAAAATTTTCACACTGTCAAGTCTTCTAGACACCAAGGTCACAAAGTTTAAAAAAAATTCATTTCTCCGGTCATATATTTAATGAATGCTCTCTTTTGGGGCAAATTTGGTAACTCTATGTGAACATTTTATTGGGTCATAGATTAATTATTGCGTTGCAGTATTTTCATTTAGAGCAGACAAAGGTCGCCCTGCAGTTTATTTGTAATTGGAGGGGGAAAACATGAATGCATCACATTGCAAACTGCTATGTTATGCTCGCATGGACATCTACCTGCATTCAGAGTGCGGTGGAGGGTAATCAATGCTTAGCAATAAATAAAATAAATATGAACGGTATGAAATTTGAAAATTTAATAAAATCAGGAAAACTAATTCCAAATAGAATGAATAATAACCCTAATATCAATCATGATATGTGTCAAATGGAGGAGCTGTAAAACTTATCAAGCTCAGTTGCTTTTTGTGTGCAAAAGCCATTCAAATAGCAAAAACCCTTTTGCCAGATACAAAGAGGTGAGAATATTAGGGACAGGGTAGGAAATGATTCTTTAGTTCCAATCCCAGGTCATTGGACTTGCATGGCCTCCGGCAACATGTGAGTGTCTCCTGCTCTCCAAAGTCGATCTTTGAACTCAGATAGCGTAAATTCTCGTGCCAGGTACAAAGAGGCTAGACTTTTAGGTGCAGGGCAGGATGTGATTCCTTAGGTCTAACCCTGGATCGTTAGAGTTGCTTGGCCCCTGGCAACACGTGTGTAGCTGCTGCTGGATAATTTTTTACTGTCTATCTTTAAACATCCCATCCTTATGAGTATGAATTAGCATTTGCATCCTGAAGATCTAAGTTACCATATTCGTCCAGGAAAACCGAAATTCGAAATTTGGTTCGGTCCAAATTCGGGTCTGATTCGAATTCTTGTCAAATTCGGGATTTCACTGTGTAATTCGTCCCGAATTCGCTGGCACGGACCCTGGACGAATTTCGAAGAATTTAAAACGAATTTGCAAATCAGCAGGCGGACCCGGAACGAATTTGTAGACGTTTGGGCAAATTTAGGTCGAATTTGCGGGATTTTTAACCTGCTTTGACTTTCAATGCTTTGTTTTTATTGTTTTTTAATGTATGCCCTAAAGCGTCGCGTTTTTCCAGTATGCCACATTTTAACTCTGGGCAAGGCGAGTCTGATTATTCGCAAGGCAAGGCAGAGAGTGTTTTTGGGAGGGCTGATTATAGATATAGATATATACAAAACTATCTCGATGCTTAAATAATATTGTTTTTGCTTAAACTAAAACGATATATAGATATGTATTTTGACATTTTGTTATGTCATTTAGGCTGTTTACATATAGATATTTTATTTTATTTTTTAAAATTCTTGTATGAACGAACCCAAAATGAACCATACCCAGCCCAAAAAAATTTCAAACGAATTTCGAACCCGAATCTCGAACCGGAATCCGAACCGGCAACTTAGCTGAAGATCATCAGTTCAAAATTAAAAATAAAATAAAAAAGTCAGGGACTCAAAGTGCCTAACAAAGGCCTTCACTGCTAGAACAATTAAGGTAGTGCTTATCAGTGCATATTACGGATAACACACGTATGCATTTGTTAAATGGCAAAATGCTAATACTTTCACAAAAAGTAATGCTTGTCATTTTTTTCCAATTATTTGGAATAGAAACATTCTTTTGCAATAGAAAGAACATATTACACAATATGTCTGTGGGTTTACGCCGTTGTGAAATACATGCAATGTGTAGAAATTGAGGGTTTTGATGACTATTCTAACACTAGACTGTTTGTTGCTTAAAATATCAGGCATAGATGGACAGGTAGATATGAAGCTCATCTTTGGGATAAAAGCACCTGGAACCAGAACCAAAATAAAAAGGGCAAGCAAGGTATCTAAGCTAGATTTTGACTAATAGTTAAAGGACCTCGTTGAATTGTAATGGTTGGTTAGTTCCATAAAATAAGAGAAATGTCTTCTTGAAATTTCAATTGTAGATACATTCTTACATTTTGTAAAATATGTAATATATTGATTTGATATTATTAATTTCTAAGAATGGTAAACATTATTTTAATTCACTTCGTAAAGTTTGATGTGGCTCATTATTCTGTTTTCTCATCGATTTCCACAATTTTAAAGTTCTTATACAATGATTTGTCTCATGAGTGTAGCTTCTAACTTGATGCTTTGTGTCTCTGTGTTTTGTTTGACTTAATGACGGGGCTGCGTATTTGCAGTTTATCTAGGCAAGTTTTACTGGAAACCTTAGGTTCCTTTTTCTCGTCAGATTATTCTTTCGGTGGCATTGTTTTATCAACACCACTGTTCTAACTATGTAAGAAACTAGGATGAATTTGCAGGTGCTTATGATGAGGAAGAAGCTGCAGCTAGAGCTTATGACCTTGCTGCTCTTAAATATTGGGGTCCTGGAACTCTTATTAATTTTCCTGTAAGATAAATTTCACTATTAAAATTTATTCCAATTGTAGAAGTCTTTTTTTTGGAAGGATTAATTGAATGAAGAATAGAAAAAAATCAGCCAAAGTTGAATGCCACAAGCTTTTTAAAACAGACCATGCTGACTAAGCAAGTTTTCCTGCCTTTTTTCCTTGTGAGAGCTTAAAACCATCTAGAAGAGGCTTTTTTATGGGAAAGAGCTTTTCTGTTGGAGATTTATGTTTGTACTCGTTTCTTAGAGAATATGTCCTTCAGATCTAAATCTCCATCTCCCTCAACGTAGGGTAGACCCTTCCAAAAATCTGAATGGAGGGACTTTTTATTCGTATGGAAAGCTGGAACTATTGAATTTCCAACCCCTATAGGGCTATCACTCTTCTTCTACTTAAACAAAGACGTCAAAAGCTTTCAACATGGGAGATCCTCATCCAAAAATCTGAATGGAAGGACTTCACATTCTTATAAAAAGCTGGAACTACGAATTTCCAACCCCTGTAGGGCTATCACCCTTCTTCTGCTTAGACAAAGACTTCAAAAGCTTTCAACATAGGGGAGATCCTCATCCAAAAATCTGAATGGAAGGACTTTGCATTCTTATGAAAAGTTGGAACTACTGAATTTTCAACCCTTATAGGGCAGTCATTTTTATTCTGCTTAGACAAAGACTTCAAAAGCTTTACTTCTTTTACATTCTGAAGAGAAGGCGTGAGGTTTTCTATCAACAGGCAGGCTTGATGGGAATAGACTTTGAGGTGACTGATGAGAAGGGATATTGCTTGAAGAAGCCACCCATAGATGTTTGCCCCAGAACTGAAGCTTGAGGTTTTGTATCGATATAGGCTTGGCAGGAGGTTTTTGAGGTGGCTGATTAGCAAGGATATTGGTCAAATATGTCATCTGTAGACATTTGGGCTATCACTCCTGTTCCTTTGAAATAAAGACTTCAAAAGTTTTACTTCTTGTACATTCTGAAGAAGAGAAGGCATGAGATTTTATATTGACACTGCAGTCTTCATGGGAGGAGACTTCTGAGGTGACTGCTTGGCAGGGATATTGGTTAAAGAAGCCACCCATTGATGCTTGCTAATAAAAACTTGATGCCTTTGCTAAGGAAGCTTCTTCCAGAGAACTATCCAGAGTCTGAGATGGTATAGCATCCTGCCGCTAAGAAACCTTACCAAGATAGTTTCTCTCTCCCTTAATATGAATCTGATAAATGCTTTAGGCCAAAACAATTTCTACATCTAACAGCCAACATTTCTTAATCGAGACGCTGTTTCCATATCATACTGCCTACTTTCAGACAGATTTCTACTGGGAGACACGGATAAATCCATTTCTACCAAAATTTGCACATAAGTTGGAGAGTGTGCTTTTCTGTTTGTGAAGAAATAGAAAAAACTTACCCAAGAGAATAGCCAATGTTTTCTAGAGAATAAGAAATGCAGATATGCAGAGAAGATTGGGCATCCTTACTCAAAACAATAGAGTCAAGAAATTTTTTGTCGTAGGATTGAAATCCAGGAACCATTGTTTGACAATAAGCGAAGCACCCCTCTACAACTATGGTCCCTCAGCAAAAATGTAACCTGTCTGCCTTCAATTCACAAGAGATGATTAAAAAAATTTAAAACCCCGAGGACAGGGATATATCATAATGAAATCTTTAAGAGAAGGTTTCCAAGATTTGGCTAGCTACCTGTTTATGCAGATCTGGCATGTCAGCCAATAATTGTTGAATTGTCAAATCGTTCCCAGCTCTGCATAATGTTCTGTTTCTTCAGCTACCTCTCTTCTCAATTCCAAAATTGGAAATCTTTTCAGCTACCTTAAGTGGTTCCCCTGAAGAACCTAACCTCCCAGTATTTTTCCAGCCTTTCAGAAAAATCAGTAACAGACTTCATGGAGTCCCCACTCATGATGCCCTTAACAATCTCTAAAAACTTACAACCCTAAACATGCTGACCATCAGCTACTGTGCCCGTGGCCTTTGTGGCTTTTCCTCCCTCATCGAAGTGGCTAGAAGCTTTATTAGATTGATCACACAAGGTTTGAGGGATTTCAACAGAAGCTACCATTGGATAGTGTATCCTGCTTACCTCTAAATGAGGCTGATGGGAAGCATGCAGCAGCAGCAATCCCCTCATTAGGGTTTTCAGTCAAGGAAGCAGCATTCTCCATTTCAGCTGTAGTGTTTATTTTAGAAGTCTTTTTATTCAATAGATGTTAGAACATTTCGGTGCATGGGATCTTGGACATGAATTCCTTGGAACTTTTGTGCAGGTAAGTGACTATTCTAGAGACATTGAGGAGATGAAGAGTGTTTCAAGAGAAGATTACCTGGCTTCTTTGAGAAGGTAAGGTCTAGAGACTCTAGACTGTAGAAGTACATTTACAGGAAATCCAAACTTGATTTTCTCTGATATGGTAGTGGCTTGGGAAAGAATCATGCACTTAGCTTATACATGGTTCATTTATCATTATATTTCAGGAAAAGCAGTGGTTTCTCAAGGGGAATGGCAAAATACCGTGGGATGCCAAAGTAAGCCATTGAATTCTGTTAATGTTTTATAGAAATTGCATGTTAACACTAAAATTTGTTTTGGAAGGTAACAGGCTTCTTATTTTCTGTGAGAAAAACACACTTGCTGATGTTGTGAAATGTTTAAATCTTATCATGGGCCATGATATTGGGTCTAGAAATCAATTGCATTCAATTTTATCCGCACTAGCTTCAAACCATCTTTCTGTTTTACAGTTTTGAAATGACTGGTGGTAAAGGAAGTAAGGTTAGACATGCCATTTTCTTCTGTCTATATATTTTAGGCTAAATAAGTGTTTTGTGCTTTCATGTTAGACAATTGCAAAATAGTAAGTGGGAGGCTAGCTTTGGCCGAATTTTAGCGAACAAATATTTCAACACCGGAAACTGTAGTAAGTCATACGACTTTCTTATCTGAATTCCACAGTATTTTAGTTTAGATTCTTTTTTGGGTCACCTCATGTTTTAAGCATAGAAGATGCCTTACTCTAAGCTATCTTTCTTGCAAACTCAACATTCTTGATTCTTTTCTTCAGCTACAAGTGAGGATGCAGTGACAGCATATGAGTTGTCACAAGCAGAATTTGGAGCTTTTGGCACAGTTGGAAACTTTGATTTGAGTTCCTGTGTTAGGTGGTGGCAACCTAACAAATCACATGAGATTGGAACTTCTGGACCCAGATTTGGTGATGAGTCTCATTCAATGTCTGAAGAGAGACCAGCTTTAGGAGAGGAACCAGAGACTCCTGAATGGCCAGGGCAGGCTTGTGAACCATATCAGTTGCCTTCATTAGGTGTATCTCCCAATGCACGACACCACCCTTCTCCTGTATCTGCTCTCAGTATCTTGAATCAATCCTCCTCATTTAAGCAGATGCTTGAAAAAGTATCTGTGCAAAAATGTGACACTGATAAAGATAATAATGTTGGTACTGCTTTAGAAAATACAAACTTGGACAAAGGTAAGGGCAAAGATTGTCTTGCAGAGGACATAGCAGTTTTAAAAGAAGCTGGATGTAGTTCAGGAGCTTATCAGACAGATGGCCAAACAAGTGCTTTATTTCCTTTTGCAAAAGTTCCATCTGCAGCTCCAGTTCAGGAGTGCAATAACATGACACCTGTGTCTGAGTCCTTATGGACCAGCCTTGGGCCAACCAACGGTGGAATTTCCCTGGCAAATGCAGTTGGTATTTGTTGAAGGGATATTTCTTGTATATTCTGTGTTCAATTGATCCTATAACCAATGCTGAACTGATACAAGTAAATATGTTGTGTAGTGTGTAGCATGTACAGTTCACAACATCAAGCTGACCCTCTGATTGTTTCAAGATCGCAATGTTTTCTCTAAGATATTGAAATTGATATGTCGAAATTGTCTTTAACATGATATTCAAATTGCATCTCCATCTCAAGCACAAAATACAAAATATTTCATTAGTTAGAATCGAGTCACAAAATTCCATATATATGTATATGTATGTATAAATTTGGGAGGTGTGTATCTGTAGAGTCTAGGTTGTCAAAGCTATTTATAACATGATTTGTAGACTGGGGAGGAACAGGGAGACAAGTTTTACATGTACTTGTGCATTTAACCCTGGACAATATTGTTTAGTCTAGTCAAAACTGCTTGGATGGTGAGATTAGACTCTGGCATTTTATCAGTTATAATGAAACGACTTCTATGTTGATTGACTTTTGATGGGGTCACAGGTGCCTTCACATATAATCCTGGAGAATATTGTTGAAGTGACATTTTATCAGTTCTAACTAAATGACTTTTATGTTGACTGACTTTTGATGGGGTTACACGTGCTTGCACATTAATCCCGAAGAATATTGTTAAAATGCCGACAAACTGCTATGAGTATAGTATTAGGCTTTGGGAATCTGTCTGATCAAGTGAAATGACTTCTACGTTGATCTACTTGCATTTCCACTGCATTTAACAAATGAGAATGAAGTCTATGGATAGTTTTCATTTATATCAATGTCACAATTGGATCTTGTGAAGTCTATGGATAGTTTTGTAAAGAGATTCAAAGCTTCAACTTTTATTGTTGACAACAGTAACTGATAAAACAAAAGCTTGGGCAAATGCCAATTTGTATGGTATTCAGCTATGTTTTTTTTTCTTTGTTCCTCAATGTAAATAAGTTTTGCTGTGTGATTCTTTTTACATCAACATTTTGAATCACATCCTGTGATCCATTGTGAGGATGAAAGAATGCATAAGGAGAAAAGCGATCCTTCATCAGGAGGTAGATTTTATGTCATTCTGAAGCATATGGAGATTCTGTTTGTAGTTTTTTATTTCATTTCATTATAAAGCATACATTGGCAAAATATAAATGTTTTGAGGCTGTTTAGAGGTGTTGCCTTGATAGTAGAAATAGTTGAAAATGATGCCCTAGTGGTTTTTAATATTCAAATTAGTAAAGGAAATTCATATCTCGAAGGCCCCAAGGATATGTGTCATTTCACTATTATCAAACTTACGGATGCCATTAAGATATATAAGTAATGTATTTTGGATTTTTATATATAAATTTAGAACACATTTTGGATTTGATAATTTATTCTAGTTATTACTGATGATGTTTTTGTGGACTGCTATCAAGGTGTATGGGTAATGTATTTTGGATTAGTATATATAATATGAGCACATTTTGTATTTGATACTATTTATGTTATCGATAATCTTGCCAACTATCAATAAGGTTTATGGGTAATGTGTTTTATATTTTTATGTATCACGGCTACAAGACTCGGACTCGACAAGCTAGATTCGGACTCGGCAAATTGAAAAACCTAAGAAATTCAAAGATTTTTAAGGATTTTAAACTTTTTTGTGTATCATTCAATCAATTAACATCAAAGGCACAATGATTGAGATAAATAGAAGCTACTTTGCACACATACAAGTTTGCATTGATCACATAAGTATAAATGCGAATTTCTAAAGGAAATAAGTTAACTATTAAACTAGTTACTAAATAACACATTACAAATCTAAAATATAAAGAGTCTACAATATTCATGGAATATGAAATCCATGGAATCAAAAGTTCAAAAACATATATCAAGATAAAAGTTAGAGCCTAGAAGACTAAGATAATATGTTTTCCTGCATGTACGCCTAAGATAGGTCATGGAAGATTCTGCAACCATCTTTTGTCCCTGTGTCTGAGGCTCAACCTCACTAACATCTTTCTCCTCATAATCTTCATCATCCTCAGATCTCTCACTCTTAGCTTCAGGGTCCTCCACTGGGTTTCCTTGTGCTCTAGCCTCCTTTTGTGCCATTGCTATTGCCTCTGCCTCTCAATCCACCTAATGAACTCACTCCAAGTCTTCATCATTACTAGATGGAGGTAATGGAGAACAAAGACTTGAAGAGTTTTCTCCACTTAAGTTTGTCATTTTTTCGTATTGTTTCTTTTTTAATTCTTTTTTTCTCTTTATGGGCTTTTAAATGAGCTTACATATATCAAGACATGATGTTAAACTATGCCAAAAAGCAACCCAAGAAACATGTAACTACTTTTTTTGGGGTTAAATGGAGACCCAGATGAACTACCTTCAGGTTGAGACATTATGTTGCTGTTGCAATATATCATAATTTTTTTAAAAAATTACAATAATGAAAATCAAAGATTAGGGCTTCTTACTTTTTAAGTTTTTTCATTAACATAAAATGTAATAAATCTAAGATTCTAAAGACAAACAAATGTAAACAAAATGGAAATATGAAATTTGAATGTAAAAAAATTAGAAAATAACATAAAAATGTAACTCACCTCTTCAAATTTACTCCAAAAATGAAGAAATGCAACTCAAATTTATAGAGGCCTCATCCAAATGCTTCTTTTAGCTCCTCTCAATGTGTGAATACAAGCTAGAAACTAACATAAACAATTAGCAATATGAGAGTCAATTGATTTGCTAATCTATTTTCTAAAACTCTTATATTCTTCTCTCAAGCCTTTTTTCTCTCTTCTAAGCACTTGCAAATGATGAAATGACTTTTTTAGGTCTTAGACAAGGCATATAAAACAAAAAGAATGCTTAAAAATAATAGAATGCTTAAAAATAATTTTAAACTAGCAGTCGCATGCTTTTGTACATGCAACGTGCCGATAGGAAAGAAACGAGTGCCACTTAGTGGCAAGTACTCATGGAAATTGTATTGTAATACAATAAGTGATATAAGATTAGTCAACTGAAGTTTGAGATGAATGATATTATACTTGTTCAAAGTTGAAAAATGATATTGTAACATTAATTATAAGCGTAGACCTAATTGTGAACCTAACTGTCTTATAAATAATTTAAATATTGTCTAAACAATAAACAATTAAAATATTGCATCATCGTAAAGTAGAAACACTTTATATTTGTAATTAGTTAAAATAGTATATTTTATAATTTCCATTTACTTTCACTTTATTTTGATTTAATTCTTTCATTTAATAACATGAGTACAAGTAGCATAATGTTTGTTGAAAGTTGACAGATGCAATTTATTCTATAGTAACTTAGATATATTTTTAATATAATCCTATGCATTAAACATGGAATTTGTTATACCTATAACATTTCCTATTCTTTTCATTTTATTTTGATTCTTATAATAGATATAAATTTAAATTTAATCACATTTTAATATGAATCCTAATTCCCATCTCTTTTCACATTGTAAATGAAACACCCAATATGGTAACTCATGAAATTTATAGATTAAGAATGTGATCTAATATAGAAAATTATTTATCTTTCCTCAACATTTCAATAAATCACTAGTATAAAATTATTTTGCTATATTTTAGAAGTTGATAGAGAAATTGGAAACTTACTATTGTAAACATTTTTTTCTAAATTTTAGAAGTTGATAAAGATCATTTTAGAAAATTTTACAATAATTATGTTAGTTACAAACTTTTCATATTTCAAATTAATTACTATATTGGTAGTGGATAGAAGACATTTTACTCAAACTTTAGAATTTATCATTAATTGTAAGATTATACTAAAAAAGAATTAAAATAATCTTTGAATGTTAAAAAATATATAAAAACAAATGAATATTAAAATTATTTAATATTAATTTTCATTGTTTTAATATAAGGTCACTATTTTATTGCTTTTTCTAAAATTATTTATTGTTTTAATAATAAAATTATATAAAATATCCTATTTAAAATTCTTAATATCTAAACAATGTGATATAATATAAAAAACATTTATCTTTCCTCAACAACAAATTATTACTATAAAATTATTTTGCTAATAAAAAATTGTTTTTTCTATTTTAGAGACAAAATATCTTTAGAAAGTTTTGTAGTAATTATGTTACTTAAAAACTTTTCATTTTTCAAATTAATTACTATCTTGCTAGTGGATAGAAGATATTTTATTCAAACTTTAGAATTTATCATTAATTGTACAATTATATAAAAAAAGAATTAAAATAATCTGTCAATGTTGATAAATAATAAAATAGTGAATATTAAAATTATTTAATATTAATTTTCATTATTTTAATATGAACTCATTATTTTATTTCTCTTTCAAAAATTATATAAAATATTCTATTTGAAATTTGTATTATTTGAACATTATGTTACAATCAAATAAATTACAATGTCTTATTTAAAGAACGTAAATATAAGTAAATACAAACTAATCAATAAAATATATAGCAAATGTTTTACCCAAACCTAATTTTGTAGAATTTAAATTTAGTTATATTAACCATCCAAATGAATTAAGTAACATAATATCTAATATACTTTGAATAAAATAGAGCAACCAAATACACTTACCAAGTTGTAAGTAAATAAACATACACATATAACACAAATTCATGCTTGCTAAAAATAATAAAGTAATACAAGATTCAATTAAAAACAAAATCGTTCAAACTATGTAAAGATGGAAACAAGATACAATTCAAAACAAAATTGTTCAAACTATGTAAAGATGGAAAATCTAATACAAAGCACTAATGAGAGCTAAGATAACAAGTGCCACGTAGTGGCTAGTACTTGCCTAAATATTAAATATAATTCTAATTTTATATAATATTATATAAATTAACTTATTAATAAAAGAATTAATAATACATATTATAATTTATAAATTTATATTAAATATATTGGTTGAGTATTATATAAATTTTATTTTATTTTTATAAAATGTAAACTATTACATATATTTTAAAAATATTATTATATTCTGAAAGCATATTTTCTATTAAATATATTAAATTTTTAATGCATTATTTATTATTTTATTTTATTTAGTGTATTGTTATTAGAGTAAACTAAAAGTGAGTAAAATTTTGATAACAATATTGAATGATAATAACTTAAAATATATAAGAAGGTGAAATTCAAATCATTTTTTTAGTAATTAAATTAAGTATTGCTATTAGGGAATTTCAGATGGCATTCTTATGTGGACCCCTCACATCAAAGACAATTAGAAAATTAAAAGAGCCCCACATTCCCTCTTAAGAATTAATATGCTTCAAATTTTGGAAGTGGAATGGCGGGGTCAAAAAACAAATTGGCTAAGGAATTTAAGAACCCTGCACCTTTGTGTGCAATATAGCTGGAAGGGTGTAGAGAGAGCAGAAAGTGAAGTTATTGATGTATGCAGAAATGTTCACCAGAGCCTTTGGATTGGACAATTCACTGGGAAAGCTCCCATCAAAGAAATTCCTGCCGATGTCCAAAACAATCAATTCAGTGAGATTAGCTATAGATCCAAGCAGTGAACTAGTGAAGCCATTGGAAGTCAGCTTCAAGTTTTTAAGTCTATAAACAAATAAATTTTATAATAGAATCTAATCTTATCCTTCATTATCCTCTTCTTAATGAGGATCATTAAATGTGATGGAAAACGTCAAATACATTTTTTACTATATCTTATTTATATAATTCTATTTAAATATATCTAGTATAAAATTTTAATCTCTAGTTTTCATAATTTTTTCTTATAAGAAGTTATATCTAATTATTGTAATAACAAAAATTGAGTAAGTTTAACATTTTAATTTATAGTGTCCAATAAATACATAAATTATTTTACTTTCATATCTTATTTAAAAATTTTGATAAAATATTTTATACTTAATTTTAACTAAATTTAATTTTTTGAGAAATAATTTATTATTATAAAATAAAATATTTATTTACTATATTTAATTTAAATTATGATATTTTGTAAGGGAAAATATATCATTTGTTTACCTAAATATTTATTAATGCATAATTAACATATAATAAATTTTAAAATATTTTAAAAAAATATATAAATGAGAATAAATATATATTATATTATATCATATATTTACAATATTTTTATTTACATGAAAAAAAATGAGTTATATACTAAAATAAACTCATGTAATATAATTTAAAATTTTTCAAATACAATTAATATAAAAAAGAAAAAGATTAATGAAAATCCTAATTAAAGATAAAAATAAAAATTATTTCCAAGCTGAAAACTTAAATATAAACTTAAAAATATTGCATTTTCATTTAATTAAATATAAAGTGTACAATAAATAGCAAACATGGTAAATTTTAATTGGTTCACTCGTGTAATAAGACTTCAAATGATTTTGTCCAATGCGATGATTAAAAATTAATTTCTAGATATTATAAAGTTAAACAATTTGCATCTATACTTTACAAATGAAAAACTTATAATGAAATATAAAATAGAATTTATTTTGATTGGTGTAGAGTAGTTCATTTAATCACTAGTTAAGATTAAAAACTCAAAAACGGATACAATAGTACTTAGCCTACCGGCAAGTACTAATAAGGGGACACACAACTTGATGAATTCCTGACAAGACAAAAAAATAGATTTGTAAAAGATGTTGCACAACTTCAATTAATAGATGGGAGTGAAAATAATTAAACATAGTGTTGGCTTGATAAAACACAAATGTTAGATGACAAGAAAACACCACCAAACAATAACAATATAAGAACAAAAATTAGATACATAATGACTCAATAGTACAAATCTGAAACAAAGTGAATGTGAGATCTCATTATGAACTCCAAAACTTTTGTCTTCCCCAAAAACTAATCTAGAAGTTCTTAAATAACCATGCAAACCAAAAGACCATAAATCTAGGAATTCTAATTGGTAATAGTACTTTCTAATGGAAATATGATCACATTTATAAATCATAATATCATTACTTTCTAAAATATTAATAGTACTTTCTAATAAAAATTTGCTTATTAGAAAAAAAAAATTAAAAAATTCAGGGAGCAAAGCTCCCACATAAAGCCTATCGGCTTAAATCCGCATGACGGGACTCGGTATGGCAATAGGGTGTCCTGCGACAACAGAAGGTGAGGTAAATTCCCCAATTTAATTGTATGTTATGAGAGAGAGAGAGAGAGAGAGAGAGAGAGAGAGAGAGAGAATTTTTAATTGATATAGTTAATTTTTAAAAAGATTGATTATTGTTTAATATTATTAATTAAAATAATAATAATAATTGATAATTTTATTATTATTAATACTCATTGGTTAATAATATCAAATGATGTTTATGTTTTAATATTATTAAGTTATTATTGTTAATTAGTTATGATGTAAATTATATTGTGTTAGTAATTTTTAAAATTTGGAATCAATTTATTTTTGAGTAAACATTATAACTTGATTTGTCTAGTGTTTAGAATTTAATTTGATGATGTAATTATAGTTTGATTAGTGATTATTTAATAAATTAATTTATGTAATGGTACTTTATAAATTAGTTTATTATTAATTAAATTCTTTTGTGTTTTGTTAATGTATTATGTTTTGTTTGAAAAGCATACTTTTGTGTCAATTGATCTTTGTTATGACCTAACCTTATGGAAGTTGATTTTGTCATGATGAGTTTTTTGAGTAAAATTGTGGCACTTTTTTGCTAATTGGGAGATGAACCTTCTAATGGATTGAATCATGTCTTGAAGGGATCTCATTTGACTGATGTTTTGAGGTACCCCCATTTC
Organism: Chamaecyparis obtusa; assembly: GCA_027943335.1. Classification (NCBI taxonomy): domain Eukaryota; kingdom Viridiplantae; phylum Streptophyta; class Pinopsida; order Cupressales; family Cupressaceae; genus Chamaecyparis; species Chamaecyparis obtusa. Next base: position 487,538 of record BSBK01003237.1, on the reverse strand, counting down.
CATGATTGTCTTTACTTTGGCAGGGTCTACCTTTATTCCTTTGGCGGAAACTATGTATCCTAATAGTTTTCCCGATTGTATACTGAATGCACATTTCTTTGGATTTAACCTTACTTTGAATTGCTCTAATCTTGTAAATATCCTTTCTAGGATGGGTACATGTTCCTCCCTTGAGTGGGATTTAGCAAGTATATCATCTACACAGTCTTCTAGAAACTTGTGCATCATATCATGAAATATGGTCGTCATGGCTCTCTGATATGTCGCTCCAGCATTCTTGAGATCAAAGGGCATAACATTCCAGCATAATGTCCCCCACACGCATGTAAATGTCATTTTGTCTTGATCCTCAAGTGCTATCTTAATTTAATTATAGCCACTAAACCCATCCATAAGTGAGAACATTGAATGTCCTACTATTAGATCTACAATGGCATCTATGCTTGGTTGAGGAAAATCATCTTTTGGACATGCAAGATTAAGATCCCTAAAGTTTGTGCAAATTCTGATAGATTTGTCTGCTTTGGAAATAGGCACAATATTTGAAATCCACTCGGCATAATCAATGGCTCTTATGAACCCCACTTTTAATAATTTCTCTAACTCCACTTTCACAAGTAGTGCTATGTGTGGATGTATCTTTCTCAATTTCTACTTGACTGATCTCACTCCTTCTTTAATGTTTAGATGATGCATTATTAAATTAGGATCTAGTCCTGGCATATCATCGTAGGACCATGCAAAATTGATTTATTTTTCTTTGAAGAATTTTATGGAATCCTTTCTTTCTTCACTAGATAAAGATGCTGCTAGATGTATGATCCTTGGTTCTGATTCTAATCCAATGTTCACTTTCTCCGTTGGTTCAATTAGGATAGGTGATCTTTCCTCATAGTGCTTGGGCAAAGTATCCAAACCTTCTTCCTTGGGTGCCTTTGTTGCATTTTCACTTTTGGTAACACTATTTATTTCTTTTTCTTTTTTATCTAATGTTGCCACAATGTGGTTTTCAACATTAGATTCTTTCCATTTTTTTTTCACTTTTTTCTGAACTAAAAGGTTGGATACTCCCCTTCGTCACTTCTTGATATTCTATGTTAGAAGAAGGTTCAACCGCATTAAGGTATTGGGACACCAAGTTATCATTCAAGAATGTGGGGAGGATGGTAGGTTCGATGAAATCACATTCAATTAACTCTGAATAGATAAGGGACAATGGATTGATGTTTTGGGTTGGTTCAATAGGGTTTAAGGACATGACCTCGTTGGAAGGTTCAAACATTGTATCGCTCAAATCTATGATATGTGCCTCTTCTAGGTGTTCTAGAGAACTAGGGTCAAAATCTTCCTCACTCGAATCCTCTTGGGTTTCTAATGGGTAAAATTCTCTTGGGTTAAACCTAGGGTTAGATCCCTCTATATTATGTATCCATGATGGTACGCAAGGTTCTCATACCCATTGATTTTCTTTGACTTCTTGATTTGGCATAGTTTCTAACACTTCATGATTAGAACTTGAATCTTGATTCTGACTTGATTCTGAGGCTTGTTCTTTTCCCTTATTAGAAGTACAGGTGTGAATCACATCTACCTCTTTATCTTGGCAAGACTCACTTGACAATGAGTCCCACTCTCAATTTTTCAAATCTTCATCACTTTGGGAACCTAGTTGCAATATTTGATCATAAACCCTAGGATACTTCTTTTGAGTGTACCCTTGTTCTAGGTACCCTAATCTAGTCTTTTCCTTACTATCTCTCCATGACATTTCAATAGGTTCTATTAGTCCTTCATTTCTTGTACCTAAAGGCCCTTGTCCTTTATATCCTATTTTTTGCATTATTTGAAATCCTTTGCCAGATTGATGAGTGGGAATGCTTATGTTTTGAATGTGCTTTTCATGTGCACTTGATTCTTCATCCTTATATAGCCAGTTTAAGATTTTGTTGTCTTCTTCATCCATGGATGAAGAAGTACTTTCCCTCACAAAGTGGTCATTGTATTTATGGGGTAGACTAGATGGTTTTCCATGGGATTTAGGAGATAAGGGTAGATCCATCATAGATAATGAGTATTCTCCTACACCTTTATGTTTGATTTGGCATTGCTTCTCGAAATTCTTCATCATATGATCCATCTTTTGATAATGGGCATCCTTGGTGTAGATTTGAATAAATCTAGCTTGGTCTTATTTTTTTTCATCATGAGCACTTCCCTCACTAACTTTTTCCTTTCCTTTAGTCGATGTAGTTAAGTTAGCAGGAATTTGATTATTTTCAACAACAACACTTTATTTTTCTTCCTTTTCTTTTACTTTCAAAGATGGAAGATCTTTTGAACTTTTCCCTTATTCTATTGTTTGAGAGATAGACCCCTCTGCATTATGTGGGACTAAGGAGTCATTTATAGGCTTCATGTTATTTCAATATTGGAAATGGTTCAAATCTCCACTTACCATGACTTCTTGTCCCATGTAGGGAAATTTGAGGTATTGATGATAGGTTGAAGGTACAGCCTGCATTTCGTGGATCCATGGCCTTCCTAATAAGATATTATAGGTCAATTTGAGGTCTAGTACTTGGCAAATGGTCTCCTTTTGCATTGGGCCAACTCTAATGGGGAGTACTATGACACCTTTGGAGGCTCTTTCTTCGTCATCGTAAGCTTTAATAGTTATTTTCTTCTTAGGGTCAATAGCTTCCTCAGAAAATCCTAAGGCTTTAACCAAGTTTAGGGTAAAAATATTTAAGTCTTCTCCCTCATCAATGAGGACTATCTTCACTCTATGCTTATAGATTAAAACCTCTATATGCAAAGGCAACTTTTGTGAGCGATTCAAGGACATATCATCTTGTTCTGAGAATGATAGACAATGGGGTGCAATAAGATGACCTACCATATTTTGGAACTTATTTGCATCCAAATTCAAAGGCACATTATGTTAGCTTGTGGTGACTAATCAGGAAAGTACTATCCAGGAAAGTACTGTACACTTTTCTTCCCGACCTCGCTGGGGTTCGGGGCCGGGCTAGGCCCCGAGTGGGGGTTTGGGGGCGGCAGCCCCCAAGAGCAGGGGTTTGGGGGCGCAGCCCCCAAGGAAATTTTTTTTTTGAGGCCGACTACTTTTTCGATTATTTGGGCCGACTACTTATAACTCATTCTAACCCTAAAGCAAAAAAATATTGTATAATATGGCTTAGGGTTAGGGATTTTCATTATGTATGATTTTAGTACTTGCGACAGATTTGGGCTGTATGGGATTACGGATTGTAATCAGGTTGTAATCACTGGATAATAATAATATTGGACTCGCTGTTGGTGGACGTAGCCCAGGGATTGGGTGAACCATGTTAAATCTATGTGTCTTGTGTTTTATTCTGTGTGGTTTATTATTTTCTGATATTAGTTATATTTGCACATAATTGTTATTTCTGCCTTGTTAATCCTAACAAGTGGTATCAGAGCGAGGTTATTTCATTTTTTCTTTCATCTATTCTCTGAAGCAGGTCTCACGAGTTAGTGGGAGAGTCTCTCGGTTAAGTGGGAGAAATGGCAGACGAGGGTAGGCTGAAGGTTGATAAGTTTAATGGGCAGAACTTCCAGTTATGGAAGATGCAAATGGAGGATTATCTCTATCAGAAGGATCTATGGCGGCCATTAGAGGGAGTAGCCAAGAAAGAGCAATCAATGTCTCAGGAGGATTGGGATATTTTGGATAGGAAGGCACTGGGGAGTATTCGTCTATGCCTGGCACAATTGGTGGCATTCAATATTACTGAAGCAAAGACAGCTAAAGATCTGATGGAAACCCTAGCGAAGTTGTATGAAAAGCCTTCAGCTTCAAACAAGGTATTTCTTATGAAGCGTTTATTTAATATGAAAATGGTAGAAGGTGGATCAGTTACTGATCATTTGAATGAGTTTAATACAGTTACAAGTCAATTAACCTCAGTTAAAATTACTTTTGATGAAGAGGTTAGGGCTCTCTTGATTTTGTGTTCTTTGCCAGAAAGCTGGAATGGCTTGGTAATGGCTGTTAGTAATTTTGTTTCTGGTTCTAATACCCTAAAGTATGATGATGTTATTGGTGTTATATTGAGTGAGAAAATTCGTAGGAAAAGCTCAGGGGCATCCACATCGGGTAGTGTATTGAACACATAAAGCAGAGGCAGAACAAGAGATAGAGGAAACAACTCTGGAAACCGTGGGAAATCAAGAGGAAAATCAAAGGGAAAGAGGTCCGAATCTAAAGGGCCAAATGATTGCTGGTACTGTGGAAAACCAGGTCATAAGAAGAAAGATTGTTGGTCTCGGAAGAAAGATCAAGGAGACAAAAATGATGGAAACAAGGAGGCAAATGTGGTAAGTAACAAATCCGAGGAGGATGCTTTGCTCTTGTCCTTAGAAAGCATTGATGATTCATGGGTTTTAGATTCTGGGGCTTCATTTCATGCTACACCCCATAGAAGTTATTTTGTTGATTATGTCCAAGGGGATTTTGGGCTAGTTTATTTGAGAGATAATGAACCCTGTCAGATTGTTGGAAAGGGAAAAATTAAGATTAAGTTGCAGAATGGGAATCATTGGCTACTACAAGAGGTAAGACATGTTCCAAGGCTGAGTAGGAATTTAATTTCAGCAGGGCAACTGGGTGATGAGGGTTGCACAGTTACTTTTAATGATAAAAATTGGAAGGTTTCAAAAGGTTCCTTAGTAGTAGCAAAAGGTGTGAAAGTAGGCACCTTATATCTTTGTACAGGTCATACTGTTCCTTCTACTTTAATTGTTTCAAAAGATAATGAATGTTCAGGAACAGTGGCTGCAGTTGAGCAGGAAGAACATCAAACTGTTGCTGTAGATTCAGACACAGCACTGTGGCACAACAGACTCGGGCACATGAGTGAAAAAGGTATGAAATTACTTCATTCAAAGAAAGTTTTACCTGGTCTGAAATGTGTCAATATGGATTTCTGTGAAAGTTGTGTTTATGGAAAACAAAAGAGAGTTAGTTTTGTGAAGAGTGGGAAGGAAAAGAAAAATGAGAGATTAGAGCTTGTGCATACAGATGTATGGGGACCAGCTCAGGTATCTTCCCTTGGTGGCTCTCTGTATTATGTTAGATTTATAGATGATGCAACAAGAAAAGTATGGATTTATTTCCTTAGACAGAAATCTGATGTATTTCAAACTTTTAAGAAATGGAAATGCTTGGTTGAGAATGAGACTGGTAAAAAGTTAAAATGTCTCAGATCTGATAATGGTGGTGAGTATTGCAGCACAGAATTTGAAAAATATTGTTCCTCTAATGGTATTCGTAGGCAGAAAACTGTACCAAGGACTCCACAAGAAAATGGAGTGGCTGAACGCATGAACAGGACAATAATGGAGCGTGCAAGGAGTATGAGGTTGCATGCTAGGCTGCCCAAAAATATGTGGGCAGAGGCAGTGAACACTGCTGTTTATTTAATCAATAGAGGGCCCTCTACTCCTTTGGACTGTGGTATTCCAGAGGAAACATGGAGTGGTAAGAAGGTGAGTTATTCTTTTCTCAAAACCTTTGGTTGTGAAGCTTTTGCACTTATAGACTCTGAAAATAGAACCAAGCTGGAAGCTAAGTCAAAGAAATGTGTATTTGTTGGGTATGGCATTGATGAATTTGGTTATAGGCTTTGGGATTTTGAAAATCATAAAATTGTAAGAAGCAGGGATGTCATATTCAATGAGAAAGTATTGTACAAAGATCTGTTGCTGCAGCATGAGAAGAAAGAAAATGACTATGTAGTACTGGATGATACTCCACAAGTTCATGTTCCAGTAGTTCCTTATGCTCCGCAACAACAGCAACAACAAATACCACACACCCCAGTGAGTGTTAGACGGTCAACAAGGCTAAGTAGACCTCCAGAAAGATTTTCTCCATCTTTGTATTCTATTCTGTTAACAGATGCTGGTGAACCTGAATGTTATAATGAAGCTGTGCAGGTGGATACAAAGCTTCAGTGGGAGTCTGCAATGACAGATGAAATGGACTCTTTGCTGAAAAATCAGACATGGGATTTATGTAAGTTACCTGCAGGTAAAAGGGCTTTATAGAATAAATGGGTTTACAGGATCAAAGAAGAGGATGGAGGTACGAAAAGATTTAAAGCCAGATTAGTCGTAAAAGGATTTGCACAGAAACATGGTATTGATTTTGATGAGATATTTTCTCCAGTTGTTAAAATGACTTCTATTCGTACTGTTTTAAGTATTGTGGCTACTGAAGATTTGCATTTAGAGCAGCTTGACGTTAAAACAACCTTTCTTCATGGTGATTTGGATGAAGAAATATATATGGTTCAGCCACGAGGATTTGAGGTCAAGGGTAAGGAGAATTTGGTGTGCAGATTGCAGAAAAGTTTATATGGCTTGAAGCAAGCACCTCAGCAATGGTATATTAAATTTGACACTTTTATGAATGGGCATGGATATAGTCGGTGTCATTCTGACCATTGTGTTTATTTTAAGAGGTTGGATGATGACAGCTACATTATTTTATGTTTATATGTTGATGATATGCTTGTAGCTGGGTCTAACATGGATCACATTAAGGGGTTGAAACAACAGTTAGCAAAATCTTTTGCTATGAAGGATTTGGGGGCAGCAAAACAAATCCTTGGTATGAAAATTTGTAGAGATAGGAAAAATAAGAAATTGTCTCTATCTCAGGCTGATTATATTGAGAAGGTGTTGCAACGTTTCTCTATGGAAAATGCCAAAGCTGTCAGCACACCTTTGCCTGGTCATTTGAAATTGACTAAGGATATGTGTCCCAAGACACCAGAAGAAGAGACTAAAATGTCTAAGGTACCTTATGCTTCAGCTGTAGGGAGCTTAATGTATGCTATGGTATGTACTAGGCCAGATATTGCACACGCAGTGGGAGTCGTTAGCCGTTATATGAGTAACCCTGGTCTTGAGCATTGGAATGCAGTCAAATGGATTCTCAGATATTTGAGAGGCACATCCAGTAAGTGTTTACACTTTGGGGGTTCTTCTACTACTGTACAAGGCTATGTTGACTCAGATTTGGCAGGAGATATAGATAGCAGGCGGAGTACTACAGGTTATATATTTACTGTTGGTGGGACAGCAGTGAGTTGGATTTCTCGACTACAAAAGGTGGTTGCTTTATCCACTACAGAGGCAGAGTATGTTGCTGCTACAAAGGCAGCCAAGGAGATGATATGGCTTCAATTCTTCATGGAAGAATTGGGACATCCACAAAAGGATAATTTTCTACATACAGATAGCCAAAGTGCCATTCATCTTGCAAAGAATTCTGCTTTGCACTCAAAGACAAAACACATACAGTTGCGGTACCATTTCATTCGATCAGTTTTGGATGATGGACAGTTAAGGCTGGAAAAGATTCATACTGATGATAATCCAGCAGATATGTTTACAAAGGTAGTAACAAGGGAGAAGTTGAACTCATGTTCAGCTTCAGTTGGTCTTCTAGACTGAACAAAATAAAGGAACAGCTGAGTCCAAGGTGGTTCAATTCAGTGGGGGCCTCATGTGGGTAGCGGTATTGCTACAAGATCAGTCTCCAAGTGGGAGGTTTTTTAGTATAGTGTGGATACTGATCAGTCACCAAGTGGGAGATTGTTAGCTTGTGGTGACTAATCAGGAAAGTACTATCCAAGAAAGTACTGTACACTTTTCCTCCCAACCTCGCCGGGGTTCGGGGCTGGGCTGGGCCCCAAGCGGGGGTTTGGGGGTGGCAGCCCCCAAGAGCAGGGGTTCGGGGGCGCAGCCCCCGAGGAATTTTTTTTTTTGAGGCCGACTACTTTTTCGGTTATTTGGGCCGACTACTTATAACTCATTCTAACCCTAAAGCAAAAAAATATTGTATAATATGGCTTAGGGTTAGGGATTTTCATTATGTATGATTTTAGTACTTGCGACAGATTTGGGCTGTATGGGATTACGGATTGTAATCAGGTTGTAATCACTAGATAATAATAATATTGGACTCACTGTTGGTGGACGTAGCCCAGGGATTGGGTGAACCACGTTAAATCTGTGTGTCTTGTGTTCTATTCTATGTGGTTTATTATTTTCTGATATTAGTTATATTTGCACATAATTGTTATTTCTGCCTTGTTAATCCTAACACATTAGTCTCTACAAGGGCCTTTTCCAAAATCTCCTTATGAGTTGGTGAGAGTTTTAGTAATTCTAGAATAGAGATTTGAGCTGGGGATCTTTGCAATTGGCCCACCAAATTATATTGCTTTGCAGATGAAGATGTTAAATTAGGGAGAATAATTCTTGGGGCACCTCCTGGTAAAGTGATCTTTGATGCTTTCCCCCTAGTTAAAACATTATATGTTTCTTCCCTTGGCTTTTCTTTTATTACTATCACATTTATGGTGTTTTCATCACCACTTAGAGTATTGATGGTGTTATCATAAGTATGGGCGAAGTTAACCTTCTCATTACCTCTTTTGTTGTTGTGATTTGTGTTTGATGATTCCCCCTTTTGATGGTTTAGAAAAGGGTTTTTGAAATTCGTATGATCCTTATTATTTTGAGGCCCTTCCACCTTTATGGTTCCATCATCGATTAGATCTTGGACAAGGTTTTTAATTTCATGCATTCATTTGTTGTATGTCCTTTGTTGCGATGGTGTTCGCAATGATGAGAATCATTCCACCAATTGGGCTTGATTTGGGGTTCGTATGGCCTTGATTCGGGTAAGATAATGATTTTATTGGCCACCAAAGTCCTTAATGCATTTTCCAAAAGTTCACCTAAAAAGGTAAATTTTCTTTTCTGATATGTCGAAAAGAATGGTTTAGGTTTATTGACATTGGAATTATTGAAGGGATTGTTGTTGGTGTTGGCATTGTTGTTATTGTGGTTAGTGTTGTTGTTATTATAAGGAGCTTTGGTCATTTGGTTGACATTATACATTGGGTTTGGCCTGCTTGATAAGTTAAAGGGAGTAACCTTCAAGTTGTGTGCTTCCACAACTCCATCATTCACAAGATTTTTATTGGTGTTTTTCAACCATAGTCTTGGTTTATCATTATGATTGTTGGATCCATTATTATTGTTATAATTAGATAAGTTATGATTGTTATTGGTGTTGGTATAGGGTTTATTGTCTTTGAATAACTTGATTTCCCCTCTTTTAACCAACACTTCTTTAATTTTGATCCTGTTTTTGATGATCTTTTTGAATGTATGGGGACATTGAAGTTGGAGCATATAGTTCATCTCCATATTTAAGTTATTCATAAATATTTCCATTTTTTCTTTCTTGGGTATGCTTCATGGATATCATGCGAAGATTGTTCTCCACCTTAAGAGAAACCCTAGAAAAGACTCACCATCTCGTTGTTTAGTGTCGCATAGATTAAGCATGGTGATTTCGTGCTCAATGTTATAGGAATAATGAGTCACAAATTTAGAGGCTTATTCCTCAAATGTTTTTATGCCTTGTGGAAGTTTTGAGAACCATTCCATGGCTTGGCCTCCTAAACTTGGAAAAAGCCTCATTAAATAGGTTGTGTCGTGCATGAATTTGATACTTAGAGCACAAAATTCTCTAAGATGGTCATGTGGGTCTGATTTACCCGTATATTTGTCATATTTGGGAAAGACCACATTTAGCGGGAAAGGTGCCATAACCAAACTCTTATCAAAAGGAAATGGGCATAAAGCCTCAATAGAAAATAGTATAGGTTCGAATGCTTTCTTCATTTTATCGATTTGTGCTTGAAACATTTTCAATTATTTATTCATAGCACCTATAGGATTGTCCTTTTCCTCATCTTTCTTAAGTTGGGCAACATCATAGTCATGCGGAAGTTTCACCCCTGCTTAGGCTAAATTAAGGAAATATCTTTCCCTATTTATCTCTATAAGTTTGTCCATAAATTCAAGGAATTTGATCCGCCCTATTGGCTTTGTCTTCAAGTGTTTCTTTAGGCTCTTGATTTGCATGGTTAATGTTTCCTTGATTTTCATTGTTTCCCCCATGGATGTAATCGTGAAATGCGAAGTTTCTATCCATTGGATTAATTCTCTTTTCAAGAAGGTTTGGGAGACTATCCCCTTGGTCGTGATTTATGAAAGAGTTTTGAGATTCAAATTTGGGGACCTCTCTTGCTATGCAAGTGTCGTCTTCTTGTAAAGATAGTTTAAGTTTATGAGATCGTGTAGAAACCAACATTAACAAAGGTTTGATTCGAAATTGTGTTCCCCAAACTTGGTGATTGTTCTTTTTATGAAGATATTAAAATATAAGATGATTTGGCAAAATGGATATCTCTCACTTGTTCTATGTATCTTAAAACAAAACAACCACAAATACACTTGTTCTTTTTAAAGCCTCTACACAAAAAGTGTTTGAATATGTAAGAATGTTATCACGGGTTTTTCACAAAAAGTAACTCCAAGCAATCTACCTAGTTGTCAAATTAGTTCTTATGCATGGCTTTACAAGGTAGGATTTCTAAGTTAACAAGGTATTTAATCAAGATTCCATTCAAAATGGACATTAAGTTTCATCCCCCAAAATTAGGAGGCTTCCCACCACTGGTATATTAGAGTTTTGTGCTATCCCAAAGGACTACGCAAGGAAGTTCAAAGCTTAATATCCTTTTGTCACACACCCCATTAAGGATGCATGCATTTCTTTTTATAGTGGGTCAGATTTTTGCGGCAAAGGAAAATGTATCCCACTTTGGGTTGTCCCTCTCACCGGCCTAATTAAGGCAAATCTTGGGAGGTGAGCCCACTAAAGATCTAGCATGTTCATTTGTAAATCAATAAAATGGATTTAAGAGATAGGTTTTAGGAGTTTGATTCACCAAAAGGTGAAGAGCATGTCCCTATCTATTCTTGCCTCCCAAGCACGATTAACAATGTTCAATTTATCCAAATCCACTAACTAATGGGAATTGAGTATTTCTACTCTCCTCCACAAACAAGGGGTTGTTTGATTAAATGCTTGATTTTATCCTTTATGCTATTTTTACTTACTAGATTTTAGCAAAAATCACAACGCCACTATTTAAGCAAAAATTGACCAAGTTTTATGCTTACCTTGATTTGTAGCTAGCAAAGGCTAGGGGCATTTTTGAAGGATTTTGTCATTATTTTGACTCACCTAGCGACGATTGTTCCCTTTTCTTTGCCTCATCTCCAACAAGTTAGTCAACACAAACAAATAAAATGAAGAAAATAAGTAGAAACTAAAATTTAAGTCTTATTTATCAATTTTGACACAAATCGATTAAGGCAAATAAATCCAATTTAATGAAACAAACTTTAATTTGTAAGCTTCTACAACTTTCAAATATTGTTCATATGCTTCACTTTCTTGTTGTGAATTCTCCAAAACCAGCTTGATATTTGTTGTGTTCTCCTTTTTTATTCATTTAGCCAATGTTTTTCCTTCGCTGTTAAATCTAGTCTCTGGATTTTTAACCTTTTTGTGACCTGTCATCCTGAAACTACAGAGAAATAATTTCCTAAAAGTTAGATTCTGTAAATTTGCAATATAATTAAAAGCACAATAGATGCTATTAAATGTGTTGTTAAATTAATTGAAAGCGTTGTTAAAATTATTGAATGCACTAAAGGAAAAAATTGAAAGCGCATAAATAGAAATTAAAAGCGCTATTTTAACAGGTAAATGCGCTTAAAGAAAACATCAAACATGAAACCGAACAAATTGAAAGCACTAGAGTCAATGCACACAGACTAAAAGAATTAAAGATGGGATAATAGAAGGATTAAACATGTTGTTTGACTATGCAAAGGCACACAACTTTATCGTGGATGGGTCATTTTAGGCTTCAAACACGCTGCAGGAAACCTTGTACACGCTGTAAAAACTATCAAATGCATTGCAGAACCTATAAAACAGAGAAAAATACAAGGATATGCAAGAAAAATACAATTTCTCTGAATTAAAAATTAATGAGGCCTAATGCCCCACATTGGGTGTCATTTTGTGTGCTATGAGAAGCACCTTCATAGGGTTAGTATTGCAAATACATGAATATAAGAACTAAATTACCACAAATAGCAATCTAATTTAAGCAAATAATTGACAATTAAGCACTCTATGGACCTCTATTTAGGTTTGCTAATGCAAAGCTCTCAGCAAGCTTCCATTAATGACAGCCCTAAAATGAGAATGAATGATAAAGCAACTAAAAAATTCAATTTCAAATGAAATTAGCATTAATTAGTTCTAAATTTGCCTTTCTAGCTTAAAATTGCAAGAGGTTTGATGCTATTCTCATATTTTTGGATGATCATTGATTGATTTTAGCCTTGCTTTTATAGATTTTGGCAAGGGTAGGGGTGTAGTTGAGTTGATCATGGTTGAATTGAGGTTTAGTCGATGTTTCCACCTTTGGAGACCATTTAAATGAATTGTCTTCAAAGCTTGGGACAAAGAGACAAAATGGGTGGACAAGATGCTCTCACCTTATGTGTGATGGAGATTTAATTTGAGCTTGATCCATGTGAGCTCGATCCTTAAATCCTATTGGTTGAGACATTTTCCTCCCATGTGGTGTTGAGGGAAAATTAGGATTTAATAATTGAGTTTATTTAATTTGTTTATCCATGTGTACCCATTAAATGGGTTGATTTGATTTAATTTGAACTATACAATTAATTAGATTAATTGCACAATTTATTAATTTAGCATGATTTATTGGATTTAAATTGATTTAATGACTTTTGATTTTCAATTAAATTAGATTATTGGCTCGATTGCAATTTAGCTTTGATTTTAGCTTGATTTGATTTAATTGCCTTGATTTTTCCTTGGTTGCTCACTTAAATCGATCTTGTCCATTTTCAGGTGATTACAATATGATAAATCAATTACATAGAAAGCTAAATTATTAGCACTAATCCTAGATCAATTACATTCCAAATTGTATTAATTTTACTTGATTTTAAATCAATTGCATCAAACCCCAAATCATTTGTGTCATTCTACACCTGTAACTTCTAAAACACCTAGAATTCTTAAGGATTTTTTTTAAATTAAAGAATGTAGGTCCTAATGGGTGTGCCAAAATATGGATAAATAAAATTATAAATTATAAAAAAAAAGGGAATTATAATGTTTACTAATTCACAATCAATCAATCACTCAACGAAATATAAGATAAATGCAAGAAATTGAAACAAAAAATTAAAATATTAATATCTTCATGCATAAACCATGTTTAGATGTATTGTTCTTTAGCATTATTTTGCATTGTGGAAATGTGAATCGCTCTCATAACTAGAATGAACTCAATTACAAAATAATCACTATGAATTCACTATAATTGCAAAAGCCCAAGATTGTGGAGGAATGAGGTAGATGAAGAATGTATTGAGAGGTTTATGTGTGTTATTTTTATGTAGAAATATTCATGAGGGTTTCATCTATTATTTAAAAAATATATATTGTATACATTTAATGACATTTTTTTATTTTAAAAAAAATTAGAAAAATGGGAGGTTGGGTTAGCATCACTAAAAACATTACCTTGATTTTTTATTTTTCAAATAGATAACATCAATATATAGTGTATGGAAAAAATAATTCGATCTATTTGACCTGTATTTTCTTCATAATAACATTTTATAGTCAAACATACTAGAATTTGATATTTTCATTCAACATCAATTTGTGTTTAATATTTTATCATTAGCAAAACACCAATTATACCCTTTTGTAGATGATTCTCTCCTCTAATGCATCACATATTTTGTAAAATCAGTGTCATTTTTAGTTTTGATAACCTACTTGCAATATTTTAGGGAAAAAAACATATTAACAATAATCACAATACAAAAAAATAAATGTTTGGATTCTTGACTCTAAGCTTTACAAAAGGGTATTTTTACATTTTTGAAAAAACTCATTTTGACTAAAGGAAAATTCATTGGAAGTGGAAAGTCTCAAATTTTCCTGAAAATCGATAAGGTGGTTGCCAACTAGAGAGCCACATAGATGGTTTTGGGTGAAACTATTTCAGGTGATACAATTTTTTAAAGAACTATAAAAGAAAATTTTGCAGTGACCTAAATATTGCATTAAGAAAAATATATGGGTATCTAATAAAACCTTACAAGCCATACATGCCAATTGGTTTTGACTAAAATTATTCTAACTAGAATCTTTTCAATTGAATATATTTTGATGGAAACATTTTATTTGGCCTTAAGAGTGACACAAGCTCTCTCTCTCTCTCTCTCTCTCTCTCCAAATAAAAAATATAACATGAGCTAAAGTTGGAACTTAATTGTCATCATAATACAAAGGTTTTGTTGTATAAACAACATCATTTATTAAATAGCCTACCAATTGACCTCGTGAATTACACAAATGTAAAAAAAACCTATATTTTCCTTGTTTGACCTTCCAAACATCTTTAACATATACATTACACACCAAGATGTGATGATAATAAATAATTATTTGAAAAAAGAATCAATTATTAAATAATGTATTTATGATTTTTATGCCAAAGGCATTCCTTATATGAAGTAAACAAGCCACTTTTTAAAATCAATGCTTTGGAATTGAGGCGAAGTATGCAAGACTGTAGAATTAATATCAATTGTTTATAGTTTATATTCATTTTTAAAAAATGATAACATATCAGAAAACATATGTATAAAAGGAAAAATATTTCATTATTACATTGTTTTGATAAGAATATCTTTTAATTTATTTATTTTATCAGTAATACATATCCAAGGTTGCGGTAAGAATATATGTTTATTTCAAAATAAAATAAAATGCATCTCCTTATAAATAGGGGTGCAATAAGATGGTCCCCAATTGGGAACAATTACATAAATAATGATATTGCCTAAATCAAAATGGTATTGTTGCCACTTATAGTAACATAAGTTATGATATTATAAAGGTAAACATAACTACTTACACAAATTTGCCAGCATGTGGCTTTGTAGGACACCCTATTTTCTAGGTGAACAAAAATAATTAAGTTTATGTCTTTTCCCCTTTCTTGGATGACCTCAAGTTCATTTGATGTTGAATATGTTGTTTCATCCTCTTTACTTTTGTCTATCCAAAATTCTTTGGATGAAAACTCTATATTTATGGACCAACTTGGTTTCCCATCACCAAATAAATCTTCAACATTTCTAGAGAGAAATCAGAGGTGGAATCTATCAGTGGGGGTGTCTTTTATGAAATTTGAGATTCCACAATGGGCATGTTATCATGGTGGATAATACAAGGAGAAGAAGGGTGATTGTTAAAATGATAAAGAACAAAATATGGATTTTCAGGAAATTGTTTAATCCAAGAGCAAGGAGTAAGGAAAATTACCATGAATTAGTGCAAGAACTAGGAGCATACACCAAAAAATAAGCAAGGAGGAGACAAGATTTTGAAAGGGGAAAGCAAAGAAAACCCCTTGTGAATTATGAATGAGGCATGAAAAGCCTAGAAAGAGAGAGAAAGAATATGAGCAAGTAGCTCAATACAATATGATAGAACTACAAGAGGATAGAAATTGTGTGAGAGAAATGTGAGAAATTGGTGTAAAGTGTGTGGAGAAATATCTCTTTAAGTAGAGATGAGTGAAGGAGTTTGCATGTAACTCCCTATGTGAATGAGTGCCACATTCATAGTATGTGTGTGAGACAACTGTAGGATTCCTCATAAGGAGGAATATCTATTTTCCTTATAAAAGGAATTACAAATATGACATGTCCTCCCACTTGGACTAGAGGACAGAATACATTAGGATACCTTGGTTTATCCTATTAAATACATAAATAACCAAGGAAAGATTAAATTCTAACAGTGATCCCTTGAAGGGAAAGGAGAACAATCCTTTGTATCTTTGATAGAAGGAGATTGAGATTGATTCAAGTCTTGAGAGGTAGAAGTTTGAGCTTTGGTCATTTGCCTAAACAATTTTCTCATAGTCCACCAATTGCTTCAAACCTCTACTACCCATCATCAACAATATTTCAAAAGGAAGTCCTTTGGACAACTTCATTTCAACACATATTCAAGCATAGGTAGTATTCTATAAATCAATAGTTTCCTTAGAGGTGCACTGATATTTCCCCAAGCTATTCTTGATGGCTCAAAGGCAATCAAGTTCCCAAAATCAGATAGGAATATGTGGTAGCCACAACCAAATATAAGCTATGGTAAATATTTTTGAACGTGGATCAAAGGTAGAAACCATGGTTTCATGCACACAAAATCACCTTGGAAGATCCAAAGACTATTTTGCAGTATCAACTTTATATCCTTTAGAGAGTCAAATTCTAGAATAAAGAATCCATGGGTGCAAGGGTAAATCCAAATTTCACCCTCCATATATTTCCTCCACTTCTTAATAATTAATGAATGTAGATCACTTTGCTATTTTATATTATAATTATAGAATCTTTTAATATCATCATCTTTTATCAAGATATCTTGAAAATGACCTTCAGTGAAATTTGCCTCCATAATTGAACTATCACCCTACACACCTCACTTCTCTGAAACCAGATAAGATTGAGGAAAATGATACTAGCAATGCCCATTTAAAGAAAAAGCTTGGGAATATAAGTTCTGTAATAAATCCCTTCTGTGAAAATTGTCACATCCACCTGCTTCCCTTCTAAAAAATGATAGAGATAATGTAAACAAACTACAACTTCAAATTTACTCCCATAGGAAATTGTCAAAAAAATCACAATGTAATTTTGCATCATTAATGTTTAAGGATGTTGCCCATTTACACATCTTGCCTGCCACCTCATTCCCTGAATGGTACACATGAGATATCTTGAATTCTTGAAAATTCTTCAATAATTTACACGCAACAAAAATGAATTTTTTGAAAGTCCATTCCAAATCTTTACCTTGTTTGAGATCATTTATGATAACCATATAATAATATTCCAAATGGATCCTCTTTACTCAGATTTTTTTTGCTAGACATTCTCATTTGCAGATTGGGCTTCTTCTAGATTGTTCATCCCATCCTATAATCTTTTAGCTCCAATTGCAATAATATCCCTGTTTGAATTTCTAGCCACAATCCCTACTCCAAAGGGACCCATATTGCCCTTCAAAGTGTCCTTCCATTCTCTGACACCTCCCATGGTACCTCCCTATTTATGATTGGGATATGATTAACCCCATAAAGCCCATTAATGGGCCTCGATAAGAATATTATTGTTATCTTCTTTTATTAGGATGTTTAATTTTATTTTTGTAGACACCCAAATCTGAACACAATTAATTTATTTAATTAAATGTTTGTCTTCTATAGTCTAGGTAAATTAGCTCATTTAATTTATCTAATGTCCTCACTTTTGTTTAATTAAATGTCTTATTTAATTAAATAATTAACCCCCATTCTTCTATAGTCATCTAGCCAATTAAATAGATAGCCTATTTAATTAAATCCTCTAGGTAAATTAATTAATCTAACTTACCTATTGCCTAACCCCTTTTAATTAAATAAACTCACATATTTAATAAACCCCCATAGTCTTTTGTTTTGAATTTAAATGAAATTCAAAATTCATTTAAATCCCATTCACTTGCATTATCCTACTTTTCCAACTTGCACCATTTAATCCCTATTTAATTAAATAAATAAACCTATTTATTTAATTAACCCCTACCTATCCTACCCCTATCCACTTGTCAAGTCCTAGCCAACTATTTGAAGATATGTAATATCACTTAAATGATATGCAAGATAATTAAATCAGTCATTATGTTGTCATTGATGTCAACTAGTTTTGACAGTACTTATCATGATAGTTGCAAATATCTAAACATCTATAAAGAGGAGAAAAGATGAAGAACTGAGATATCTACATAGAGGAAGATGGATATGACAGATGAGGATAAGGAATACTTTTGGTAACTTATTGATGAGTTTATGACTTCATATGGTTGACTTGATTATGTTACATTTATCTGTTATGAAGTTGGAAGCAAAACTTAACATAGCAATGTGGTCAGTAAATGAAGCACTTCAGTATACATCGAGCCAGTGTAGTGTATACCGAGTGATAGTATTAACTGAGCTTGTGTTCGCCGATGCATTTATGTGTTAACCGAGTATGGATGAAAGAATTAAATGTTTAGTTTAGCCGACAGAACTTGATGAGCTGGAATGTGTATGATTTCAAGGTTGAAGATAAATTTTGTAATGAGATCCACGACTAACAAAATTTGAAGAAGATCTAAAGGATGGAATTGAAACGAGTTATTGCACTACTACATTTGGGGCCAAATTTTGATAGAAACTTTCGACGGGTAAATTTTTTTAATGAATTTGTTGTTTTTTTAAAAAATAGGCCCTGATGGTGTCGGTATTCCAATGGGTCTTAAATTGACCATCGGAATTCCGACAGGTTTGGGGTATACATAAAAAAAAAAGTGAAGCACCAAATTATTTTTATTTCGATTGGATAGAGGAGCAAGAGAAAAGGAGCGAAAGCTGAGTGCGAGAGAAGGTATGTGGTTTCTTCATCTTTCGAGCCTCTCGCATCGTATTCGACTGCAAATTTTAAATGCATTACATTTTATTTGATCATGAATGCTCTCTGAGATGACCACATTCTACTGGTGTCATGCCCTAGCCAGTGCTTTATCTCTATTATTTGATGTTATTGGTGCTTGTCCTCAAGGATATCGATTCACTATTTTCAAATGTTTGGATTCACATTTGTTGATATTACTGGCACATTTAATGACACCATTGTATATTGTTGAGATGCTCACTGAAATGACTGCATTATACTGGTGTTGTGCCCTAGCCCATTCTTTAACTCTATTATCTGATGTTATTGGTGCTTGTGCTCAAGGATATCCATTTTTTTTGAAATGTTGATTGTGGTTATCAAATGGACATCCCGTGAGCTTCTAGCTAGGCACCATTTGTATTGATATCTTAGGGCATCAAATGTATTGTATCATTGATATTTGAGACTTTGTTAAAAGGAAATAGGACAATGAATGATTTTGATTTATTTTCTCTATTTTGATCCCTAAGTGGCTTACAACCCTAGAGAAGTATATGCAGATTTATGGATGCAGTTGCAGGATACATAGCAGTCGATAATTCCCAAGAAATTCATGCATCAAATTTGAATAGCAATTAATACAAAGAAATAGGGTCCTTGAATGGCCCAGTCATCCGGACCTTGAATGTCCCCTCAACCAGTGACCCTTCAAAACTAGGTTATCATGCAATCAGTGAGTGATCCTTCATTCTCCTGGTTTGCCCTGCATCTAAACATATTGGAAATACATAATACAATGGTAACAAGTCTTTGAAAATCCCCCTTCCCTCAAGGAATTCACTATCAACATCCAGACCTTGACTGTCCCCTCAACCAGTGACCCTTCAAAACTGGGTTATCATGCAATCGATGAGTGATCCTTCATTCTCCTGGTCTGCCCTGCATCCAAACATATTGGAAATACACAATACAATGATAACAAGTCTTTCACAATCCCCCTTCCCTCAAGGAATTCACTATCAACATCTGGACCTTGACTATCCCCTCAACCAGTGACCCTTCAAAATCAGCTTATCATGCAATTAGTGAGTGATCCTTCATTCTCCTGGTCTGCCCTGCATCCAAACATATTGGAAATACAAAATACAATGATAACAAGTCTTTCACTATCCCCCTTCCCTCAAGGAATTCACTATCAACATCCGGACCTTGACTGTCCCCTCAACCAATAACCCTTCAAAACTGGGTTATCATGCAATCAGTGAGTGATCCTTCATTCTCCTGGTCTGCCCTGCATCCAAACATATTGGAAATACACAATACAATGATAACAAGTCTTTCACAATCCCCCTTCCCTCAAGGAATTCACTATCAACATCCAGACCTTGACTGTCCCCTCAACTAGTGACCCTTCAAAACTGGGTTATCATGCAATCCGTGAGTGATCCTTCATTCTCCTAGTCTGCCCTACATCCAAACATATTGGAAATACAAAATACAATGATAACAAGTCTTTCACAATCCCCCTTCCCTCAATGAATTCACTATCAACATACGAACCTTGACTGTCCCCTCAACCAATAACCCTTCAAAACTAGGTTATCATGCAATCAGTGAGTGATCCTTTATTCTCCTAGTCTGCCCTACATCCAAACATATTGGAAATACACAATACAATGATAACAAGTCTTTCACAATCCCCCTTCCCTCAAGGAATTCACTATCAACATCCAGACCTTGACTATCCCCTCAACTAGTGACCCTTCAAAACTGAGCAACGCACCTCAATCACTGGTAACGCATGGACAATCAAACCAGTAGTCTCCAAAGAATTCAATAAGTGAATATGAATGTTTGAAAACTTTCCTCTCAACTTCACCAACCACTCCTAATCGGTTAGAGGGATATTTCTAGAATCTCCACTATTCCTATCCTTACCAACAATTCTTAAACATACTTTATCTGATATGATAATAACATGCTAAACTGAACCAATGGCATGTTCTTCATGTGGTACAAGAAAGATTTGGCTATCAAATCTTCCTTCGTGAAAGTTGAGCGCGAGAGAAGGTATGTGATTTCTTCATCTTTGATTGGTATCTTTGACGGGCAATGTCTTTCGAGCCTCTAGCATCATATTCGACCGCAAATTTCAAATGCATTGCATTTTATTTGATCATGAGTGCTCATTGAAATGACTCCATTCTACTGGTGTCATGCCCTAGCCCGTGCTTTATCTCCATTATTTGATGTTATTGGTGCTTGTGCTCAAGGATATCGATTCACTATTTTGAAATGTTTCGATTCATGTTTGTTGATATTACAATTCATCATATCAGATAAAGTATGTTTAAGAAGTTTTAATGTCTAAACACTCAACTAATCCCTCTAACCGATTAGGAGTGGTTGGGGAAGTTGAGAGGAAAGTTTTCAAACATTCATATTCACTTATTGAATGCTTTGGAGACTACTGGTTTGATTGTCCATGCGTTAATGTTTAGAAGAGATCAATAAAGTATTTAAAGACATTCTTACATGTTTGGAGAGGTTTGAGAGGCACTTATCATGACTGTACCCTCACAAACAGTGGAATAGACTGGTTTTACTAAGTTTCCTTTCTCTATTTTAAGGTTTCCTTTCTCTACTGCAGGGGTACAGTCAGAGGTTTCATTGACAAAATGATCCTTTGAATGGTTACTATGAATATGAATGATTTGATATATCATATTTCTCATTTTACTTGAAGTTTGGAATAGCTTGTGCAAAAGTGAAAGTACTTTTGATCATTTTGGTCGTGACTGTTCCTCTACACAGTCAGGAAATGTAACTGTCTAATGATTATATGTAATGTTGAATGGACTAAATGCTTTATTCTTGGTAGAAGTGAATGGAAGGAATAGTGTTGGTGTTAGGTTTCATTTATTATTGAATTCAATGGTTTCCAAGATGTGTTGAGGAGTTTTCTCCTTGTTTAATGTTAACTGTTCCTACATAATCCACTCATACAATAGTGAAATGCTATGTGATTGACAATTTCATACAACTGGTCCTTTGGCATGTATTAAATAGAATAGAATTTTTAGCATATTATTATCATTCTATTTCTTTGTTGTAAACATGCCATTGGTTCAATTTTGTAAAACAAATTTTGTGTTACTTTTTTTTTTTCTATTTTTTCCATTTGATAACCACAGTCAACATTTCAAAACAATGAATAACATCAAATAATGGAGATAAAGCATGGGCTAGGGCACGACACTAGTAGATTAAAACTGAACCAATGGCATGTTTACAACAAAGAAATAGAATGATAATAATATGCTAAAAATTATATTCTATTTAATACATGCCAAAGGACCAGTCCCAACAATTCTTAAACATATTTTATTTTGTTTAAGAATTGTTGGGAGTAGTTTTCAAACATTCATATTCACTTATTGAATGCTTTGGAGACTAGTGGTTTGACTGTCCATGCATTACCAGTGACTTAGATTCATTAAGAAGCATCTCTCTTTTATATACCCTCTCAAGTAAGAAATTAAATTTATTGTTCAAATCAAATGTGTCTCTCCCTTCTTCTCAAGAAATATGTTTAAAAGACTAAATTTTATAGGGAAAAATCAATGTGTTCGTAAGGAGAATGTGCCTAGCTAGAGGGAACCCTTGGGTAAAGGACCCATGTCCCCGAGGTTTTGTAATAAATAGGATTATAGTACATAATTGTTGAAAGGATAAATGTTTGATTATATGGTAGGAATTTTGAATTATATATGATCATCGTAAATAGTGTGAATTGATCTAGTGAAAACCATCAACTATAAGGAAAGAATATGATATTAAACAAAATTGTGTAGTAATTATTTACTTTGTTGGCATTTTTTGTGTGAAATGGAAGTTGAAGCTAACGACATTGCTATTATATAGGAACAATGAGTTATTATGAAAGGAATAATGATATGTCTATTAGAATAAGATTTAAGTCAAACTTTCTAACTGTCCTAAAATTGAAATATTAGAAGAATGTGAATTTGTAGGAAATGGTATAGATGTCATATTTAAGATGCGTATAAGGATAACAATACTTGTAGTTACTCCTCAGATGTGCTTTTATTGAAATGTGTGTACAAAATGTTAGTTGGTTGAGCATATTAATTTGATTGAATAAGAGGGTAGCCATATGACTCATGTATTTCTCTCCCTCTATTAAAGAATCTATGACTTTTATTTTGGAAAATGGTAAAATTCAAACAAACTTGTTAATGTTAGGAAAAGATGTACTCGTAAGAAGATTATTATGGATTTCTAGGATATGGAATTGGTTAAATAAGCCAGTTAATAAGTAATGTTGATGAAACTCTAGCTTAATGAATCATGTTAACATTTCTTAGGAATATCTTTATGTGTATTCCATCTTGCGTGTAAGTTGATATTAGATATTATCCTATAAGTATACCTTAGATCTTATGGGCAAAAATAACTTGTTCCATAAAAGAGATTTGTTTTTATCCTGTCGGAAAGGTTACTCACAAAACTATGTGCTGATGTATATGGCAAATTTAATATTTGAATGGTTTTAGTTTTTAAATGTTCACAAAGGCAGTAGTATGATAGTAGTATCTTATGTATACCCATTGAGAAGAGATAACCCCTATACTAATCTGTCTCTAGTTTAGAGGATGAATTTTGAATTCTTAACTATATTTTGGAATCCAAACATATTGGAAATACATAATACAATGATAACAAGTCTTTCACAATCCCCCTTCCCTCAAGGAATACTATCAACATCTGGACCTTGACTATCCCCTCAACCAGTGACCCTTCAAAACCAGGTTATCATGCAATCAGTGAGTGATCCTTCATTCTCCTGGTATGCCCTGCATCCAAACATATTGGAAATACACAATATAATGATAACAAGTCTTTCACAATCCCCCTTCCCTCAAGGAACACTATCAACCATCCCTATATAGCTCTCTACTATATATCACTCCATCCTGTGATGACCATAGTGATTCTCTTTACTACTGTAAATGTTTGAAGGTTGCTACACTTGGACGGATGTGTACCATTGTTAAGAGAATTGGACTGAGTTTGGCTTACCTCAAACAGGTGAGGCAGCATATGGAAAGGTTGTCATCTATTGACCCAAATACCAGGACTATTTTGATCTGTGGGTACCCTAATGTTGGAAAGAGTTCTTTTATTAATTATGATGAGTTGTATCATTCAAATCATGTCCCATGCTTGCACCATGTGTACCCTCAAATATAGGATGTAAATCATTGTTCTCTTCTTGACCAAAGGTTGCCATATCTTGAGGTAGTGGAGTTATGTCACTGTTATGAACTCAGAATTCTGGTCATACCCTAGTGAAAAATTTTAAATGGATACAAGCACCTTTTTTGTGCAATGGTCGATCAGGCCCAACCTTTATATCTTGAATGCCAATGCTAGATGCCTCTTCTTTACTGATTAATCCATGTGACAAATCTACAGACTTGTGTGAATGAAGAAAGGAGCCTCTACTGTCCAAATTCAAAACTTGGGACTTTTCTTTCCTTCCATCTTTAGATTCACCACACACCACTAAATTTATATTTTCCTCATGTTTAGATTCACCACACACCACTTCATGTTCTTCACCAATTGCTAATTCAAAATCAATCTTTGAGCAATCTGAATACTCATCAAACCTCTCTTGAATGTTCTCACTACAAGGCACATGTCATCTTCATTGCATCTTCTTTTTATTTCATGTTTTAATCTTTAAGAAACTTGATCAAGAACATAGGTTTTAATGAAATATCAATTTTATTTGCAAAGTTTGTGTTCTTTACAAATTTGAAAGGCTCTAATACTTACTAGGGCGGATGTGGATGTGCAACCTTATGCTTTTACTACCAAGTCTTTGTTTGTTGGGCATACTGATTATAAGTACTTGACATATATCACAAATGTTGCTAATTAAGGTTGGCAGGATGATTACGCCTATCATGAAAAAAGAGTGTCACATCATTATGCTTTCAAATCAATTACCTATCGGTGAATCCCTTGCGAGGGAGAGAAGCCAAACACATAAAGAACATGCACATAAACACGACAGCTGAAAAACTTAAATGGAATATGGCAAGAAGTACCAAATGATGAATTCTCAATTGTTGTAATGGCAAAGCATCAGAACCGTCCATTTCTAGAACTTGATTTTCTAGTCTAAATGATTTTTCTAGAACTTGAATTTCTAGTCTTAATGATTTTTCTATAGTCCTAATGATTTTTGTATAGTCTTAATGATTTTTCTTTCATCCTAATGTTTGTTGCTCTTGATAAATTAGGCCTTGTATTTGAATTTATGTCCACTATTTTATTTCAGCTTGATATTTCATTCATTTTTCATATACACAGAGACTACACATGCTAATAAAAAAATGAGCTATTTGATTTAGGTTAACTATTCATGATTGTAAATGGTCAATATTTCTGATGATACTTCTTGGTGTATTCCATTTTGAAATAATCATGTTTCTATGGCTATGATAAATGTCCCTTTGTGTTGCGAAAATTAGAGTTGAAAAAATGGTTGCAAACAAATCATCCTTCTTCCACCAACATTCTAGTCAACGTACAAGTAACAAGTCATTCCATTCAAGAAAGACCATGTCTGAGAATATTAACCCGTTACAAAATAAGGAGTATGCAGAATTTAGTGATTGTATCTTCCATTAGAGCCACTTCATATGCACAGGTGATGAACATGCATATTTGCCTGAGTGTTATTGGGAGCTTACCCAACAACACATGTACTATTGTGAAAATCACCACAAATCTATTTGTTGTTGGGTCTAGCTCCTAGTATTGCTTGGTCAAATATGCATATTTTTCACTTATGCATATACCTTCTATAATCAACACTTATATGCACAGGTGATGAACATTCAGATTTGTCTAAGCTTTGATGAACATTCAGAGTCATGAGTCTTAAGATTGTACTTAATATAGCCAAGCTTCATTCAATGGTACATTCAAACATGAAACAAACCATTCTTAAACCAGATTAAACTAGTAAACCAAAGGACATACTGATTATAAGTAAACTAGTAAACCAAAGGATGTGCTTTTACTACTAAGTCTTTGTTTGTTGGGCATATTGATTATAAGTACTTGACATATATCACAAATGTTGCAAATTAAGGTTGGCGGGATGATTACGCCTATCCTGAAAAAAGACTATCAAATCATTATGCTTTCAAATCAATTACTTATTGACATATCCCTTGCGAGGGAGAGAAGCCAAACACATAAAGAACATGCACATAAACACGACAGCTAAAAAACTTAAATGGAATAAACCAAGAAGTAACAAATGATGAATGCTCAATTGTTGTAATGGAAAAGCATCATAACCGTCCATTTCTAGAACTTGATTTTCTAGTCTAAATAATTTTTCTATAGTCGTAATGATTTTTCTAGAACTTGATTTTCTAGTCTTAATGATTTTTCTAGAACTTGATTTTCTAGTCTTAATGATTTTTCTATAGTCCTAATGATTTTTCTATAGTCTTAATGATTTTTCTTTCGTCCTAATATTTATTGCTCTTGATAAATTAGGCCTTGAATTTGAATTTTTGTTCACTATTTTATTTCATCTTGATATTTCATTCATTTTTCATATACACAGAGACTACACATGCTGATAAAAAAATGAGCTATTTGATTATTCAATGTTCATGATTGTAAATGGTCAATATTTTTGATGGTACTCCTTGGTGTATTCCATTTAAAAATAATCATATTTCTATGACTATGATAAATGTCCCTCTGTGGGCCTATGAACTGTGGGCTTAGTTCCATGTTTTCTTGCATTTGAAATGTTAAATATGGGTTGCATACAAAGGTATTATGTGTATCATTGTTGGTGATTATTTAATTGTAATATTTTCTTTTTTATTTATTTTCTTGTTGTTTCTTTTCCATTTCTACAATATGGACATGTACTTTTCTTTGAGCACTGTGCTTTATGTTGTGGGCTACAAGGTAGAGCCATTAGGCCTCCATGTCAGTCTGAAGCTATTTATTCTATTGATACCCTTGGTATTTTGGACCACCCCTTAGAGGACAGGAATACCATAGAGATGCCCAATATTATTACCTTGGCTCATTTGAAGGTGGTTGTTTTGTTTTTCCTTGATGTTTCAGGGTACTCTAGTTATAGTATTCCACAATAGGCAGCTCTATTTCATAGCATAAAACCTTTGTTTTCCAATAAGCCTCTTATTGTAGTTTGTAATAAGATTGATTTGTAACCACTAGAGACTACAAGCTTGAAGAAGCGGTATATTTTGGCAAATGAAGAGTGGAAAGAAGATGATATTCCTGAGATCATGGATGGACACAATGTTGTAGACTTTATTGATCTAGATATCTTGTAGAGGCTTGAAGAACTGGAGAGGGAAGAAGGGCTTAGGATGGCAACTGAGGGTGATGAAATTGATGAGATGGGGTAAGTGGAGTTGAAACCTAATGAAAAGGAAGCTCTGGCTGCAATTAGGAAGAAGAAGAAGATGCTTATCGTCGAACACAAATTGAAGAAGAGTGCTGCAGAGAGCATGCCTACCATACCAAGGAAGTTTGACAAGAACAAGGAATATGGCTTAAACAGAATGGGAAGACATCTTTCTAGCCTGGGCTTGGATCCTTTGACAATTAGCTTGATAATAAATGAAGTAGATGAGAGTTAAGCAATTAGCTTCCAATAAAAATCTCATAAATGAACTGTGTGTACCCCCAATTCCTATGCCCTTTGCATGTACCTGAAGGATATTTTTGAAACAACAAGGGTAAGGCTTAAAGAAGTTAATTTTGCATCACTAGAAAAATCTTTAAGCCTTACCCTTATGTTTCAAATTTATCCATTGGGTACGCATAAAGGCCACAGGAATTGGGGTACACATAGTTCATTTATGAGATTTTTCTTGCGAAGCTAATTGCTCATATGTCATCTACTTCATTATTATGAAGCTAATTATAGAATCCAGGCCCATGCTAGAAATATGTCTTCCTAAACACATAAAAAACATGCACATAAACATGTACGACAGCTGAGAAACATAAATGTAGATATCACAACAGCTAAGAAACATAAATGTAGGCATCATGGTCACAATATTTTGGAGACAACATAATTAAGTTGTATACCTAGATGATGCAAAACAACTACTACTCCTCTAGTTCCAGAGGAGTAGTGGTTGCTTTGCATCGTCTGGGTATACCACTCAATTATGTTGTCTCCAAAAACTTGTGACCATGATGCCTACATTTATGTTCTTTAGCTGTTGTGTCCCAAGACCCCTTATGACCCTTTACGACCCTTTACAACCCCTAAGAATACACATCTTAGAGGTCTTAAAATGTCATAAAGGGTCATAAGAGGCTCCTAGGAGGGGCTAGATGAGCTTCCACCTTCACGTGGTTGGCCCTATTAAGTAGAGAATGTTAAACTATTCTCGAAACAAAGAGAAGCTCAATAATTTAAGGTCTTAGTCCATGAAGATGGTGAAAAATGACGGGAATCAATGTTGGAGAGTTTTTAGATACTGAGAAGATGTATATGCAATGGAGGCTAGAAGGAATTTTTGTGGAGATTTGCTAGATGTGGAGATTTTCTAGAGAGGATTTCCATATTGAGTACCAGTGTAGAGATGATGATTCAGTACCACGTCTATAAAACCTTCACAAATATCCCTTTTTTGGCCTCCACTCATACCTCTTCTGAAAATCTAGAAACTTTTGATATTGTTTCTCATCCATACATGAAATGTGCTATTGATTGTATAAAATTACTTTTGCGAGACTGGGATCAATTATGAGAAGGTAAACAAGATAATTTTATTGTATCTTTCATTTCTTTTATCCATTCATACTTTTTGCCTTCTCTTATATTGGATATTGTGTAGTGTACATAAAGGCAAGGCAATGATTATTCTCAATGATCGACAGTTAATAAAAATAATACATGGATCATTGATAGTGGCTATACACATCACATGACTGGTGATGAAGAAAAGTTTGATCATCTTGAGCAATATAATGGAGGATCGGTAAAAATGGGTAATGATACACCATGTATGGTTAGAGGAAAAGGATCCTTACTGATAAATGATAAAATAAAATGTGATAATGTTTATTGGGTAGAAGGACTAAATTAAAATTTGCTAAGTGTGGCACAACTTAACAACTCAGGTCATTGAGTAGCTTTTGAGAGCAAGAAGGTAAAGATATTTGATGATGGAGGAAAACTTGTTGGAATAGGAGCACAATCCAAAGGTAACTTGTTTTATCTTGACAATGCTGAGTCTTCTTGTTTAATGATAAAAAAATGAGGATGCATGGCTATGGCATAAAAGGTTATGTCATGTAAACTTTGATAACATGATTAAGATCAGTAGAAAGAAAAAGGTTAGAGGTCTACCTAGTCTAACTAAACCGGATCATGTTATGTGTCATCAATGTCAGAAAGGTAAGATGACAAAATCTAGTTTTAAGAGTAAAGACTATTCAACAAAGAGAATCTTGGAGTTAGTTCACATCGACCTATGTGGTCCTATGAGAACTCAGAGCTACTATGGAGATAGATATTTCATTCTGTTTGTTGATGATTACACTAGATTGATGACTGTGATGTTCTTAAAAGAGAAATTTGAGGCATTTAAGATCTTTAAATGGTACAAAGAAAAAGTAGAGAAAGAAACTGGGAAAGAACAAGAATGTTTGAGATCTGACAGAGGTGGTGAATTTATTTATGATGAATTTACTAACTACTGTAATGAGCATGGCATAAAAATATAGGTTTCTGCCACGAGAACACCTCAGCAGAATGGGATTGTTGAAAGGAGGAATAGATCAATTATTGATTGCAGGAGGACACTGATGTTACAAAAGAATGTTGCTCAGACATACTAGAGAGAGGCAATTAGCACAGCTGTATATGTTTTGAACCAAGTACAATTGAAGGAAGACACAAACAAAACACCCTACGAGTTATGGTTTGGTCACAAACCAACTATAAGTTACTTCAAAATTTTTGGTAGCAAATGAATTATTCTGAAAGATGATAGGAATGGGAAATTTGACTCAAAAGGAGATGAGGGAATATTTCTTGGATATTCTACTAAAAGCAAAGGTTACAAGTGTCTGAATAAAGTTACTAATAAGATGATTGAAGGTGCTAATGTCAGAGTTGATGAATTTGATGATAAAAATGGTGAAGAAAGCACTAAGGAGTCGGAAGACTATGGTAGATTCACTTACATTGAACATCGAAAGTACCTACCGAAGCCACAGGTTGAGTCGACTGAGCATCAGGAAAACAACATCGAGGAACAACAAAGGGAAACTGAGGATCGGGAAGGAGCTACCGAGCAAGGAAATGAACCTGAATAGGATGAACAATAAAGAAGAGATCAAGTACTGGCAAGATTTGTCAGAAGACATCATCCTAAGAACCAAATCATTGGGGACAAGCAAGTTGGCATGCTGACAAGAAGTAAGTTAAGACAAGGTACATGCTTAGTTTGTGAGTTTGAACTGAAAAATGTTAAGGTTGCACTGGAGAATGATGAATGGATAAATGCAATGAATGAAGAGATAGAACAAATTGAGAAAAAAAGACATAGACTTTAGTATCTAGACCAAAAGATAAGAATGTTATCGGTACTAAATGGATTTTCAAAAATAAGCTGAATAAGAATGGAGAGGTTACAAGGAACAAAGCTAGACTTGTATGCAAGGGATATGCACAGGAGGAAGGCATAGATTATGGTGAAACTTTTGCACCTTTTGCTAGACTAGAGGGAGTCTGCATGTTGCTTGCATATGCAGCACATAAGAAGTTTAAAGTCTATCAAATGGATGTTAAGTCTTCTTTTCTAAATGGGATACTAGAAGAGGAGGTCTACATAGAACAACCAGAAGGGTTTGTTGATCTAGATAAAAAAGACATGGTATGGAGACTACACAAAGCTTTATATGGTTTAAAGCAAGCACCAAGAGCCTAGTATGAAAGGTTGCATACTTATTTGTTAAGTATTGATTTTGTTAGTGTATGCACCTTAAAATGGTCGCCTAGACCTTGGGCCCCATTTTAGCAATTTGTCAAATCCCTGAATCAATATTTTCAAATATTAACAATATCAATTATATCAATTTCCTTGATCAAATCATAATCAATTCAATATTTCCTAAGGTTTGAGCCTTATTTAATTTAAAAGAGAAAAAAATAAAAATCTTATTTAATTAAGAGAACATGCTCCCTTTTAATTAATTAAAAATCTCTTTTAATTAAATAATAAAATCACTTTATCCTAAGCCTTTATTTAATTAAAAAGAATTTCCTCCCCTTTTATTTAAATAAAAAATCCCCACTTTTCTTCTTATCCTATGTTGCACAAATAAAGCATTTAATTCTTATTTATAAAGAAAAATAAAATAAAAAATAAAAGAAAAGTATTTTTTGTCTCACATGGACATAAAGTAAATGTTCAACATAAAGTAAATGCTCTTATTTTCCTATTGGAGGATATGTGTGCACAAGGATCAAGCTTTTATTTTTCTCCATCGTTGATTAAGTCTTTTGCCTCTTAATCTCGATCGTCCATTGATTTCTCATTCTCTATAAAAGAAGAGCTCTCTTCTTCATTTTGCATACACTTGGATTTTATGCTATTGTTATGCTACAGGTTTTCTAAGTCATCTTGAAGCTTTTGGAGACATTCTTGCATCAAGTTTTGAAGATTTGGAGCATCATTGACATTCATCTTGCATCTACATCACATCCTAGCTTGCATCATAGTTGCATCATCATGGTATCATTTCCTTTCATGTTTTAGATTAATCTCACATAGTCTAATTAGAGAGTTTGTAACTCTTTCATTTCCATTTTCATAGCCTAATTTGCATACTTGCATGCTCATCTTAGATTAATTTTGCATTGCATTGCATTCATTTGGATTTCATTGGAGATATTGGCATTGTTGCCCTTGTCTTTGATTTGGAATCTCTCATTGTGTGGTTGACTAGCAAGGTCATAAGTTTATAGCTCTAGCTGAGAGCAAATTTACAAATCTTGCAACTCCATGCATAGAGAGCTATGGATCGATTTGTGAGGGCTCATTATTGAGTTTTCTTGCACGTAAGGATTCATAGAAGTGTGGTCACATTTTCACCATACAATTAGAACTAGTGGAAACAACAATTTGTATATGAAAAGAGAGTCTGATGACACTATTTTGATTGCTGAAATATTTGTGGATGATATAATTTTTGGAGGACAAGATCATATCTATAAATCATTTGCTGATGAGATGAGAAAAGAATTTGAAATGTCTATGTTTGGAGAGATTAAGTTCTTTCTAGGCTTGTAGGTTATTTAGCAGAATGATGGAATTTTCATCACACAATCAAAGTACATAAAGGAAGTATTGAGAACATTTGGCATGGACGATGCTAAACCAGTTGGAACACCAATGGTCACAGACTGCAAACTGACTAAAGATGATGAATCTACAGAGGTAAACCAGATATTGTATCGATCTATGATTGGTAAACTGATGTATATAGTACACAGTAGACCAGACATTGCACATGCAGTGGGGATTGTTGCCATATTTTTTGCCAATCCAAAGGATTCACATATGGTTGCAGTAAAAAGAATCTTGAGATACCTGAAGAAATCAAAGGAATATGGATTATGGTATCCTAAGGAAGGAAAGTTTGAACTAAGAGTCTACACCAACATAGATTGGGTTGGAAATATAGATTACAGAAAAAGTACAACCAGAGGAGCATTTTTCTTTGGTGAAAGACTTGTTACTTGGACAAGTAAGAAACAACCTTGTATTTCGCAGTCTACTGCCGAAGCAAAATATGTTGCTGCTACTACAAATTGTTCAAACATTGCTTACATCAAATAAGTGTTAGAAGGGATGAATGAGGTAATCACTGAGCCGATGATTATATATTGTGACAACACTAAATATTTCTAAGAATCCTATAATGCACTCAAAGACCAAGCATATTTCTATTAAGTATCACTACTTATGAGAACGGGTATAGGAGAAGCAATTCAAACTGGAATATGTTACATCAAAAGAGAAACTTGCTGATATTTTTACCAAGCCTCTACAGAAGGAAACTTTTGAATACTTGAGGACTAGACTTGGGGTCTGTCCCCTTTCTAATGGTTACTAATGTGATCTGGAGGTTGCATCAGCCTAATCTTATCAGAAGATCATTCATGTTGATGCAACATAGTTCACACTTTGGATTCTGTCTAAGGTTGTGAAAGACTTGAGGAACTAGAACAAAGATTTTCATATCAGTATACCGAGATACATTATCTCCACTGAACAATAGAGAGTCACTTGGCTATTGCAGAGTTGTATGTTTTATGTTTTTCTTTGGCAGTGTTGTCAAAGGGAGAGATAAACAATATCACAAACTGAGAGATCAATCGAAAATCTATCTAAGGGAGAGATAATCTGAGAAATTTAGGAGAGTTGTGAAGATTATTTGCTCAGAATAGAAAGGAATATGAGAGCTGGAAAGATCATATCTGCAAAGGAAAGTCTGCACTTGCAATGCTGCTATGTAACGTAGTGATGAAACATATTAAATATCAAGCTAGGGAGAGCTTACCAAGCTACATAATTTGCTTGCATAGTTGTAGAATACATGTCTGGTATGTGTATGGTATATTTCACATTGCTTGAGTTGCCATCAATGCCAAAGGGAGAGATTGATGAACTACAACTAATTGAATAATTGAATGACTTGAAGATCAGTGATTAGAGATCACCGAGTACTGAAATGATATGTAAGATAATTAAATCAGTCATTATGTTGTCATTGATGTCAACTGGTTTTGACAATTGATTATCATGATAGTTGCAAATATATAAACATTTGTAAAGAGGAGAAAAGATGAAGAACTAAGATATCTACATAGAGGAAGATGGATATGACAAATGAGGATAAGGAATACTTTTGGGTTATAATCAATTTCACAACTCATCTTTCAGTTTCCCTAGAGAACTACAACTGATTGAATACCTGAATGACTTGAAGATCAGTGATTAGAGATCGCCGAGTATTGAAATGATATGTAAGATAATTAAATCAATCATTATTTTGTCATTGATGTCAACTAGTTTTGACAGTACTTATCATGATAGTTGCAAATATCTAAACATCTGTAAAGAGGAGAAAAGATGAAGAACTGAGATATCTACATAGAGGAAGATGGATATAACATACGAGGATAAGGAATACTTTTGGTAACTTATTGATGAGTTTATGACTTCATATGGTTGACTTGATTATGTTACATTAATCTATTATGAAGTTGGAAGCATAACTTAACAAAGCACTGTTGTCAGTAAATGAAGCACTTCAGTATACACCGAGCCAGTGTAGTGTATATCGAGTGACAGTATTAACTGAGCTTGTGTTCATCGATGCATTTCTATGTTAACCAAGTATGGATGAAAGAACTAAATGTTTAGTTTAGCCGACAAAATTGATGAGCTAGAATATGTATGATTTCGAGGTTAAAGATAAAGTTTGTTATGAGATCCACAGCTAACAAAATTTGAAGAAGATCTAAAGGATAGAATTGAAATGAGTTATTTACACATCTGTCAAGGAAGGTTTAAGTAGAAAAATCAATGAAGGAGATTAAGTGGCAAAATCTAATGGATGAAAAGAAAACGGTTTACTTGTCTATATAAGAGACATTGGTTTCATTGTTGAAACTATGCCGGAAGAAGGAGACTATAGATATTTCGTTGAATTTTTTTTAAGAGATACATTATATAATTGGGACTATTGGATAACTGATCTAACTAATTCACCCCCCCTCTCAGTTATTCTAACAATTGGTATCAAAGCATATTGGTTGCTTGGAATAGAGTTTTAAGGACTTTAGCAGAAAGATCACAAAATATATAAAAGGGAAGTGCCAAAGCTGAACAAGGACAACTTTACAATATGGCAAAGCCAAATGAGACTTCATATATCTGGAATTTGGAATTCTGCCCTCACCCTATTGGATAATGACTACTTAGCACCGCCTATAGGACCTTTGACTCTCAATCAATTGAGAGATAGACATGAGCATAATATTACTATGATGGAGATTGTTGTTGCTCTATTAGATGTCGAATTTGAAGATGTCAAGGATTGCATTACTTCAAAGGAAATGTGGGATAAACTTGCTCAAATTTATGGTGGTGATGTTAATGTCAAGAGAGCCCGAGTTGAAAGCCTAAGAGGTAGGTTTGACGATATGAAAATTAAAGAATGAGAAAATATTGTGCAGTATATAAACTGAATAAAGGAGGTAGTCAATGCTATAAGAGGGTCTAGTGGTGTCATTGATGAAGATTCTAAGGACCTTGTTGCCTGCTTATGCAATCAGAATATCAGCTATACATGAAATGAGGTCTGCACCTGGCAACACTCTTACTCTTGATAGTCTAATTGGTAAGCTAACAACTTTTGAGTTGAACAATTTTGATAATAGTATTGTACCATCTATTGAGTCCACTTTCATGTCTTCTCTGAAGATCGGTAAATCTAGCAGTAGAAATAATAGTGATGATAATGATAGTAACACTGATAATGAGCTTGATGAACTTGAAGCTCTTATGGCCTAGAGGTTACCTAAAGGTAAAGGTAGATATAGGGGTAAATTACCTTTATCATGTTTTAACTGCAAAGAAGTTGGTCATATTGCTGCTAGATGCCCAAACAGGAAAGAAGATAGAAACAAAGATCGATCTGGTGAAGGAAGCTATGGGAGGAGAAATAATAGAAGTTATCGACACTACAAAAGGGATAATCAAGACAACAATGATAAGAGAAAAAAGGTATGTTACATTGCTGAAGAGAATGATACTGATACTGACACAGATGATGATGTTGAAGTAGTATTTGTTGTGATGAAGGATGATTTTGAGGAAGAAGAAAGTTATGTAGAGGTGGCACTCATTTCTAAAGTTAATAAAAATGATACATGCATCATTGATAGTGGATGTACACATCACATGAGTGGTGATGAAGAAAAGTTTGATCATCTTGAGCAATATAATGGAGGATCGGTAAAAATGGGTAATGATACACCATGTATGGTTAGAGGAAAAGGATCCTTACTGATAAATGATAAAATAAAATGTGATAATGTTTATTGGGTAGAAGGACTAAATTAAAATTTGCTAAGTGTGGCACAACTTAACAACTCAGGTCACCAAGTAGCTTTTGAGAGAAAGAAGGTAAAGATATTTGATGATGGAGGAAAACTTGTTGGAATAAGAGCACAATCCAAAGGTAACTTGTTTTATCTTGACAATGCTGAGTCTTCTTGTTTAATGATAAAAAAATGAGGATGCATGGCTATGGCATAAAAGGTCATGTCATGTAAACTTTGATAACATGATTAAGATCAGTAGAAAGAAAAAGGTTAGAGGTCTACCTAGTCTAACTAAACCGGATCATGTTATGTGTCATCAATGTCAGAAAGGTAAGATGACAAAATCTAGTTTTAAGAGTAAAGACTATTTAATAAAGAGAATCTTGGAGTTAGTTCACACCAACCTATGTGGTCCCATGAGAACTCAAAGCCACTATGGAGATAGATATTTCATTCTGTTTGTTGATGATTACACTAGATTGATGACTGTGATGTTTTTAAAAGAGAAATTTGAGGCATTTAAGTTGTTTAAATGGTACAAAGCAAAAGTAGAGAAAGAAACTGGGAAAGAACTGAAATACTTGAGATTTGACAAAGGTGGTGAATTTATTTATTATGAATTACTAACTATTGTAATGACCATGGCATAAAATGATAGGTTTATGCCCCGAGAACACCTCAGCAGAATGGGATTGCTGAAAGGAGGAATAGATCAATTGTTGATTGCGCGAGGACATTGATGTTACAAAAGAATGTTGCTCAGACATACTAGAGAGAGGCAGTTAGCATAGTTGTATATGTTTTGAACCAAGTACAATTGAAGAAAGACACAAACAAAACACCCTACGAGTTATGGTTTGGTCACAAACCGACTGTAAATTACTTCAGAATTTTTGGTAGCAAATGTTTTATTCTGAAAGATGATAGGAACAGAAAATTTGACTCAAAACGGGATGAAGGAATATTTCTTGGATATTCTACTAAAAGCAAAGCTTATAAGTGTCTGAATAAAGTTACTAATAAGATGATTGAAAGTGCTAATGTCAGAGTTGATGAATTTGATGATAAAAATGGTGAAGAAAGCACTAAGGAGTCGGAAGACTATGGTAGATTCACTTACATTGAACATCCAAAGTACCTACTGAAACGACAGGTTGAGTCGACCGAACATCAAGAAAACAACACCGAGGAACAACAAAGGGAAACTAGGGATCAGGAAGGAGCTAACGAGCAAGGAAATGAACCTAAACAGGATAAACAACAAAGAAGAGATCAAGTGCTGGCAAGATTTGTCAGAGGACATCATCCTGAGAACCAAATCATTGGGGACAAGCAAACCAACATGCTAACAAGAAGTAAGTTAAGACAAGGTACATGCTTAGTTTGTGAGTTTGAACTAAAAAATGTTAAGGTTGCACTGGAGAATGATGAATAGATAAATGCAATGAATGAAGAGATAGAACAAATCAAGAAAAACAAGACATAGACTTTAGTACCTAGACCAAAAGATAAGAATGTTATCGATACTAAATGGATTTTGATAAATAAGTTGAATACGAATGGAGAGGTTACAAGGAATAAAGCTAGACTTGTATGCAAGGGATATGCATAGGAGGAAGGTATAGATTATGGTGAAACTTTTTCATCTGTTGCTAGACTAGAGGGAGTCTGCATGTTACTTGCATATGCAGCACATAAGAAGTTTAAAGTCTATCAAATGGATGTTAAGTTTGCTTTTTCTAAATGGGATACTAGAAGAGGAGGTCTACATAGAACAACCAAAAGGGTTTGTTGATCCAGATAAGAAAGACATGGTATGTAGACTAAACAAAACTTTATATGGTTTAAAGCAAGCACCAAGAGCCTAGTATGAAAGGCTGCATACTTATTTGTTAAGTATTGGTTTTGTTAGAACTAGTGAAAACAACAATTTGTATATGAAAGGAGAGTTTGATGACACTATTTTGATTAATGAAATATTTGTGGATGATATAACTTTTGAAGGACAAGATCATATCTGTAAATCATTTGCTAATGAGATGAGAAAAGAATTTGAAATGTCTATGTTTGGAGAGATTAAGTTCTTTCTAGGCTTGCAGGTTATTCAACAGAATGATTGAATTTTCATCACACAATCAAAGTACATAAAGGAAGTATTGAGAAAATTTGGCATGGATGATGCTAAACAAGTTGGAACATCAATGGTCACAAGCTGAAAATTGACTAAAGATGATGAATCTACAGAGGTAAACCAGACATTGTATTGATCTATGATTGGTAAACTGATGTATGTAGTACATAGTAGACCAGACATTGCACATGCAATGTGGATTGTTGCCAGATTTTCTGCCAATCCAAAGGATTCACACATGGTTGGAGTAAAAAGAATTTTGAGATACCTGAAGAAAACATAGGAATATGGATTATGGTATCCTAAGGAAGGCAAGTTTGAACTAAGAGTCTACACTGACGTAGATTGGGCTGGAAATATAGATGATAGAAAAAGTACAACCGGAGGAGCATTTTTCTTTGGTGAAAGATTTGTTACCTGGACAAGTAAGAAACAACCTTGTATTTCTTAGTCTACTGCCGAAGCAAAATATGTTGTTGCTACTACAAACTATTCAAACATTGCTTACATCAAACAAGTGTTGGAAGGGATGAATGAAGTAATCACTGAGCCGTTGATTATATATTGTGACAACACTAGTGCAATAAATATTTCTAAGAATCCTGTAATGCACTCAAAGACCAAGCATATTTCTATTAAGTATCACTACTTAAGAGAACAAGTACAGGAGAAGCAAGTCAAACTAGAATATTTTACATCAAAAGAGCAACTTGCTGATATTTTTACCAAGCCTCTACCGAAGGAAACTTTTGAATACTTGAGGACTAGACTTGGGGTCTGTCCCCTGTCTACCAGTCACTAATGTGATCTAGAGGTTGCATCAGCCTAATCTTATCAGAAGATCATTCATGTTCATGCAACATAGTTCACACTTTGGATTCTATCTAAGGTTGTGAAAGATTTGAGGAACTAGAACAAAGATTTGCATATCAGTATATCGAAATACATTATCTACATCAAACATCAGAGAGTCACTTGGCTATTGCAGAGCTGTATGTTTTATGTTTTTCTTTGGCATTATTGTCAAAGGGAGAGATAAACAATATGACAAATTGAGAGATCACTGGAACATCTATTTGAGGGAGAGATAATATGAGAAAATCAGGGTGAGTTTTGAAGATTTATTGCTGAGAATAGAAAGGAATCTGAGAGTTGGAAAGATCATATCTGTAGAGGAAAGTTTGCACTTGCAATGCTGCTATGTAGCGTAGTGATTAAACATATTAAATATCAAGCTAGGGAGAGCTTACCGAGCTACAACATTTTCTTACATAGTTGTAGAATACATGTTTGGTATGTGTATGGTATATTTCATATTGCTTGAGTTTCCATTAATGCCAAAGGGAGAGATTGATGAACTACAACTAATTGAATACCTGAATGACTTGAAGATCAGTGATTAGAGATCACCGAGTACTGAAATGATATGTAAGATAATTAAATCAATCATTATGTTGTCATTGATTTCAACTAGTTTTGACAGTACTTATCATGATAGTTGCAACTATCTAAACATCTGTAAAGAGGAGAAAAGATGAAGAACTAAGATATCTACATAGAGGAGGATGGATATGACATATAAAGATAAGGAATACTTTTGGTAACTTATTGATGAGTCTATGACTTCATATGGTTGACTTGATTATGTTACATTAATCTGTTATGAAGTTAGAAGCATAACTTAACAAAGTAGTGTGGTCGGTAAATGAAGCACTTAGGTATACACTGAGCCAGTGTAATGTATACCGAGCGACAGTATTAACCAAGCTTGTGTTCATCGACGCATTTCTGTGTTAACCGAGTATGGAGGAAAGAACTAAATGTTTAGTTTAGCTGACAAAATTGATGAGCTGGAATATGTATGATTTTGAGGTTGAAGATAAAGTTTGTTATGAGATCCACAGCTAACAAAATTTGAAGAAGATCTAAAGGATGGAATTGAATTGAGTTATTGACACATCTGTTAAGGAAGGTTTAAGTGGCAAAATCAACAAAGGAGATTAAGTGGCAAAATCTAATGGATGAAAAGAAAATAGTTTACTTGTTTATATAAGAGACGTTGTTTTCATTGTTGAAACTATGTCCAAAGAAGGAGATTGCAGAGATTTCACGTGAACATAGCTTCATGCATGCTTGATCAAACTGGTTGAGGAGAACCGAACTGCAAAGTTAACTGAGCGTCAGAGAGTTTTTACTGAGGGACAAAAAGTTATTGAATAATGAAGAACTGAATTGA
The DNA here is from genome assembly GCA_027943335.1 of Chamaecyparis obtusa. Classification (NCBI taxonomy): domain Eukaryota; kingdom Viridiplantae; phylum Streptophyta; class Pinopsida; order Cupressales; family Cupressaceae; genus Chamaecyparis; species Chamaecyparis obtusa. Next base: position 447,389 of record BSBK01003237.1, on the reverse strand, counting down.
AATATTGACCAGAGGATTTTTATGGGCTTAGAATAGATCTGAACATCTGCAAAATCAATTTGTATTGTAATCTGATCACCTACTATTTCAGTTTAACCATTGTAACAGAAAAATCTCTTAACCAAGTGGACTTAACTATCTTATGGTATACCCTATGTCATTCATAGAATGTACATTGTTATCCTATCAACACGATAGTGAATGTTGGCAAGATGATAACTGTTAGTCTTAAATCCTCTAACAATGTCACACCTTACAGTGTGTTTTGTAACCTATAACAGGGTTGGCTCTTTACTGAGCTCACTTCAAAAGAGTGAAAAGTATTTTGGGTTACCAGTCCCAAGTGGTTTTTCCCTTAGCAGGGTTTCCATGTTAAATCTTGGTGTTATGTGTTTCTGTGATGATTGATTTGTTGTCATACTTTACATATTGCATATTTGATTTAGTCGGTAATCACAGTGAGTAATTAACTGGTAATCTGTAAAGACACATATAGTTTAGTATTTTATGTTACCGAACTACAAATATTTGTTGAATTTGTTTTAAGAGATACATTTTGTAATTGGGACTATTGGATAACTGATCTAACTGATTCGCCCCCCCTCTCAGTTATTCTAACATATCCAGTTGTCAAGTCCTAGCCAATCATCTTGCCTCCTAATTAATCCTCCTCATTAAGCCTAATAAAACCCTCATTAACATGTGCACATTCGTAAGAATAACGATTAGCGAAGAAAATTCAAATTTTGTCCCATCCATCCAAATCTCAAAAGGACACGGCATGTGTCTTCCTTAAAGGAACCTAAATGCTTGTCCCCCTTAAAAGAATTTGATATTCTTTTATTTCCCCTCACCTTGACTTTGGGGTTTTAGAGAGTTAAATTCCATTTATGGCAAGTCTCTTCCAAATCCATCAACAAATCCTAGCCATCCCTCTTTAATGCAAAAAATCCCTAAGTCTAAAAGACTTAACCAAAAAATATTTTCAACTCACTTCATCTCTTTCACATCCATCTTTCATTGTGCAACTTTGAGCTTATGCATTTTTTAGAGAGATCTCTATATCATATGCAATCTAAAGCCATTTTCATGTCCCTCTTGTAATCTTGAGAAAATATGGAGCATCTTGATACTCTCATGTTGTCAAAATCATGAGCACACATACCATCAAACAATCTTGGAAAAATCATTGCAACAAGGAGACTACAACAGGGTTTGCACTAGTTTGCATTTCTTGTGTTTTTTAGGTCTCTTTATATCTTATCTTGATGTTTCTCTAAAGTTGTATTTTGAGTGTTTTAGCTATTTGTTTGCATTCCTTTTAATACTTATTTCCTTGAACACATTCTAGCAAACCTTGTGGGACCCACTTCACGAGTTCAAAACTAACATATTTGGTGTTTTAAACATTTTTTAAGCTTGCTGGCTCAACATAGATTTTTCACATGGATCAACAGATACGCTATGTGTTTCACTAGAAGTGCCTAACAAGTTACTCTAAAAGGCTCTTTTTTTTTGCAAGAAGCACATCTGCCATTCCCGGATAAGCAGAATTGCATCTATCATTTCTAATTCAGTATAAGCAATTGACAGTTTATTAAAAAATCTATTTGCTTTTACCAGAAGCACATCTACCATTTGTAGATCAACGGAATTGCATTTGCACTTTGCAATTCAGCAAAAGCATTTGACAGTTTTTGTTAAAATCTCTTTATGTTTGCAGAAAGCGCATCTTCCATTTCCAAATCAACAGAAGTGCCTATGTCATTTAATTTGAAGTAGATACATTATGATATCCGGTAGATAAGATATTTCATACATTTTTCCAGATCTGGTTTTGATGCTCTTTTGCTAATCTTCTAACTTTTCCTGTTTGTGCAAGATCTATTGAAAAATAAGATCATTCATGCTTGTCAAATACCCCATAAACACTAACAAGTGTGCTTGCAGAACCTCCAAAGAGAAGGGGGATTTATTATTTTTAAAGACACTAGATTAATCAATGAACCGTGTGTTTGTTTAGCATAAATAATACTTCATTTGGTACATAAAATGAACATGTGTATGTGTCTGCTATGTTCTCTAGATTGTTAATCCAAAAGGATAGAATGAATGTATCCTTCCCCTTGCCTTCATGGATTTGGGGTTCAAGAGAAATTCATTCTACCTTCTTTAGTGGGCTTGCCTCCTGAGTTTTCTTTAAAAGATCCGGTGAGAGGGAATGGCCCAAGTGGTAACAAGATAAAGACAATTCTCCATCCAAACTGTTATATAAATACATGATTTGTTGACAAAATTCCAATCAACTAAGTGGGATGGGTGATAGATCTCCTCTAGTATCCTTGTGATGCGTAAAAATTTGGTTTTCAAGGCAAGGAGACCTCTTACATGAGTTTATTACACACCCTCTTAACTAGATATCCCAAACTAAACACCTTGTTGTAGTTTTCCAAAATCCTTTTATTTGCTAGTGCTAAGGGGGTCTGAAAGACATTCCACAACCTCATGGCTCTTAGTAGAGATAGAAGTTCCTTAGGAATTGATGACCCTTGGAATTTAGAGATTTGTGTGCCTGAGAAGTGAGTGCACAAAGGAGGAACCCTTTCCTCCAAGCTTCTAGGCTATCCACTTTGAGTAAGCACAGTTGGATTTATCCAAGTGGGGATTTAGTAAATACTATCCTAAAGCCTAAGTTGTAGCATGTTTGGTTATTGATCTACCTCTTTGTGCTTGTTGTGTTTGCATCACATATCTTTTACCAAAAAGAAGTCAGTAAAGACTTTGTGTCAAGAACAAACCATAGTCTCCCAGATACGCAATGATGTTGGGAAGATGTGCATCATCCATTGGTGGATTTGAACATACTTATCATAGTCACTATTCTTCTTTTTAGTGGATATGCATTATTATTCAGTGGATGTGCTATCTAATCCAGAAAAAGTACCATGTAATCTAACAAATACGCCATTTGGTAGAAGTTCTCTATAATCCACTAGATACACCATTGGAAGAAGCACTCTATAATCCAAGAGATTATCCATTCCATAGATGTGCTCTATAATCCATCAGATATTCCAATCCCTTATATTCTCTCTTCATTCCCTCATATTTCAAACAATTAGATCATTCTTGGTTCATAGCATCCATATCTCTCATCGCCTTTCCATCTTCTTTAGAGTCAATCTTTCATCCTAGTCTGAGCTTAATTTCCATCCTTGTCTAAGCTTATTATTCATCCTAATCTGATCTTCTATTTTCCATCCATCTTCATCTTTCCTCCATATCTAAATCATTAGTTAATCATCATGTCGCAATCCTATTATGATGATTTTGGTCATCCTATCTATTCTTCTACTTTATCCTCTCCTAATGATGATGAGAATCTTGTAGATCATGATGAGTATATTGAAAACCTTAGCATTCTTTCTCCTAGCATCCTCTAGTATATCCATCCATTCCTCCAAACTATCCCATCATGCATCCATGCATACCCACTAGAACTTCTTATCATGCCCTTACATGGTAAATCCATTGACCCATCCATCCCCATCTCCCTCCTATTTTACACCGATGTATCCTCCTCATCCAACATTCATGCCTACATATTCTCCCGTAGTCATATCCCAACCCCCAACTTTGCATAACAACACTCTCACCTTATTGTAGAATATGCCAAAGATCGTATCCCCGAGCCACTTCCTAAACAAATTGACAACAAGAAAAAAGGAAGAGCTTTGATAGTTCCTTTGGGAAGAAGGGCAACACCACCTCAAACAAAAATAAATCTCAAAGCCCCTAATAAAATTGATACTACTCTCTCCGTCTTTGATAAGGTTGAAGGAATGAAGTCAGAGGATGACCAGGAGGACGATTCCTCTGAGAATGAAGGGATTGCTAAAGGGGAACAGAGCAATAGAGACCTCTCTGAGAAGGATAAGCCCACCATTATTGAACATGATAAAGGTAAGCATGTAGAGAATAACCCTGCTGTTGAGGAAATTAACTACCTAGATAAGGCTATTTCTAAGGATTTCATTGATTAGATCAATAATATTATGGAGGTTTACATTGACAATGCACAACAAGACCCTATTGAAAACCCTAAGGAAAAGAATAATGATAATGAAGAAGACAAGGTGGAAAATCTGAATAATATGTCCAAGAATGAAGCTGATGACCCTAAGGAAAGAGAAGTTGATAATGGAAATACTGGAAACAATGCTAAGGAGGATATTATCATTGAAAATTTAGGGTTTATGGAAGAGGAAACCCAAGTTGACAAAGATGTTGTTGATTTAGAAAAGGAAGTCCACAATGAGCATGTTGACCGTGAGATTAATTCCACTCCTCCTGAGAGCCCTAAGGGAAATTTTGATGAGCTGGAAGAGAATACACATAATCAAAGAAGTATTGAGGAAGATCTGTGGGACCAAGACTTCAAGGTCAAAAGAACCATTAATATCACCATGATGTAAGCTGCCATAAACAAAGCTATGTATGGCTACAATATTGATAAATGGGTCCAAGATGATATCCAGGAGCTCTGCACTAAATGTAAAAATTTAGAAGCAAGGAATGCAATGTTGGAGGAGATCATTGACAAAATGTGGAATGATGTTGAGATGTATCATAAAGGAAAGGGTGTTTTTGAAAAGGTAACTATTAATACCACTATGTCAGATGATACAATTACTAATGCCATTGATAACATGATAAACCTAATTATTGAGAAGATCAACAACAATGACACAATGATGAGGAAGATGATCACCCTTACCAACACGGGCATGAAAGCCATAGTTGACAATTTGAAAGCCCTATATACCCTGTTGGAAGGGAATTACATTGGTAGAATTAATGACAATGAAGATGGGAAACAAGATATCCAGTTGTTAGGCCCTGGCTCCAAGACCAGATCTAGTACCAGAAAGAAGATTGTTGCCCAAGCAAAAGATATCACCAATATCAGGGAATCAATCTAGAATATGCAGAACTAGATGGTGGAATCTAAGGAGTTTCTTAAAATGATGAACTGATTCTGTTGTTGGGAGTTTTTTTTATGTTCATTTTGCTAGAAGGTTTTCTGCTTAGGGTGTTGCTTTTTTTGGCTTTGTGTTTAACTTTGTAATCTAGGGTTATGACCCTTTTGGTTTCTGTCATTATCTATGATAGATAGTTGTCCTTAAGTGCTCCTTTGTTTATCTTTGCTATGCTTTGTTAAAGGGTTTCGGGGCCCCTTCAAAACCTGTAGTTACCATAATAAAAAAACAACACTCTCACATTCACCCCTAGTATAAATCCATCATCTCACTATCCTTCAATCTATATTCTTAGTCCTCTAATTAACACTAAGCCTCTTATCCATTACCATAATCCCTCCATCATTCCAAATCCACCATCCATACAATCATACCTCATTCCTCCATCTACTTTTCCCTACCTAAATCCCCCATCCACACCATCCTATCCCAATCTATCTTTATCCACTCCATCTTATCCCAATCCACCATCTTTTGTTCCTTCCTACACCACCACTCTTGTTGCACAATCTCGATACATCCCACAATCCACTTCATATGTGATACGCACACTCCACTTCTTCTCCCCCATCAACTGGTCAATCTAGTTCACATGGCACATCGATACCTTCTTATGTGAACTATCTAGCCATGTCATCCCACACAATCACTTCTCCACCATCATTCACTCAACCAAACTCACAAACCACTTCTACTCATCCCCCTCAACTTCAAATACACAAGTCTCCAAGGTGTTTTAGAAAGAAGTCATAAAAAAATCTAGCTCCTAAAGATGATGAATCATGTCATCCCACCCCATCATGTGAGGTCATTATTTATGAGGTCATTTCACTTCTTGCACCCATCATTTCCCTTCCACCTCCTACACTTTCTATTCATCTTCCATCTCCTGACACTATTGAAGTCCTCCTATCTGCTAACTCCAATATCCAATTTCCATCCACATCTCCTCCTCTTAGTATTATCCAAACCCCATCTAATAAACCTCATGATTTCATCCTCCATCCACCCATCCCAATTGAAGAACCCCTCATCCTTCTATCTACTCCACTTGAAGATAATATACATGCATCCCCCATCACACCATCCTCATCTATCCACGCATGTCAAGATCTTGTCCAAAAGCATGTTGAAATATCTATTGACTTAAATCAAGATCCTACCATCTCATGACCCTTTATCATAGCCTCCTCCAAATTAAGATCATGCCATTTTACCTACTCCATCTCAAGATCCATTACCATCCCCCCATCCCACTCATGATCGCAACATCCCATCCCCTCTACTCCATGATCCTTTAACGCCTCCAATCCAAACTATCCCACCACTATCACTCTATCCCCTTAGTTCACTTGCATTTATCAATGATGGTACACTTGTAGAAGAAGAAATAAATTTCATATTCACCACTTACACTCCACCTAATGATGGACTTGCATCTTGTTCCCCAAGTAAGAATTGTCCTAGCTTGGGTCAAATGCTCAACAAATGGAATTACCAAGGTAAAGACTTAGGCTTGCATGAAAAGGTATCCTGGAGCACATCCATGTCAAATAACATCCACGATCTTATGGTCTTGGTTACACATTTGAAGGCACTTCATCCAAAAATGTTAGTACAACTAATGAAAAATCTAAGTGTACATCCAAAACCACCATTTTATCTTCCCACCATTCCTCCAAAATATTTAACATTGTTCCCCCTCTTCTATCATTGCAACCCAAGACAACCTACCACATTCCTCCTTCATCCTTTGAATCTATTTTGGGTTCCTACATCCCAAAATCTACCATTGCATATCCTCCACATACCAAATCTATTTAATCTATTTTGGGCCCTTACATCCCAAAATCTCATCCCTCATCTTATCCTACTTATTCCTCCATCTACCAATCCCATATCCCTGTCACCCATCATTAATATCACACCTCTTACATTCCCAATCGGGATCAACAAAGGTACATACCCACACATCCCATCCACCATCCTACCTCCATATCTCCTCCATCTCATGCAACTTCCCAGCTTCCTTCCAATGCTCTTCATATCAATTTGGATGCCAAATAAAAGATGCATAAATCTAACTATCCACAATAATATAAACATTGCAATGTACACTCTAAAAGACATGCTCAAGTAAAGAAAAATCAAGTGAAAAAATGTACTCCATCCCAAAGGCTGCAAAGGCCCATAAAAGAAAAAGAAAAAACTATGTGGATTCCAAATAAAAAAGATGAAAGACATCTAAAACAAACTTTTGCAATGACATTTGGAGTTGCTAATTTACCAACTACACATTCATCCCCTCCATCTCCTAAATCCATTTTGGGTCCCTATGTCCCAAATCTACCTAGCATAACTCCTCCATCATATCAACATCTACTATCCACTTCCCATCCACTCTTTCCACAACCCCCACATGTGCCAATGTTGTTCCTAGCAAAATCCTCCTCTCATGTACATCCCCACCATTCTATCCATATACTTCCCACCACTATATCCCTTATCCTACATTTACCCCCCATTAAACTATAGAATCCATTCCTTTGCATAATCCCCCCATCCTAATAAGGTTGTACGAACATCTCCTAATCGCTACAATTGGGCTCACACTACCTTGGTTTTGAACTTGATGCTTGAGTCCTCTATCCATCATTCCATCTATAAACCCCCTTCAATAATTTCAAAAAAAAAAAAACCATTAGAAAAATCAAGAAAAAATAAGTAAAGAGAAAAATAGTCCAATGGTGAAAACTTAGCAAGTAGGCACCTTGGACACGTACCATGATGAAAACTTGGTAAATATGCATCATGTGTAATCTCTTAATCTAGTTTCTCTTCACACTTGGGGGCATGTACTATCTATTCATCCATCATATCCTCCATCTCATCTTCCTACCATACCTATCATATCTTATCCATTTAACTTCATCCATCCTCCGTTGGATCTTGATAACAATACAAGCCACCATGTATACATGCTCTAGATACCTCTTGACATCTATTTCCCCATAAACCTATTCATATATCTATCCTCCTGTCCACCCATCCTTCCTCCCATTCATATAACCCCTTCAGTCACCCCCGTCATCCTTATCCATCCATCACTCTATATTATATCTAACTCCTTCACTCTCCTATCATCCCATCTTACATCATCTTAGACCTATCATAAATCTCATCATGCATGACATATCCTAAGTGGGGGCACTCTATTAATTTGGTGACATAGGCCTTGGCGACCCCATCACATCCACATTCTATCTCCCCATCATTATCCATCTCCATCCTTCATCCATAATCCTTCCATCTCCCATTTTGTGTCTCCTATCGTCCCATCCTCCATAATCATTCCATCTCCCAATCCTCATCTCATATCATCTTGTCCTCCATGATCCTTCCATCTCCTTTATCTCTAATCCATTCATCTACCCAATCCTCATCTCCTCTCGTCTCGTTATCCACACTCTTTCCATCCATTAATCCTTGTTTCGTAATGCTCCCATCTCCACATCTCCCCTGCACCCATTTTCATTGGTATATCACTCTATGCTACCCTAATGCACTCTAGTGCCACACCTTTTCCATTATTCATGACAAATTTACCCTTCCCCATAGCACATCCATCATTTCCTCAATCAAACCCACCATTCTTTCGTTATTTCCTCTCAACCAATAGCTTTTTCTACCCCTAACAAAGCACATTTTCTATGTTATCAAGTATAATTTTGTCATCCATGCCTCATATGATTTCACACTTCCTCCTATCTACCCCCTAGTTTCTTTTCATCCACCATCCCTATATACTTATCTCTCTTAGCACTAACCCACTCACCTCAATATCCTTATGTCATAAACTCCCTCCCTACCATTCAACTTTTGTCCCTGCACTTGTGTCTGCTCCACCCAAAGCCTCCAACCCTAATCTCCCCCTCTTCGCTTTTTCCCCACCTTCTTATTAGCATATGTGCCTAACGTCATCTGATAGATCTTCCAACACCCTCCTCCTGCCTTCTTCCCACCGTATTTGTCAGATCTATTCTGACAAATACATTGGATTCCCACCAGTACCACCTTGACGTATTTACTGGATTGGTTCCGATGGATACGCCGAATTCCTATCATCACCAACCTCAATGTGTCCATTGGATTTGTCTAGATTCCCCCACTCTCTCGTTGGTGTATTTGTTGGTACCCATCTGAAAAATACGCAAGACAAGCCTACCCTCTCACCAATGTATCCATCAACTATGTTCCGATAGATCGTCATTCTACATCCAACACCCCATTTCCAAAAAATCTAAATACTCCAAAAAAAATTAAAAAATGACGACAGTTATGCCAAAACTGATTTGGTAGATCTATTGTTTTATTATCATTTATCATCCAAAACATATGCAACAAAACACCAAACAATGGGGAATTTTCAAGGAATCTCCATGACACCAATTTTAGGCCCAAAACCATCACAACATAAAGAAATCAAAGGCATTTCAAAGTGGAAAATGTGTGTTTCCCCTTGACCTCACTGTGGGATGCCCCACGATACCCTCACTTTCAAATTTAAAAACAAAAGGATCTTGGTGGGGGAATCGTGTCGAACCAAATTATGATTTTTTTTAAGCCCACTTTCCCTTCTTCATCCTCATCTCCTCTCCCTATCATCATCCATAATCCTATCATCCTTCATCATTATCTTCCTCCATTCCTTAACGAAAATTCTTCCATCCATTAATCTTCATCTCATGATGCTTCCATCTCCAAAATTTCTTTTCATCTCCCCCAGCAATCCAACATCAAACATCAACTAGCCCATCTAATCCTATCTTTGGTCTTCTTCCTAGCCTTATTGTAAGCCTTGACCATAATCCACTCATCGTCATCGAGATGCATCCTTCTCAATCCTTGTATTATTTTGAGATATATCATTCCCACATCAACAACACCCTATCCATTATCAATCCATCTTGCCACTTCTATGTCATTTGGTAGATCCACTATGTCATTGGGTAGATTTGCCTCTTTGCACCCTCATCCACTATCTCAATTCTCAAGCTTTGTACCTATCATTTTGTAAATAGTGTTTGGTCCCTTTGTCCTATATAATAATGTTGGTCATGTCTCCACATAGGATCCTTTGTACATATGCGTCTTTAGATCCCATCCTTTATGCCAATTGGTCGTGTGTCATCAAGACTATGTCCCTAATCTAGCTAGTGCTTCAACAATCATCTTTTGGTCCCTTAGAGGTTTGAAGTTCTTACTTGTCTCTTATCATCAGAATCCTAGTTTAGCAATCAATCATAGGTCTTTGTAGGATATATTCTTTCTCATATCACACCAATCCAATCACTCCCCATCCATCATCATCCCTATGGAAATAGATACATGAGATACTTATTATTTCTATGGTGCTTTTGGATATTTGTTTATCTTTTATCTTGAACTTCCTTGTTCTCCCTCCTCAAGCTCGCCATGATATTTTATATCATGGTGTGCTATGAATGGTAGAACTTGGTGCAAGGTCTTGATCTTTTTCTTTTGCATCAGTTAGATATAACATTTGTATTTTCAATGTGTAATCCTCATGGTCACACAATGCACTTGAGAAATATCATTTGTTTGTGGATTCTCCTAGCATCGTATCCACCCTAGTCCTTTGTGGCTCAGGCGCGATACTAGGATTATCCTTGCATGCTTGTTTTGTCAATCCTATGCATGTGATACAATGTCACCTTGGTTTCTTATACCCTGGTGCATAACGTCATATGCTATAGCAAACTAAGTTTTCACTACATGACAAATCCCTTTTAGGATACTCTCGCTCAAGCTTCCTACTCATCCATCTCATCCATCTATCCCATTTACTACTTCATTTATCCCCTCATTAGTTGTACTATCTTTCCGTCACCTTTTCCTTCATTTATCCATCATGCTCATATCCTCTCATCCATTTTGAGAGCACATCCATGTTCTCTTGAACCTACATGTCCTCTTGAGAGGGCATTCTTATCCTCATCTCCCATCATATTTTCTCCTAGTCAGTCTTCTAAATGACAAGGGCATCTTTTCTAATCTAACCATTTTTCTTCCTAGCCCTATGTCTTAATCTTCTTTGAAATAATGCTATTTTGTAACACCATGTCAAAGAGGGACAAAATTAGACACCCAAATCCAAACACAATTTATTTATTTAATTAATTGTCGGTCTTCTATAGTCTAGATAAATTAACTCATTTAATTTATCTAATGTCCCCACTTTTGTTTAATTAAATGTCCCATTTAATTAAATAATTAACCCCCCGCCATTCTTCTATAGTCATCTAGCCAATTAAAAGCTTGCCTATTTAATTAAATCCTCTAGGTGAATTAATTAATCTAACTTACCTATTGCCTAACCCCTTTTAATTAAATAAACCCACATATTTAATTAACCCCCATATTCTTCTATTTTGAATTTAAATGAAATTCAAAATTCATTTAAATCCCATCCACTTACATTTTCCTACCTTTCCCACTTGCAACATTTAATCCCTATTTAATTAAATAAATAAACCTATTTATTTAATTAACCCCTACCTATCCTACCCCTATCCACTTGTCAAATCCTACCCAATCCTCTTGCCTCCTCATTAACCCCCCTCATTAAGCCTAATAAAACCCTCATTAGCATGTGCACATTCCTAAGAATAAGGATTAGCAAAGCAAAGTCAAACTTTGCCTCATCCATCCAAATCTCAAAAGGACATGACATGGGTCTTCCTTAAAGGATCCTAAATATTTATCCCCCTTAAAATAATTTGATATTGTTTTATTTCCCCTCACCTTTACTTTGGGGTTTTAGATAGTTAAATGTCATTTATGGTAAGTCTCTTCCAAATCCATCAACAACTCCTAACCATCCCTCTTCAATGCAAAAAATCCCCAAGTCTAAAAGACTTAACCAAAAAATCTTCTCAATTCACTTCATCTTTTTCACATCCATCTTTCATTGTGTAGCTTTGAACTTATGCATTTTTGAGAGAGCTTTCCATATCATATGTAGTTTGAAGCCATTTTCATGTCCCTCTTGTAAGCTTGAGAAAATATGGAGCATCTTGATACTCTTATGCTTTTAAAATCATGAGCACACATACCATCAAAACATATTGGATAAATCATTGCAATAAGGAGGCTACGACGAGATTTACACGGGTTTGCATTTCTTGTGTTTTTTTGCCTCTTTATGTCTAATCTCGATGTTTCTCTAAAGTTGTGTTTTGAGTGTTTCAACTATTTGTTTGCATTCCTTTTAATTCACATTTCCTTGCACACATTTCCTTTTAATTTTGTTTGCATTCCTTATCATCATTTCTCATCGTCTTTTCTCCTAGTCACTCTTCTTTAACCCAATTAGGTGGATCAACCTGTGTTGCTAAACTCATTTCATCATCCAAGTCACTTTCATTTGGACCATCCGTCTATTATGTTTCCATTTGTGTCAAAATTTGTTTAATAACATCCTCTTCATAACAAACTAGTCTTAAGATACTTGCAATTCCAACACCATCATTTCCATCTTCTACATTGAATGCATCACTTGGTTTCATGTCAATAAAAAGAGCATCTCTATCCAATGGCCAATTACAGTCCTTTTAAAACCAACTGTGATGTTGTCAGACACAAAGGATGAGTTTGAAAGCTTTGCTTGCAACTTTTTCCAATTCTATTCTCCTTATTTCTATGTGTGGGTTCTTGGACATCCATTTTGACCTTTCAAATTTGAAATATGCCTTAAATGGAGAAAAGACACTTACATCTAAAGGCTGAAATTTATGGCTAGTGTGGGCAGGCAATATAAGAAGATCTATGCCTAGAGATCTTGCCTCATGGATTGTGGTTAAGGCAATGTGACTTCCATGTCCATCAAATATGAGATGTTTATTTGTGGATGAAGCCCCACCTAGAATAGATCTAGAAAAATGATAAAGCCAATTTAAAAACAACTATTTGGTCATCCAAGCATGTGCCTGGGCTGCCATGAAGGCCCTTGCTTTGCAGTTGGCAATGTAATTCTTTAGTTTTCTTTTCTCTTTAAAAAGATAAAACCTTGGTATTCTATGACCTGTTGCTTTTATAAAATACAGTATGGTTATCCATTCTCTACTTTTAGATAGGATTTGGGGCACACTTCTGCTATCTAGCTTTACAATTACTTGCATCCCATAGTTTCAACTAGCTTGCACCCCTATTTCATCACAATTACATATGTTAGTTGGTTCATAATGATTAGTATTATACAATACCTCTAAATTGTCATAAAAATATGCCACAATACTTGGTCAGAGCATCACTTCTCTATCTCTTTCTAGACCCTCTACTATCCTTACAATCAAATCTGGATGGCGTTTACGAAATCCTATCCACCATGATCTGCTTGGTAAGCCATTCTTAAATGGATTTGACTTTGTTTGGAAAATGTGGGCCACATGTGAGTTAAGTTGAATAACCTCCAATCCATGACCAATTTGAGCCAAAACTTTACACCACTCAACAACTCCCAACTATTCCTCTAAATAGAGGATTGTTGGTGGACCCTTTCTTTTTGTTGTTGTGAGACCTGCAAGCCAATATGATAAACCGCTAGCAGAGGTTCCCCACTTTTTTATTGCTCCTCTTATGGAATATGAATTATCTTTGACATCTTGAATGATACGATCTATATCCTCTTCTGTACACTGATTTCCATGACACTTTTTCTTATTGCTATGTCGTTGAGAAGAGTTTACAACAACATTTTCTATTTCTATATTTTTAGCAATAAGAATGCAATTTGTGTCATTAGGAGTTGGGTTGGTTGAATGGTTACCATCATCAGAGTCAATCACATGTAATTTGACGCCCAAAGAATAATGGGTCCTCGATTTTTTGGTCATTCTTTTGCCTCTTCTCTTTCCTGCCATCATAATGCCTAAACAAAAATTTTTCAAAATATTAACCTGCATAAAATCAACCAGGGTAAATACAACAATATATGGTCATTAGAATATTTGTCCTAAACTATACACAATAATATTATAGTGATTTTTACTATTAATAAACTATCTACAATAATACTAATTTTTTTCATAAACATTTTGAATCACATTCTAAAAAATTGTTATAGAGATGAAATAACATAAAGCTAACTGAAACATTAAAAATATCAACTCTACAACATTCAAACTCATGGCTAGTATGTCCATCACAAAATTGTCATTCTTTGCACTGGAATATTTCAATTTTATTCTATAATAATATTTCTGAGACATCTTTTTTCATGGTATTCTTAATTCATTCATACTGCTTTATATCTTCAAACCAATTAATTTTTCTTTTTCATGAAGTGTTCCTCAAAAAATATTATGAAATGCATTTGAAGTGCAAAGTAAAAAAATTCCTACCAAATACACATGATTTGATATAAGTGAATACTCATAAGGGTAAACAAGGTTGTTACATAACATCTTAGACAACTAATGACTAGTTTGACAATATTGTTGTTGCATTAGTAATCATCCACCCTCAGAGGGTATAAAGAATATATTTTAGTACATAATAGTGTGCAATAACACTAGTCTGTCATATCTATGAAAATACATGCCTCAATGAATGTAAAGTAGCCAAAACAAAACCTAGATTCCTCCTCAACAAGCACAAATATCCACTAGTTCTTCTAAAGAATCAGTCTGTGAAAGCAACAACCAGCTAATGATTTCTTTGACATAAATCTAGATATAAACAACCACCTTCTACATATCTGAGACAAATATAACTAATGCTAAACTCAACCCTTTTTCATAGGTGCAAGGGTTTTTATTCAATGAATAATACAAGCTGAAAGAGTAAAAAATATGATATCAAAGAAGCCTTTGGAATACAAACTATAAGTCCAATAACACATACAAGAATGATAAAGAAAAATACATAAATGATTTGTTGTACAAAATACCTAGATGGAAAATAAGTGAGACCTTTGATACTCTTTGCAGTTCTAATAGTTTGTGTTGACTCCTTTGATATTCTTTACAGACTGATATTCTATAGTTTGTGTAGTCTGACATTCTATGCAAATCTCTGTGATATTCTAACAAGAACACTATATTTTGTGAGTTTTCAGAATGTAAATACAAATGAAAAAGAATTATTCCACCGTTGGATGTATTAATAGAATTTTTGTTCCCTCCAATTTGAATTTGAATTTGATTTTTGGCAATTGTGTTGATCTGTGGCTTTCAAGTTCTCCAATTTTTTTGGCTGAATTGGATTTAGAGAGAAATTTTTTAATTTTGTTGCATTTATTGTTTAATTTGAATGGAATGGTGAGCCTCACAACTATGTATATTTATGATGTAGGTACTCAAAATCTATGACACAGGTACTCAAAATTTGGTGGTTGAAGTCTCCAATTTGAGCAGATAGGATGAGTGACATGAATAATATTTTTTATTTATATTTGTGGTGGGATTGGAAGTTGAGCATGTGTACATTAGTCATTACTTGTTAAACAAGTAATGAGTTGACTGTATTGTCTGCAAAATTGTAAGAAAACAAGTTATAAGGTGACTAATTTGTCCTCTGTTTGGACAACTATTTTTTGTAAAATTATACAATATCAAGTATAATATTTTGTACCTATTTATTTATATTGTGTGTAGAGTAATTTGAGTTTTTAAAAATAACATTTCATATTGTTTGATATGGAATATACAATGAATGTAGTTTGTCCATTACTTGTATTAATTTTAGTAAATCAATGAAATCTGGTATATAAATTTTAAATGATTTACTCTATTATAATTATTAATAAAAAATACATAAAAATTATTATCTTGTTTTTCAATCAGTAGATTGTATTGGTATTGTAATTGGTTCAAAAAATAACCACCACCCTCACAACAATTCATACTTGTTCAAGTATCGAGTCCTCTCCCCTAAATGCTTGTCCCCCTTAAGGCCCCGTTTGGTTAGCGAAATTGGGGCAGAATTGGGTGCGGGACTACCACTTTTTTACCAAATCTGTCGTTGGGGACACTATAATGCAATTCAGGGTTAGAGCTTCAAAATCTGGTTTTGGCAATAAAATCCAGTTTTGGCAATCAAATGCAGGTTTTGGAAAATTGTGAAGCAAATTTTAATTTTCTGTCAGGTCCGTCAGATATGGGGTTCATTTAAGGTATTTTAATAGGCACTGTGACTTACCTTGAGTGGATCGCCGATCTCATGGATTTTTTGTGCCCTACGAAGTTCAATCACATCCATCTGCACGCAGATGTTAAGGTTGAGTCCGATTTCTTGAATCTTTACACTGTGGATGATAAAGATTGTCGTTACTGCAAGAGCAACGTGAGGGATCAACTCATCTGTGAGCTCAATCACTTGGTGGAGATGTATAACGGGACACAGCCTTGGTAGTGCCCTGGTGATGCTTAGCATATGATGTGGACGAGCTAGGGTTGAATAGTTCGCAAGATTCACCGATGATTTATGTAACAATCTTCTCCTTCGTAGGTCCGAGGGTTGGGAATGGCACCTTTAAAGATCAGTGTGAGAAACTAGGGCTTAAGTTCCTGTGGATCGTTGATGTCCATGACAGTGTTCATAAGGTCCCTGGTGATTCACTTTTAGTTCTAATTCTAATTTTGAAATTGGCAACCAAACGCAGAAGATGGATTGTCTCAGTCATCTTCCGGGTCAACCAAATGGTCTAAACTATCTTCCGAATACACAAAATCAGAATTTCAAAACCTTAATTTGAGATAATTAGGTTTTGAGTCAAATTCTGATTCCTCAACCAAAGGGGGCCTAAAATAATTTGATATTCTTTTATTTCCCCTCACCTTCACTTTGGGGTTTTAGAGAGTTAAATGCCATTTATGGCAAGTGTCTTCCAAATCCATTAACAACTCCCAACCATCCCTCTTTAATGCAAAAAATCCCTAAGTCTAAAAGACTTAACCAAAAAATCCTCTCTATTCACTTCATATTTTTCACATCCATCTTTCATTGTGCAACTTTGAACTTATGCATTTTTGAGAGAGATCTCCTTATCATATGCAATTTGAAGCCATTTTCATGTCCCTCTTGTAAGCTTGAGAAAATATGGAGCGTCTTGATACTCTTATGCTGTCAAAATCATGAGCACACATACCATCCAAAAAATTTGGACAAATCATTCCAACAAGGAGACTACAATAGGGTTTGCACTAGTTTGCATTTCTTGTGTTTTTTATGTCTCTTTATGTCTTATCTTAATGTTGCTCTGAAGTTGTGTTTTGAGTGTTTTAAGTAGTTGTTTGCATTCCTTTTGATTCACATTTCCTTGCCCACATTTCTTAATTAATTCTAATTCTTCTTTTAATGTTAATTTTTGTTAAGTTCAAATTTAATTTTAATTATTTATGTCTTCTTATAAAATTATAAATAACAATTAAAAGATATTAAAATTATTTAATTTATTAATTTTTATCTTATTAAAATTTCATTCATTGTAATTATATTTTACTTTTAATTTTGATTCATCTAATAAAAGAGATTTCAGCTTAAAACCTAAACTCTGTGTGTGTGAGAGAGATTTTAGAGCTCTCTCTCTCTCTCTCTCTCTCTCTCTCTCTCTCTATATATATATATATATATATATATATATATATATATATATATATATATATATATATATATATATATATATATATATCATTTTATCTCTCTATCTCCCCCTCTCTCATTGTCTCTCTTTTTCTATCTCTATTTACCCCCTCTCTCTCTCTCTCTCACACACACACACACACACCTTGTTTCTCCCTCCCTCTAAATACTCTACTACTTGTCTCCATCACCTTCTCTCTCTCTCTCTCTCTCTCTCTATATATATATATATATATATATATATATATATATATATATATATATATATATATATCTCCCTTGCCCACCTCCTCACCTCCCCGCCGCCCCCCTCCCCCCTCCTCTCTTCATCTTTCTCTCTTCTTTCCCCATCTTCATCCCCACTCCCATCTCCATTCTTTTCTCTATCTCTACCATTTTACCCTCTCTCTTGCGCTCCTCCCCATTCTCTCTTTCTATTCCTATCTATAACTCTTTGTCCTTCTGACCCTATTACAAACATAACATGAGCTTATTGGTAACATATATTGATGATTTCCCTAATTTAAAGGTTTTGTTTCAACTATGATTAGACCCTTATAAGTAGACATAATTTAAAGGTTTTGTTTCAATTATGATTAGACCCTTATAAGTAGACACATATTTGATTTGAAGCTATCACTTCTCCATTGAGACTTTTGTTGTACAAATGACATCATATTCTAAACGACATACTAATTGATCTCATTTACTACACAAACTCGTGTAAAAAAAAAAGACCAAAATTTCCCCTAATTTTCTTTGGAGGCCTCTTAGACACGACACTGACTACGGTGCAACATATTTGCACCCAGTCAAGCTGCCGAAACTGAATGTTATGTGGTATGGATTTATGTTACATCCATCATATCGTACCTGTGCAGTCTCAACACTCGTGAATGTCATTACCGTACCATACGTTTAGGTTCAATTCAAATAATATTAATATTGAGATGATAATTAATAACAAAGACATTAATAAATATCATTTTGGTATTTTTTAATTATTAATACAAATATTTCAATAAAGAAACTATTAAATTATTAGTACTATTAATTTATATTATTATTTAGTTATTATTAATTTATATTATTATTATTTTAATTAGAAAGATTGATTTAAATTATTAAAATTTATATTATATAAATAATATATTATGATATATCAATTATATTATTTATTTCAATTAGCATTTAATATTATTTATTTTATTAATTTTATATTAGAATTATTTAAATGAAAATAATATATAATTTAGATTTCCAACATATTTTTCATTCATGTACAGTATCAATCAAAGATATAAATTGTCCATAATCTAGAGTTAAATATGATAATGATTATGGTTTTGATTGTGTTAAGTTTTAATCACACTTTGCGATCGAATCATGAGAATACAAATGAATGTCATGAGATGAAGAATGCGAATTGACTATATAATAACAAGGTTGCATAGCAACGAAGTTCCTACCAAAATTTTGTTAGGATTGCTTAAAATTTAGAAAAGAGTTTAGAAGTTATAAATGCAAAGGTTGAAAAAAATAGAAATATGTAATGTCTAATGTTAAAGTAGATAATGTTAAAAGAAAATATAGTTTAAGTTTAAATAACATATTTTCATTTCCAAAAAGTGTGGATATGTGAGGGTGATAATATTAAAAATTAATTATTTTATTTTATTAAAAAAATAAAAGTTCTTATTTTATTATTTTATAATTTATAATTTTATAATTTTAATATTATATTAATCTTTCATATCATAAAATATTTATATTTAATAAAAAAAATATAATATAAATATATCGAATGTAATATATCATAATTACTTTAATACAATATATGAAAAAAAAAATTGTTAAAGTAAAATCATGATTTACTATTAAATAAAATAGAGTACAAAATAGTGTACCAAAATTTAAAGATATAATTTTATATTTGATATACACTCATTGTTTATAGGAACTAATAATATAGTAAGTCTAGTTTAATAATATATTATAATTTAATTATAAATGCATGTTAATATAGGCACACACTTATCTTTTTATTTTTAAAAAAATATAGTTACTTTTCTATTTTTAATTTTTTTTTATTAAGTGTTATAAAATGATTTTTATACTTAAAATTTAAATAAAAAACAAATAAACTAATAATCTTTACCTTATAGGTAAAACTTAGTATAAGGTAAAGATTATACAAATTTGGTAATAATTTTTACATACAATTTTTTACTTATAAGGTAAAGATTATTATTATTATTTTATTATTATGAGATATAAGGACTACTTAAATTTTAACTATAAATATCATTACGCGGAGAGGGGTAAGCTTACAATGGCAGCAGACCCAGTCTCTATAGGAGGCCAGCGAATGTAACGGTGTAAGAAAAAAGAACCCGTTTGCATTCCCTTCCACCTGTCCAATAAACACAAGCGGCAGTGAATGACAATGAACAGTCTCCACTGGCAAACATAACGGCTACACACGCGGCAGTCAATGACAATGAACGGTCTGCGGTGGCAAACATAATTGGCAGTTTGAGTGGTGAATGGAAACAAAAGATGAAGCGATTACATTTCAAGCGATTAGTTTCATACCATTTTAAAAAGCCCTCAGTGTTTTTCTCCTCATTCGGTAGAAATACTCTTCTGCATTTGGCTGCTAGCGTAGGCAATATTTCTTTCATTAAAGAGATCCTTTGAACTCCCTTTGTGAAGGCTATCGATGCCCGAGGAAATATTGCTTTGTTCTTAAGGAATTTATCTGATGTCGCAAGGGCTAACTACTCGGACAAGAAGATAGTGATGTAGATGTCTTCGAAAATCTTGGAGAATAGGCTCTTGTCAATGTTTACGAGAGCGGCAATCTACAAATGCTATAGGAGCTTTGATTTTCAACATTCCAGGTATACTAAACTTCATTAGGAGGAGGCTCAGGAAGATGATACCCAGACCATAGAACATCAGATTTTCTTGAACATGGTATAACATACATAGATCTGGGGAGGTGCACATGAGCAATACTCTGTGCATGGTGGGTACGCTGGACATATTATAATCATTAAAAAATTTATTACCATCTTGTGGGTTTACAGAACAAAAGTGCAGTCTCATTTATGTCTACTCCATCGATTGAATCTTTTTTCTTACAATTAGAATATTTGTGATTCTTACAAGATTTTCCTATATAATGGTTTTCCTGTTCTTAGCTACCATAAGAACATAAATTTTAGTTATGCATAAAAAATACCAAGCGCTTTGGAGAGATCAAAAGGGATTTGCAAAATGATCGCTTTTAGCTATATTTAGAATGCTTTTTATATGGGAATCTATTGTGTCTTTATTTTGACGCTTGCATGCAATTTCACGCCACTACCCACGATCTCACCTTCAATGTATTGCAGGTGTTATAGATTCTCCTCTGTTTTTTGTTTCTTAAATTTAAAGCACTGCTACATGTAGTAATAGTTGATTTAAGTGCTGGACATATTAATGGTTTTATACATACAACCTTAAATCGTGAATTAACCAGCTTCCTTTTCTTGCTTAAAATTGATCCAGCAACATGCTCATTCCATTGTGAAAATTAATCATGGAAATTTTAAGAGTAGTTGTTTAAAGATGCAACCTTTCTCTGGAAGCTTCAAAATTAATATCAATTGTTATTATTACACTTAAAGTTATTCCAAAAACCTGGAAAACATTTTCCTGTGTAAACTCCATTTCCATTGAATTCTCCTTGCACTTGTAAACTCTTTTTGAACTTGCTTTCCTACTTGCTTAGCTTCATGGGGAGATGAATATAAGATGCCATTTGCAGAATTCCATTCACTAACACAGTACTGATTAAGAAAATAGAATCTATGGATATCAACATTTTAACTCCCAATATTTCTAATACCCTGCTCTTCCAAGAGAATGCTAAAAAAAAATATGATCAAAATAAAACTAAGATTTAGATTGCATCCAAGACATAATCAACATCAGAAAATTATAAAAGAAGAATTCGGAATTGAAAGCTAAATCATAACCTTTTGGGGCTACAAATGTATTGCCTCTAGATAAAAAATTAATATACTTTCTGCCAAATGAGCAAAACCAAACTGAAATTTTCATTCATGAAGCACAGTTTAATCTCCTTAAGCTCCATTTAAAATGAGAAAATATGAAAACATTGAATGATATAAAACAAAGCTTTTCTATATAAACAATATGAAAAAAGAAAGAAATAAAATATAGTTTAATTATAGAATTTAGAATGATTTGTATGCAAAACTAAATAAAATAGAAATGTTTTATAAAATATCTAAAAAATATAGAAAGATTCTATTGAAATCTAGATTTTAGTTCTAACTTTATTTTAAAATTGTTGATTCATTTAAATATTTTTAAAAATAAATTTAGTTTAATTAGAGAATTTAAATTGATTTGTATGCAACATAAATTTTTAAATGATTAGAAAAATAAAAAAAGATTCCATTAATATAAATTCTATTTTAAAAAGAAGCGACAATTAATTTTAGAATATTTTAAAACTACTTCTACTAACCCCTACAAAATATAAGTTTAATTTCAATTAAGAATTGATGAATAATATATTTTACATAAATTTATTATACTCAATATAATTTATTATATTGAATTTTAAAATATATAAAGATTAACAATGTCTAGAATATACATATAAGTTTTTATTGAGAATGATAAATAGATAAATATCTTAAAATTAATAAATATATGAGTTAGGAAAGGGTTAGGTTTAAATAAGTTAATCTTTGAATAATCTTAGTGTTAGTCTTTACTAAGGGTTAGCTTCAAGATTAGTGTTCATATTAGGTAATGGTTTATTAATGGTTAAGATTAGAGTTTAATTAAATTGAAACTAGGGTCAAATTAGGATAATGATCATGTCTAGAGTTTAGTTATTATTAGGGTCGGGGTTCAATTAGATTTGAAAGAGATATCTTTAGTTATAATTTAATCATGGTTTGTATTTATATTAGTTAAGCTTCAAATAAAGTTGGGGTTAGGATTCAATTAGGGTTAGGGTTTCCTCACAGATTTAATTAGGGTTATAGTTTGATTAGGGTCATAGAGAAACTATTGAATTATGGATAGGATTAGGGTTTAGGATTAAATTATATCAAGAGCTCAATTAGGGATATATAATAAATATGCAAATAGGTTAATGTTAAGGTTAAATGAGTTAATTGTAAAAAGGTTAGGATTATCTTTAATATTAGTGATCAATTGTGGTTAGGATTGTAAGGATTAATATTAGGATCTAATTAAATTTAAAATGAGGGTTTAATTAGGGTGAGAACTATTCACCATAATCATAAACCCTAGCCATAACTTTGATATAAACCCTGACCCTAACCATAATCCTAACCATGATGAAAACCTTAACTGTAAACATAACCCAAAATCCAACTCTAATCTTGACCAAGATGTCTACCTTCACCATGATGTAAACTTTAATCCTAATCCTAATTGCTAAACATTAATCCTAAATGCTAAACCCTAATCATAAATTTTAAACCCTAATATTAAATGATAAACCTTAATCCTAAATGTGTAACCCTAAATACTAAATTCTAACCTAAACCACAATCTTAAATACTAAATCCTAATAGTAAATGCTAAACCCTAATTATAAATGCTAAGCCATAATTCTAACTGTAACTATATAAGCTGAACCCTAATCCTAAATGCTAAACTCTAATCTTAAATTTTAGCCCTAATACAAATCCTAACCCTAACCATAACACTAATAATTATATAAACCCTTACCCTTACCCTAATCCTAATCATAACCCATAATCCTAAATGCTAAACCCTTATTCTAAATGCTAAACCCTAATTGCTAAAAAAAAATACTAAATGCTAAAGTTAAATCTAAAATACTAAATCCTAAATCCCAACCTAAACAATAATCCTAAATATTAAACCCTGACTATAAATGTTAAAACCTAATTCTTAGAAAAGATTCCTAATTGTAAATGTTGAATCATAATCATAACTCTAATTGTAAATGCTAAAACCTTATCCTAAATGCTAAACCCTAATCCTAATCTCAAATGTTAAACCCTAATTTAAGTTTAACATTTAGGATTATTTTTAGCAATTAGGGTTTACCATTTAGGATAAAGGTTTACCATTTAGGATTAAGAGTTCTTATTAGGATTAGGGTTAGGGTACGGGTTTACATCATTATTAGTGTTATGGTAAGGATTAGGATTTGTAAATTTAGGGATAGGATTTAGAATTAGGGTTCATTTATAGTAAGGATTAGGATTTGTAAATTTTGCCCTAATACAAACCCTAACCCTAAGCATAACACTAATAATTATATAAACACATACCCTAACCCTAATCCTGATCATAACCCTTAATCCTAAATGTTAAACCCTTATTGTAAATGCTAAAGTGAAATCTAAAATACTAAACCCTAAATCCTAACCTAAACCTAATTATAAATATTAAACTCTGATTATAAATACTAAACCTTATTGTAAATGCTAAATCATAATCCTAGCCCTAATTGTAAATGTTAAACCCTCATCCTAAATGCTAAACTCTAATCCTAATCCTAAATGCTAAACCCTAATCTTAAATGTTAAACATTGATTTAAGTTTACCATTTTGGATTATTGTTTATCAATTAAGGTTTAGCATTTAGGATCAAGGTTTAGAAATTAGGATTACCGATTATGAATATGGTTAGGGTTAGGCTATCCATTTACATCATTATTAGTGTTATGGTTAGGGCTAGGATTTAGGATTAGGGATTATCATTTATAGTTATAATTAGTATTATGGCTTACCATTTATAATTAGGGTTTAGTATTTAACATTGTGGTTTAAGTAAGGATTTAGGATTTATGGTTGTGCATTTAGGATTAGGGTTTATCATTTAATATTATGGTTTGACATTTATGATCATAGGGTTTAACATTTGGGATTATGGTTAGGTTAAGATTTAGGGATGATCATTTAGATTAGAGTTTAGCACTTAGGATTAGTTTTTAACAA
This sequence comes from Chamaecyparis obtusa, assembly GCA_027943335.1. Classification (NCBI taxonomy): domain Eukaryota; kingdom Viridiplantae; phylum Streptophyta; class Pinopsida; order Cupressales; family Cupressaceae; genus Chamaecyparis; species Chamaecyparis obtusa. The sequence continues at coordinate 422,655 of BSBK01003237.1, read as the reverse complement.
TAATAATTAGAGTTTAGTATTTAGGAATATGGGTTAGTATTAAGGATTAGGATTTAGCATTTAGGATTTAGGGTTATGGTTAGGATTAGGGTTACTTTACATCATGGTTATTATTATGGTTAGGGCGAGGGTTCAAGTATTAGACTTAGGATTTAGAGTAACATTTAGGATTAACTATTTAACCATAATTATAATCCTAACCCTAACTCTAATCATAACCATGATGTAAAGACTACTCATTACTACAATATTAACCATAATCCTAAACCCTGGCCCTACTAATAAATGTTAAATCCTAATCCTTAATGCTAATCCATATTCCTAAATACTAAACACTAACTGTAATCCTAATAGTTAAAGAATAATCCTAATACATAATCCTAAATGCTAAAACCTATCATAAATGATAAACCCTAATATAAATGATAAATCCTAATATTTAATGATAAACCCTAATCCTAACCATAACCATAACCATAACCCTACATCCTAAATGTTAAAATCTATTCATAAATGCTTAACCCCAATCCTAATCTTATTACTAAACCCTAATCCTAAATGCATAACCCTAAATCCTAAATCCTAAGAAAGACCACAATCTTAAATGCAAAGCCCTAATTGTAAATGCTAAACCCTAATTGTAAATGCTAAGCCATAATCCTAACTGTAATTGTAAAATCTAAACCCTAATCCTAAATGCTAACCTAACTATACAACTGACCTAAAACTTAAACATGATGTAAACCATAACCTCAACCCTAAACCCTAATCCAAATCCCTACCGTATCCATAACCTAAATCTTAACCCTAACCCTAACACTAAACCATAACCCTAACTATTTCTCTAACCTAAGAATGATGCTAAACCTAACTTTATGACTAACCCAAACCCTAATCATGATGTAAACCCTCACCTGAACTCTAAAACCCTTACCATAGAGTATGAATTAGTGTTATTAACATACCCAACATATACTCTATCTAATCTTATTGTATTAACATACTCAACATATAAGACTAAATCTTAACACTAAACCCTAATCCTAATCCTAATTCTACCCCCGACCCTAACATAATTCTCACACTGATATTAAACCCTAACCATGACCATAAACACTAAATCCTAACCCTAACCCTAATTCTAATCGTGACCCTAACATAATTCTCACACTGATATTAAACCCTAACCCTGATTGTAAACCCAACCTTAACACTAATCAAAATAAAGAATCTAAAAAAAACCTAACCCTAATGTTAATCCTAACCGTGATATAAACCTTAACCTTCAATATGAACCCTAATTATAACCCTAATCAGTTTAATTTATTCAATGTTTTATGCGCGCTACGACTGCTACTAGCTAATATATACTCTATATATAATACGCCGAGATGTATCGAGGCGTTTAATTTTTTCATCATTCACCTTTAATGATAATTAAAGTTGAAAAAATTCAACGCCTCGATACATCTCGGCGTATTATATATAGTTTTATATTAGCTAGTTTTATAACACTAATTAAAAAATGTTTAAAAATAGAAAAATAACTATACTTTTTTAATAAATAGAAATATAATTTTATACTTATATTAACATGTATTTATATAATAATATATTATTAAATTATATATTATTTTTATTTAAAGAATTTTAATATAAAAATTTATAAAATAAATAATGTTAAAATACTAATTAAAATAAATAATATAATTGATACATCACAATATATTATTTATATAATATAAATTTTAATTATTTAAGTCAATCTATATAATTATAAAAAATAATCATATAAATAAATAATAAATTAAATAATAGTATAAATTAATAATAATAATAAGTTAGTAGTTTCTTTATTTATGTATTTGTATTAATAATTTAAAAATACCCAAACGATACTCATTAATATCTTAATAATAATATCAATATGATTATCATCTTAATACTATTATCATTTGAATCCAACCGAACGAAGGGAACTTATAATGTTTGCTGTTTAATTATATTTTAAAAATGTACAGTACGGTACTGACATCCAGGAATGCTGCAAACTGCACAGCTACGATATGATGGATGTAACATAAGACCATACAGCATAACATTTGGTTTTGCCTTTGGTTTGGGCAGCTTGACCGGGTGCAAATATGTTGCACCTTAGCCGGTGCCATCCCTCGAACGCCTGCAGAACCTCGTAAACAAATCTTTCGTTACGACGAAGACCAACGATTAAGATCTTAGTATACAAAGACAAAGGATGACCAAATGGGCTTGCATGCATAAGTTGCACAGAAAATCCAGCATTGTTAAAAGCGTTATAAAATAGAGTGAAAGGAGGGCCATCCAAAAGCTACACAAGCATTTAGGGTTTATCAATGGCCAGTAGCAGCGAGAAAGCTGCTCTGGTGGGAGACATGGACGTGGAGGCGTTTAGAAGGCTATACCCTCTGCAGTTTTATGAGCGTTACCTTAATGAGAGTGTTCGTCCCGACGCCAGGCCCCTTGGAAAAGCTAGATCGACAGAACTTAATCTAGGTCATTTTGCTTCACTTTTCTGAAACATGCTTGCTTTTCTGTAGTTTTCTTTAATGCGGGTCTTATTATTTCTTTCATATTGCTCATTGTATTGTTATGGGCGCATGGGAAATGTCTCAGGAGTGGTGCCCACTGCAGATGGCTCAGCCATGGCCAAAATTGGCAAGACAGTAAGCGCCTTTATCAAGCTATCATCCTGTTTTGTTTTGAAATAAACGCTATATATTTCCCTCCATTTCAAAGTGAGAAGGAATATGAGATTGATATTTAATAAGTTTGTTGCAGGGAGTTGGAATAAAAATTTAAATTGGCCAATTAGCACATATCTAAAACGGTAGTGATCAGGTTTTTCTTGAGTTTTGAAATTCACTAAATAAACACATTGGTTGTAAATTCTATTTTTTTCCCACAATTTGCCTACAATATACACATTTCTTATATTTTGGACGGAAAAACTTGGCCTATGATGTGATACTTGGCGATGCTTGAAAAATTTCAGTCTAAGTGGTTCAACTGGACTGAAGTTTAGGACTAAGTAGTGATTTCATGAAGAGTTTTATTAGAATTTCTGGTTTCACAAGCACCCAAGTCAAGGAATAGTGATTTGTGGAGCATCCACGTCAATAAGGTGGTTTGATGAATACCCAAAACAATGAAGCAGCCTCCCAAGCAAAATAAAGAAAGATAAATTAAGCTAGATAGAATCTAAGCGAATCAAGAGCAATCTAGGAGAGCAAAAGCATATAGCTACAGAGAATTTGGTATTGAAATATTTTTATGCAGGTAAGTGACTCAAATAGGAGAACGAGGCCGGAGTACATAGCTTAAGATAATGATATGACGAGCACTCTCATTGAGAAATTGATAGTGATTTCACGAGCACAAAACAATAGGGCGGTCAACATAAAAACAATGCAAACTGAATCAATGATAGTGTAAAAGAGCAGCAACATACAAAGAAGCAATAGTCATTTTGACACCAAGTGATTACCATGCTGAGAATAATGACCGACTGGTTTTTACTCTTGCATTTTGAGGTAGAATAGAAGAAAGAAGTTGTCCGTAAAGCTGTACGGAATGCATGAAACATGAGTTATTCTAGGTTAGTTGATTCAGACAGTGTTGCCAAAGTACAGTGAGTAAACATATGGCAAGTCTGCATATATCGTATGATGGGTTACATGCTCACTCCCCAAAATTACTATCTCAAGAGACAAACGGACATACCCAGTGGCCTAGAAGTAAGCCAGCCGATGCCTAAAGGATGCATTCAATGCTAGATGTAAGTCTCACAAAGAGGAACAATGCTAACATGTGATGGTCCGGGCTAAATTTGAAATTTCTGTATCTGGGTTTCAAACTGTAATTAATAGATATGCATCACTACTAGAAAAATAGATATAGTTCACTGATTAACATCATTGTTTGTTACTCAGAGAGGCATACCAATTAGATCCATGTGCAATCATGAATTGTTAAAATAATTGCCATATTCATAGGTACATATACTCCTCACTTTTATTTATTGATCAACAACTACTTGACATTCCAGGCACAAGTAATGTATGTGCTGCTAGAAATAGAACTGAAACAACATACAGTGCAGAATTTGATAAAAACCTCTCTCTCTCTCTCTGCATACATACTAATACATGAAGTGGAGCTGTGGATGGTCTGATGAAGAATCGCCCTGTATAAACCTGCAGATGACCTTCTAATCCACTCCTAGATATGCAAGTTGTGAAAGGGCAGGGTCTAGATGGCAGGAGTGAACAGTTGTGTCCTGGATTAAATAATTCATAGACCTTGCAGACTGTAATGATCCCTATTAATGAACTGTATGCTGTTCTGGCCCTGCACTACTCTTCAAGGTGCCAAAAATGGATGTAGAGTGCACTACGCCTGCAATGGGACTCCAGCATTGGTGCGATCTACACAAACTCAGTGGCTATGACATGTCTGAATACTTGGGCAGCACACATAATATCTTCTCACAGCTGCAATCTGGTAAAGGATGGGCACAACCCTTAAGACTGGTCCAAAATCAATATCAACTACGTCCAAGAGCCTTAAATCTCATAGATAATGGCCCTCCACTGGTATGCAATTATCTCTACAATATTTTCTTGCAAATCCGATCACGTCAATCCTGAAAATTGAACAAACTCTAATCAGCACAAAACTGGAAATCTTGTGTAGAATTGCCAAGTATGAGGTAAAGGTTTTCATCCTAACTCCAGGGATTTGCAGTTAAGGGGGTTTCATCCCTAAATGTGACTCAAACTTTAGAACTCTCAATGCTGAATGCCAGAATAAGAAATTAGATGATTCAACTGAGCCAATGAAACTTGTAAATAGTTCTAAACAAATATGATCCATGGGCCTTGTTGTGTTGTAAACACATACACCCCATTGCAAATGGGGACCCCCTCCTTTTTCCCCCTTTTCTAGATTAATGTTTAGCTTGGTTGTCCTTAGCTTGGCAACGTTTTCGGGTTTCGTAGACTCCTAGAATGGATGAGTCAAGTCAAGAATTCCTAGGTTGAGATCAGGAATGAAGAAATTTTCCAAGGATTGGATGTCGATTGCAAAATCCGGGTTTGAGGAGGATTTCCTCTAGGTCAAGTTTCCCCTTCAACCCTTGTGTAAGTTGAGATGATGTTTTGAAAAATCCATGTTTGAAATATGAAATTTGTGAAGTGGCAATGTGGAAAAATGACTGTTTGATACTTGGAAAGATGAAAGATGAGAAATGAAAAAAGGAAAAAATCAAAGCTTCAAATGAAAATCCATGTAGATCTTGAAATTCCACTCCAAAATACCTCACTAGGTCAAAGTTCCAGCCTAGAGGGTGAATCAATTTTAAAATCCAAGATTTTGGAAGGAAAAAATGAGAAGTCAAGGGAATTCCAAAAGTGAAGAGTAAAAATCCTTATTTGAGGAATAAATTCCAAAATTAAAAGTAGAAATCCATGATAAAAGATTGGAATTCCAAACAACACATGAAAAAATCCATGTAGATCTTGAAATTCCACTCCAAAATACCTCACTAGGTCAAAGTTCCAGCCTAGAGGGTGAATCAATGAGGTCAAAGTTCCAGCCTAGAGGGTGAATCAATTTTAAAATCCAAGATTTTGGAAGGAAAAAATGAGAAGTCAAGGGAATTCCAAAAGTGAAGAGTAAAAATCCTTATTTGAGGAATAAATTCCAAAATTAAAAGTAGAAATCCTTGATAAAAGATTGGAATTCCAAACAACACATGAAAAAATCCAATGAATTCCAAAGAAAAAGTGAAAAATTGTAAAATAAGATTAGGAATTCTTGAGTGGAAGTGTGAAAATCATAGTTGCATGGGTACTAGTACCCATACCCTTGGGATGCACACCGGGTATTGGTATGCATATCCCGTATTGGGTACTTAGTGGAGAGCATCATAGCTTAAGGACCTTGATTAAGATTTCTGTTTTTTGTTTCAGTTTTTTTGTTTGCATATCAGCTTGTTGTTTATCAAGCTTATTTCAATATGTAATCACTAATTAGTTTGAAACTTTGATACAATGATTGTATGGCATTTCAATTTGTGTACTTAATCTTCAAAGTTAATGTTTGACGGTAAACTTTTTCACTGTTCTTGTTTTGAAAACTCAATGTCATTATATTTTTAGATTTTCTATAAAATATTAAATTATATATATAAAAACAATTGACGTACCCAAAGTACCCTCATCTCCTATTTTGAAAAAAATAGCTATAGCTGTAGCTGTAGCCGTAGCCGTCCCCGTCTCCAAAGTACCCAAGTACCCCCGTCTCTGTGCAACCTTGGTGAAAATCTTTGATCAAGAAGGGAAATCCTAAGTCAAATAAAGAAATCCAAGGTTTACAAGCTAAAGTCCAGCTCCATGATAAAATCCCAACCTCGTAGTCCCTTTCATCATGATATTTCCGCCCCAAACATGGACTTGTCCAGCTGAGAAGAGGAACTCTGACTTATAGTCTGGCTCAACTCCTAAATCCCACCCATAGAGTCCAGCTCTCAAGCGAATTTCTGCCCGAGACATAATATGAAATTCAAATGTGAACATAATAAAACTGGCCGACCTCACTTGTTCTTAGGACTACCAAAATCCCACCCATGAAGGCCAAGGACGACCTAGCAAAGAGAAATGCATGAAGTTTAAAATAAAAGGTTGCTTAGGTTGGCCCTAACAAGTAAAATGCACATTCAAAATGAGCACTCATATAAGGGGATCAAGACATCTTCTAAAAATGCATTTCAATGCAGATCCAAAGTGCGGATTCAAGCAGAACTAGAAGCAGATCCAAGTGTATTTTCCAGACCTAAAGACGAGTTTGAATCAGATCCAAGCAGACAAAGGTGTAAAATTAAATCAGATAGGTCTGATTCAAGTGCAAATCGAAGTTCATTAGGAGGGGAGTTCCAAAGCAAAATAGCAGTCCTTGTCATCATGCAAATTCTGACCAGTTGCCCTTGACCTCATAAAAAATCCGCCTAGGATTGAAATTTCCAACCTTAAGTCCTTGGGACAACTAAAATCCTGACCTCTTTTCCTTGTGTACATCTAATTTACAACCTTTTTGAAGAAAGGAGCAAGTTTCGAATGCAAAACATAAAGGGGAGTCGACCTTGATCAAGTTGTTTGAGATTCAACTTGAGTGCATATAAGAATGTCAAGAGACATCATTCTAAAACATCATTCAAACAATCAATTGCATTAGATCTAGGGTGTGAACATCAGAACAAAGCAAAATTTCCAGCAAAAGGTGAAATCAAATCAGAATCAAGGAGGTTAACTCGAGATGAATTCAAAGTTTAAATGCAAAAATCCAACACTACCCCTTATTTACGCCCTTAGATTCCAGTCCTACCCCAGATTTCTAACTTAGAAATCCTTAGCAAAGGTGAAAATCTGACCTACTTGTCCTTAAGACTGGCAAATTTCTGACCTCAAAATCCAGATACATGCCTAAATTCCACCCTTAGGGAAAACACAAAATTCAAACTGCAAATACTTAATAGGATGGCTATCATTAAGGAGATTGTAAGTTCAGGTTTGAGCGCCTCTGTAAGAGATCAAGGAGACATTATCAAAGGACATCATTTCAAATGCAAATTTAAAAGTAGAGGCAAACATCAACAATAGCAAGGCAAATCATGGCAGGTAAAAGCAAAATTCATTTCAGAAACATAATTTCCAGCAGAAGGGAGAAGTCAAATCACATTCAAGTGCAATTCCAGAATTAAAATCCAGATCAGAATAGAAGAGGAGTGAATCAATATCAGGATCAGGGCGAAATTTCCAGCAGTCTCCATCAAGAAAGTTATATTCAAGCAAAATCAAATCAGAAGATCAAGTCATTTTTAGACTTGCATCAGCAGAGGGTTCCTAAATCAGTTTACGGATTGAGAAGGACAGAATCAGATTATTTCAAGTCCTAAAAGTCCTAATCCAAATCTAAGAAGTCTGAATTCCTAATTCCAAATCATAATAAAAAATTCCAAATCCATATAAAAAAAACCAATTTCACAATCAAAATCCCAGTCAAGATCCTGTTTATCGTGGAAATTGTTTCAAGTTCTTCAAAAGTCTTTTGCATTTCATTTTTATTTCATAAATTTGATCCAATGTTTTCTTTTACTTTGTAGAAATGACAAATGAAGGAAAAAGGGAGACTTTACAACACAAGGGAGATCAAGTCATGCAAGGAAGTGGATAACGCAAGGAAAGACAAGACTCACACCTTAAGAAGGAATTCAAGATCAAGGAAAAGGATTGCACTAAAAATGAAGTATGCCACAATGACTTTGGATTTCCCTTGGAAATCCAAGATTGAAATGAAGGACTAAACTATTACAAGAAGGAAATCCAACATAATGTCCAAGGAGAAGAATTCTAAGTCATTGAAGAATTACTACGAAGATGAAGAAGAACATTCATAAAGATGAAGCAAATTGGTAATATGAACCATCACAATCATTCACAAGAAGTATATAGTTTCAAAAGAGTCGATTAAAATTAGAAAGATAATGTCTTGTATCAAGAGTTATCTCTTCTTTGTGAATGAGTGATGAAGATTTACAAGATATGCAAGCCAAGGTGGCACCTACTCATCTTCAACCAATCACCTACTCATCTTCAACTAATCAAGCTCAACATGTCCAAATTTAACAAACCTAACTTATCAACAACTAGATACGTGGAAGGCATTTAATGCAATACTACAATCAATTTTCTCACTGTTTCATTTGGACTCGTAAATTTCTCATTGAACGACATTTAATGTATAAAGGTGGTAGTTGTAACTACCCCAACTAGGATTCTATTGAATTATCTTGGCCATTCATTTAGAATCAATTAGGGCCCTTCATTTGTAATTGGGAGGTCTATAAAAGCTTTGGCCATCTCATTTGTAAAGTAATTTGTATTAGATAGGAGCAAACAAGTAGATAGTAGTAGGAGGAAAGAGATCGAAGAATTCTGCCAAGACTATATTGAAGTTAATAAACAATTTTCATTGAAGATATGATGGATCTTTATGTGTTATTTCAACATTATGCATGGTTTCTACTTCTCAAAGTTTTAGATGAAGTTCATTGATTTTAATGGAGAAATGTGGAGATGGTGAATTTCTTGGTTCATACCATTTGTAGTTTGTTGATTGCAAATTGTAGTGCATGGTTAGTTTGAACCCAATTATGTTCATTTGGATTGCACCAGTATTGAGTATTTGGATGAATGTTTACATTATGAAAATCCTTCATTACCTTTGGAGATCGCATTAAACTGTGTGTAGTTGTTTCCTCATGGCGAATCAAAGCTTGGTTTAAGGAATCCATTTATCAAAGTTTTATCCATTATCATCATTGCCCTTAGTAGTAGATTAGAATTCTCTAAACCCTTATCCAAGGTTGCACGGGTATGGGGGTACTTGGGTACTTAGGGTATGGGCATAGGTACGGCTACAACTACTTTTCAAAATAGGGCATTGGGGTACTTGGGTACGTCAATTTTTTTTAATATAATTTAATATTTTATAGAATCTGAAAATATGAGTCATGACAATGAGTTTTCAAAACAAGAACAGTGATAAAGTTTGCAGATGTAATGTATTGTTTTCGGTTTCAGATTTGCAATATGTTTGTAATAATAATATATGCTAAATGTTTAGATGCATAACAGAGAAGGCAAACTTTAAACATGAACAAGAAGATTATAAACTATATAACAACGACATATTGCAAATGATAAATTTCTGACTTGAACAGTGATAAAGTTTAGTGTTTATCAGTATTGTATCAAAGTTTCAAACTGATTACATATTGAATTAAGCTTGATAAACAGCAAGCTGATACGCAAACAAAAAATCAAAACAAAAATCAGAAATCCTAATCAAGGTCCTTAGGTATGGTGCTCTCCACTAAGTGCCCACTGAGTACCCAGTACTTGGGTTCGTGTACCCGGTACACGTCCCAGAGGCATGGGTACGAGTACCCATGCAACACAGCCCTTATCCCTTTTTATCTTTTTGAAGATTGAGTTAGTTTAGAATTCAAGTTCTAGCTGCTTTGAGGAAAAATAGTTGACAAACCTAAGAACGATTGTGTAAGTCCCTTTGTGTGTTACCAGCAATATCACATCATTTCACTGAGTCTAAAATATATATCCAACACAAAGTAACAAGTTTGCAATCTTGGGTTGCCTTATTTGATCACATAGTTTGCATTGTCTAGCATTTGTGGTTTCTTTGTTCAAGAGAGGATAGAATACATGATATTTTATTCTGTGTTGGCAAGTGTCACAAAACACCCATCAACAGGCCCTATTTTGGCAACATCTGAAACTGCCTTTATTTTTCTTTTTTATATTTATATTTATATTATTTATATTTGTTTTGTTTTATTTTAATAAATTAATATATCTGAATTTCGGAAAAGGAACACGACAAAACAAATCAACTTGTGAAGGCTGCCAGTAATTTATCTTATCATATGTTCTTAGGGTTGTCAGTTGTATAATTGAAAAGACAATCACAATGATGATACTAATGGTATAGCATAATTTCGATAAGATGTAAGCATTGCCTCTGGATGGTAATACCCTGATTGAAAAGGCCAACCTCTCAATAGCAAGGTCTCTCTGAAGATATCTAATTATAAATACTCAAACCTTTTCAGCCTCTATTTGAGTAGAACGTCTTCTATATATATTAGTTGGTCACACTTAACCTTGCTTGGCCCCTGAGCTGATCAACATACTGATATCTTCCATGGTCAACAATGAATTCAATCAGAATTAGATTTCTGCCACATATGAAGTTTCATCTTCCTAGTCATAAAACTCTCATTTATTTCAATCAGCTCTAAATAAGTCCAAGGGGAATTTCTGTCCCTGGGGTGAGGTTGAAGACGAGAATCTGTTGATCAGTTGATTACTATTTAAGTACAGTATTAAAATCAGTTTTCTAGTTATAAATCGAAGGCAATATTTGCAGCAATATACTAATTCCTTGAACTTTACAAGAAATAAATTCTCTTTTATTGTCATGTTTCAGTTTGTTTTGAAATTCTCAAGTGTTCTTGTGTAGCTCCTAATAACAGTGACAAATATCTGCAGAATATTTTTACTTTGCTATATAAGCCCATAGTTGATAAGATCCACACATATGATAATGGAAATAATATAATAAATAAGATGGATCTCACATAATACAAAGAGATGTTCATGGGTCAAGATGCACTAATATTCAATAGATGTAGAAATAGAGTAAACCCTTGAGGTAGGGAAACACTGTATAATGCTCCTAATAAAGGAAGCCACTCCATGCTATATCCCAAGAGATCCCAAATACATTATCATACTTCACACATCTTTACAATGATAATCACCCTCTTTATATAGACCCTCTCCTAAGTATACTATGTAGCTATCAAAATGTCTCAGAATCAGATTCTGCGTGGAATTGGCACATAATTGATTAGGGCTTGGAATTTTGGTGCCTAGATGCTGATTTTCCGGCTTCTAAAAACCTTAAACAACATTCTTTACTCCCAAAAATGAAAACCCCTAAGCATAACCTCAGGTTGCGTTATGAATGAAAACCTCATTGTTTTAGATGATATCTTTGAATCAAAAATAATATTTTAGCAAAATGTGTTAAATATGATAAAATTTCTTTCAGATTTGATCTATCTATGGCTTTTCTGATTTCAGAATATGAATCTTACAATCACTGTAGTTTCTTGCAGATTATAATCAGAGTATCGAACTTGATAAATACAAAGTTGATGCCAAATCAATATTGAAAAATACTGATAATGAATTTACAAGTCTGATTTTTTCTTAATGGTATTCGATCCACAAGAGCAGAACACTTATTGATTTCGATATCTCCAATTGTGGATCGGATTTGCATTAAATATATAATGGAAGAGACATGTCCCATGAGCGGACATGTCTCCACAAAGTGGAGGCATGTCCGTTCATGATATGTCTCATGAATCGTGCCATTTCAACTTAACTAAACACCCGATCTCTAATCGGGGTTTGTTACATAATAAAACATAAAAGCTTATCAAGTCTGATCTGTTATTTATCTTGCACAAATAAATAATATCCAATCTGGAAATGATCACCGATAATGATGCTCGATCGAGATCCTATATGAAACATGAAATGCCGATAATCTACAAGTAATAACCTCTAAATGCAGATCGATAATATACTTGGAATATAGTAGATTTGATCACTTATATAAGTGATCGATTTTCAGAATTTATTGCAAATGATGACATGAATATATATACAATTAAATATATATGTGTGTATACATATGTCAGTACATATTGACATATATACACACACACATATCATTAAATCAATCATCATTTCTATATCTAACCGAAGCTACCATATTTCAACACTCTCTCTTAGCTGGAAGATAAAGCTAACCAAGTATATAGTGATATCACCTTACTCATGATATCAGAAGATATGATATGCTTCTAAGAGTGTCAAGTCACTTGACATTCTTCATAACACGTCTTCATTATGGTATGTGCATTGATGTCAAGTCCCATGATGTCTACCATAATAAATCATGGCATATCCAAGGATACATTTATCCACCATGATTATCTCATAAGGATCATAATGATCTTTAATTGATATCAAGTCTCATGATATCTATCAACATGTCCAAGAGATACTATCATGACATATCCACGGATATCAAGTCACATGATATCCATCATGATAGTGAAACTAATTATTGTTTTAATGTCAAATACAAGTGTTCATTATCAGAAAGATCGTCACCTTTCAATAATGTATACAGGGGGGGTGCATAAAGTCATGGAGTCACACACATGACAAAAGAGTTTACACATTAAACATCTTTTAAATATATTAGTACAAAATAAACATTTTGAGTCTCAATCTCAACAATAATTTATATTTCAACCATACCAAGTTTCTTCCTGAAGTGTTCTTCTTTAACTCTGGAGAGAGGCTTGGTGAGAATGTCTGCTGTTTGATCGCTTGTACCAATATACTCCAACTTGATCACATTCCTTTCTACCATGTCTCTCACATAGTGGTAAGGAATCACTATATGCTTTGATCTATCATGGAATACTAGATTCACTGAAAGCTTAATACAACTCTGATTGTCATAGTGGATAATAGTAGGATTCAGGGGCTTACCAAATAATCCCACAAGCAATTTCTGGAGCCATACTGCTTCTGTTGCTCCCACAGAGGCTGCAATATATTTGGCTTCTGTTGAGCTTTGTGCCACTGAAGATTGTTTCTTGCTGATCTAAGAGATCATAGCCGATCCTAAACTGAAGCAACACCCTGATGTGCTTTTCCGATCGGTTACACTTCTAGCCCAATTTGAATCAGAGTATCCATGTCGATCTAGGTTGACATTTCTGTATTTAAGACCATATCCAATAGTACCTTGAAGGTATCTCAATATATGTTTCGCAACAACAAGGTGTATTTCCTTTGGTTCACACATAAACTGGCTTAGAGCATGCACTGCATAGCAAATATCCAGTTTGGTGTTAACCAAGTACATCAAAGATCTAATTATTTGTCTATAGAGAGTGGGATCTGCAAATTTTGACTTTGCTGCTACTTCCTTCAATTTGTGTAAGTTGGTTTCCATAGGTGTAGACATGGGTCTACAGTCCAACATCCCAAATCTCTTTAGAATATCAGTAGTATACTTACCTTGATTTAAAATGATACCATTTGATTTCTGCCATACTTCTAAGTTCTAAGCAAGGAAGTAATGTAAAATGCCTAAGTCTTTCATATCAAATTCTGAGGCTAGGTCCTTCTTACATTGAGTAATAAGGTGATTTTCTCCTATTATTAGCAGGTCATCAACATATAAAATTTAGTATTAACATATCACCTTTAATTACCTTAAAATAGAGATTTCGATCTGCATCATTCTTGAAAAATCCTAGTCCCATAAGGTAGCTATCGATCCTTTCATACTAGGCTCTGGTGGCTTGTTTAACGCCATATAGGGTTTTCTTCAATTTGCATACATGTGAGTCTGTATTATGTATCACAAAGCTTTTGGGTTTCAAGTTGCTCTAAATAGACTTCTTCTTCAATGGTCCCATTCAAGAAAGCATTTTTCACATCCATTTGATGGATCTTCCAACCTTTAGCTGTTGCAATAGCTATTACTGCTCTAACAGAGGTGTATCGGGCAATAGGTGCAAAGGTCTCTTCATAATCAATAACTTCCTTTTGTGAGAAACCTCTGGCAACAAAACGTGCCTTGTGTTTTTCTAAACTGCCATTTGCAACATGTTTGATTTTGAAGAGCCATTTGGAAGAGACAACATATTTCTCTTTTGGTCTAGGTACTATATCCCATACATCATTTTTCAAAATGGATTGATACTCTTCATCATAGCATCTTTCCATACTTGATGTTTGAGAGCGTCTATAACGCTAGTTAGTTTTGAACTAATGATCGCAACATAGCTTGAGAATCTTTTGAGTCTCTTACTTCCTCTAAAAGGTCCTTTGGGTGCTGCATAATTCTCAGCTTCCTCAATCATCTTTCTAGCCCAAAGTGGTTTCTTTTTGTTGTTATTATTAGGATTCTCTTCTGGAGTAGTTTGGTTTTCATTTATGATTTCTTCAGGATACTACCTCTGAATCTCAGGAGCAAGATCCTCCTCCACGACTTTAGGGGAATCTTGAATTTCTATTTCATTAGAACTCTTTGCCCTTTTGAAAGCAATGTCTTCCTCAAAGATGACATCTCTACTTAGTTCAATTTGTTTATGTCCAGATATGTATATTTTGTAAGCTTTTGAGGTTTCACTATAGTGCACAAATATCCCTTTCTTTCTAGTAGGTTCTAATTTAGATCTCTTTTCTTTAGGTACATGAATGTAGACAGAGTAACCAAAGAGCCTTAAGTGACTTATATTAGGTTTTACACCAGTAAATGCTTCTTCGAGAGTTTTGTTATCTAAATGTGAGTGGGGACATCTATTTTGAATTTAGACAATTGTCCTAGAGGCTTCTGCCCTAAATGAAGTTTCTATGTTTTGGTCGTACAACATTGCTCTAGCAGCTTCTACAATAGTTTTATTTTTCCTCTCAGCAACACCATTTTGTTGTGGATTGTAGGCTACAGTAAACTCCCTCTTAATCCCAACATTTACACAAAATTCTTTAAAATTTTTCGAGGTGTATTCCTTCCATTATCTGTTCTCAGTATTTTGATTTTCTTCCCGGAAAAGTTCTTTGTAAGAGCTTTGAACTCCTTAAACCTTTTAAGCATTTCTTCTGACTCTTTACATTTAAGAAATTATATCTAGGTCTTTCTAGAGAAATCATTTACAAATATTACATAATAGAAGAATCCTCCCATGGAGGGTACAAACATGGGTCCACATAAGTCAGAGTGGACTAATTCTAATACATTTTTGGTTTTACTCAAACTATTTTGGAAGGTCCCTTTTGTACTTTTTCCTATGGCACACCCTTTGCATGCACCTTCATGAATTTGTTTTAGTTTGGACAATCCTATTACCAATTTTTCTAATGAAGGTAGGGCATGGAAATGAATATGTCCTAATCTTCGATGCCAAATTTCATTTGAATCATAGGTCTCATGAATAAGGGCTTGATTAGTGTCTGTGCACAATTTGTAGAGATATCCTTGCCTTATACCTATAGTTTGTGCTTTCTTTATGGTGGAGTTCTTTGGCGATGCCAGAACTTTTCCATCCATAAAGGTAACTCTATATCCGTTGTCTTCAAGAGCAGAAATGGATATTAGGTTCCTCTTTATTCTTGGTACAAACAATACTCCAGTGAGTTGTAGAGAGAGGGCAGACTTTAGATTTATGGTGCAAGTTCCAACCCCCTTTACTAGATGTGCAGAATCATCACCAATAGTTACTTCTTCATCAGTTTCTTCTATCATAGTATCTAGGTGTTCTCTGAATCTAGTGATGTGTCTTGATGAACCACTATCAATTACTCTAGTATTGAATTTGTTTGATACTTGGCTTGATAATGCTGAGTAGAAGACAGATTTCTCAGAATCATATTCTATATTTGTATTTCCAACTTTAGCAAAGGATGCTTGTTGCTTTGTTCTATCAGGGCACTTGATTGCATAGTCTCCATATTGATCACATATGAAACATTGTATTTGGGAGATGTCTTTCCTTTTCTTGGATGATCCCTTCCCATAAGAATTCTTCTTTCTCTTGAAGTTTTTCTTCTTACCTTTCTTATGAAAATTTGTGCTTAACACTTGAATATCCTCATCTATGAGTTTCTGCTTGTTTCCTTTTGTCACCAGTCTTGCGTCTTCTTGTAGGCAATCTGTTCTTGGCCTATCAAATCTAGGGAGTTTTGATCTTGCACTTATTCCTTGAACAAATGACTCCCATGAGTTTGGTAGGCCACCTAGAACTATTAGTGTTAACTCCTTGCTATCAATTTGATACCCAACTGTTGATTGTTGATCTCTTAGTTCAGTGATTCTCATGAAATATGCATTAATAGATTCTCCCTTGTTCATTTGTACATTATTAAGTTGTCTCTTTAGAGCAAGGGTCCTACTGGTGTTGTTTATTTCAAAGGCGCTTTCAAGGGATTTAAACATTAGGTATACAGTCTCATGTTTAGACAGAATAGGTACTATATGGTCCCTAACTGCATCTACTATAAGTTTCGTAGTTTTCTCATTGTTCTCAATCCATTGAGTTTTCTCCGGATCATTCTCTGGTTCTATCTTGTTTTCTTTCACAAATGAGTCTAACTTATTTTCTTTCAGAATCATCATGATTTTAAATTTCCATGATGTAAAGTTGTTTGCACCTTCAAGACAATCCTCGAATCTGATTACACTCGACATTATGAAGAATGAAATGTGATTGCGATTTCAAGCGAGAATATGATTTAAAGTAATCTGATATCTTATCTTGAATTTGATCGGATCTTCCTTAGCAAGGCTTTGATATCATGTTAAATATGATTAAATTTCTTTCAGATTTGATCTATCTATGGCTTTTCTGATTTCAGAATATGTATCTTACAATCACTGTAGTTTCTTGCAGATTATATTCAGAGTATTGAACTTGATAAATGCAAAGTTGATGCCAAATCAATATTGAGAAATACTGATAATGAATTTACAAGTCTGAATTTTCCTTAATGGTATTCGATCCACAAGAGCAGAACATTTATTGATTTCGATATCTCCAATTGTGGATCGGATCTGCATTAAATATATAATGGAAGAGACATGTCCCATGAGCGGACATGTCTCCACAAAGTGGAGGCATGTCCGTTCCTGAGATGTCTCATGAATCGTGCCGTTTCAAGTTAACTAAACACCCGATCTCTAATCGGGGTTTGTTACTTAATAAAACATAAATGCTTATCAAGTCCAATCTGTTATTTATCTTGCACAAATAAATAATATCCAATCTGGAAATGATCACCGATAATGATGCTTGATCAGGATCCTATATGAAACATGAAATGCTGATAATCTGCAAGTAATAACCTCTAAATGCAGATCGATAATATACTTGGAATATAGTAGATTCAATCACTTATATAAGTGATCGATTTCCAGAATTTATTGCAAATGATGACATGAATATATATACAATTAAATATATATGTGTATACATATGTCAGTACATACTGACATATATATACACACACATCATTAAATCGATCACCATTTCTATATCTGACTGAAGCTACCATATTTCAACAAAATGACAATCTATAAATCAAAAATAATATTTTAATTGTTGGCATTTTGTTTATATTTATTAAAATCTACGAATCGAAAACCAATGACAGGAATTAGAATAAGTGACACCAAAAAACCCTCTGTATATGGTAAGTCTATGAAAGCCACTGGTAGGCACACAACCAAATGAGGTGTTATGTTTGGGAAATCCACATAGACGTATGCATCCCTTGCATCTATTGAAAGAGCATCTAAACCCTTTCATCTAATCCTACATGATTAGTGATAATCATAATTCCTTCCCTCCTGTGATGGTTGCATTTATATTTGTTATATATTAATATATAATTTTAAATAAATTAATAATTATTATAAAATAGTTTTAAAATTTAATTATTAAATACTATATTATCATAGTGTTTTTTAAACTATATATTAAATTATTAATATTAATAAAATTATCAAACTAAAATAATTTAAGATTTAAAAATTATAATAAAAAATTAAAAATTATACACCTTTTAGCTATAAATAAAATAATGCTGTTCGTTGCATGGTGATGTTTAAAGCGCAGCGTTGTTGTTGCTACTAAGGTGAAAATCTGTGTTGGGCTATTGTGATCACAGGCTTTGTGCCCTCATTGAACTAGTGTACTTGCAGTTTTGAACTTCATGTTGATGCTGTTGGTGTTTGTGCCGAGTGACTTAGTTCTGTGGACTGTACTCCCAATCCTTGTTGGACTAGTGTGCTTGTGGACTTTGTACCCCTATTGGGCTGTTGTGTTTGTGGGTCTGGACTGTTCGCATTGATGCTATGTGTTCATGTTGGGGATGAGGTCCCCTGTTTGTGGTCCCACCTGGTTTGGGCCAGGCTAAAAGTTCCCACTTCATTGATTAAAACAAAACCTTATAATGTATATTTTGTTTTTTAATATATTTAATTTTTTAATATATTTCTAAATTTTTGATTTTTATATGTTTTTGTATGCATGTACCCAATCTTACCCAGGCCCCCAATTTTATTTTTTCTGTATTGGCATATCCTACCCATGAATTCGATTTTGATTTTGTTTTTGTAACTTAGCAATGGAGAAGCAATCCTAATGAAGAATTACTCATTGCCCTCTATAAATATTTAGAGAAGTATGGCCCAATATCCCTAACTTAAGGGATGTGTGCCACATGTCAGCATCTCCATCCATTTAAATACATTATAATATAATACCCTAGGTACATAACAACAGCCGCTAAGTATAGTGAGCAAATTTCTGCAGAATATTTTTACTTTCCAATATAAGTGTAATTTGCATATAATTTATGATGATTTCTATGAAATGTCTGGAAATTACAATGGCATCTGAGTATTTTGAATTCAAATTCCTTCACTATATAATGTGAATAAAAAGTTGAACATTTCCTTTATTAAGTTGTATTTGTTGATTACTTTTGAATCTTGGGTTAATCTGATATTAAAATGGTGACCATAGCTGTTGGTGCCACTATTGGCATATCTTTATTTGTGGCAAGATTTGACATATGAAGCAAACATTGTCTTAATGTCTATTTGTTTTGCAATTTCAGACCATGCTGGCTGGAGTGAAACTGGAAGTGATGACACCTGCAGCTGAGGCCCCTGGTGAAGGTTGCATTGGTCAGTTTCACTCTAATTTGGAAGCTGCCATATAAATCCTTATCTGAATTGGTTCCTAGCATCTGAGATAAAACTCTTATTATTGCCCAAGTTCTATTGTGTGCAGTGACAGACTTTCAAATGCCACCTATTTGTTCTCCCCATGTGCGACCAGGCAGGTCAGTGGACCTTGCGGCTTCTGTTTCTGAGCAGTTGTCAAACGTCTTTGCAAGGTTTGTATGTTTGCTGATATTCTAGTTTCTCAGGACTTACCTTATCCTATATGAGAGAACTTTGTTGTCCTAATATTTTCAGTCTACATAATTGTTATAATCTAAATCACAACCAAGAAGATAGGTTTTTAATAGCAACAAGGTATTTCTGATCAAGAGGCAGCTGATCTATATATTTTCCTGTTACATACTCTGCTTTTAAAATCGATTTATTTGGTATTTTTGTAGGATCCAGCATTCGGTTGCACATGGCTTGCATCTTTTATCCCTTCTTTCATCATGCATGCTGCTAGTAGCTAAAGATTAACCTTTCATGAATTGGATTGTCTCTTGCTCCGAATAAATGCATTCTTTTGGTGAATTTACCACATGCAAAATGAATTGTTTTTGGTTGCCAATCAATTTCCTCCTAGGGATTTAGTTATTCTTTATGCTGAAAATTCACTGTTTGTAATAGCATATGTTCTCAACTATAACAAAATTAATGTGACCCCCCATATCATGAGGCCACTGGAGTGAATTTCACAAACAATGTAAAGAAAGAGGTGAAATGGATACCATCCCCAATGTCATGGCCCCTCCAAACTAGTGTTAGCAGCCTTTAATAAATATAGATCACAGTATTTATTAACAATAAACCTGGGCAATAACAAGGGGCTGACCAAGAGTATATTGTAATGCCCCGCCAAGGAACCCTTAGAACATAGGGTGAAACATGCACTGATATAACATTAACAAGTGCATAACATATATACAATGCATAAGCAATAATACAATAACAACGATCATGCACAAGCAGAAGTCTTCACACACCTCCAAGGGTGCCGAGACAACCCCAAACACACACTTGGAACAGAGTGTAGACATTTCTTGAGATGCCTAACAAGGACTTAAACATCGTCCAACGAGCCATGAGAGCCTAAGGTGGACAATAACTCATGACTTTCAATAGAGGAGACTAGGTCAATCCTTTGAATCCATCTAAACAGAGATTCATTTTAAGCACCAATAATAAAGTGTTCCTACGATGATTAAGCATGTAATGTTCATTTACTAGGCTATAAAACCATCTAAGAATCAACAAGGAATCAAGTACCAGCTGCTCATCTTGCAAAAACTAAGCTAGACAATCAAATAAAGTGTAGATGCTAGGGTAGGTAGAGACATCAAACCACGCAGGTGTTGATCGGCAAAAACTGACGCCGATCTGCAAAAAATTGCCTACTGACTGTAGTGTCTCAATCCAAAGAGGCGAAGGCATCAATTTGCAGGTGGAGAAGCCAAAGATTGTAGACGCTAGTTCATTGAATGCAGATGCTGATCCAAAGTTGGGAGATAGAAAAGTTTCAGATCAGTGGCGCAGAGATGCCATTCTACAGGTGGAGGTGCTGATTAGTGCAAGCGCCAAAATGCAGTCACAGACGCTAAACTGGAAACTCTTCCCAAAACTTAGAAAAATTAACCAAAATCCTATGTTGACTCCAACGTATGACAAAAGTGCAACGAGCTCCACATTGAGGAGCACTAAATACACCTAATCGAGGTTGAAACAGTGTAACATGGGGATGCGTTCCCCCCTACCGGGTTGGGGACGTCTCCGGGACGGGTACTTGGTGTTCCCAAGTCCCCCCACCACTGCCTTCCTGCCACCAGAACACCGCCGGGATGCAGGGATGTGTAGATGTCCTTGGGTTGTCTGGGGGATGCCCAAACATCCCTTGATCGTCTCGGGGTTGTCTACACGTCCCTTGTCGCCAGACGACGTCAAAAGGGATTTTAATTTAATTTTTTTAAGTTTTAACTTTTGTAATAGGGTTCTATTCGAACCCTAATAGGAGGTGGGTCCCATTTGGCCACTCCAAGCCTAAATAAGCCCCTCCAAACTTCTTTTTTTCCTCACAATTGGATTTCAACTTGTAGAGCCAAAGGAGCCATCTCATATTGATGAGGATGAGACTGCAACAACTACAGATGTAGGAGTCTAGTAGTTCTAGTGATAAGGAGTTTGCCTTGGAGGATGATTACAGGCCTCCCTTAACTACATCTTGACATGATTTTGTACTCGTTTTGATATCATGCTACCCATTGTAATCATCTTTATGATATTTTTGATAGAATATAAATTAGAATGTTCTATTTGCTGATAATTTGAATTTCTAACAGTAATTGGCAATTCGATATTTTGTTTTGGGTATGCTGAATGTTCAATGGTTCATTTTGCAATTTTGCTATGTTCAAGTATTTGGTATTATTAGTTCTTATACTATTATACATCATTTCATAACTAGCATTTCAAGTACTATATGTATAGTATATTACAGCACCCCTCGGCCCCTGTTTTTGTCCCCCTACTGTCTTGAAATTTAAGCCTTTTATCCCCCTGTCCTAGAAACCCATCCCAACATCCCGACGTTCCCCAGTGCTCGTGTTACATCGGGCTAAAATCACTCGATATAATCAATCTAAGCATGAAAGCACCATCAACAATAACATGATATCCAAAATAGCACAAGCACTAGAAGAAAGAGCAAAGGGATAAAAATGAGCACAACATGCTTGATACTGAAGCCAACTGATCCAGTCCACCACTTGTACGTTGGTCCCCAACAGTGATGTGTCACACCACTCAACCATGTGGACCCTCAAGCCCACTCCACTGTGCTCGCGGAGATGGTCACACGACCCAAACAAGCACAATGCACTCAAGGAAATAAGGCTAACACTCACGCCATACATTGCGTGCAATTAGATACTAGCATATCAAGCCCAATGCAATCTCATAGACTAAAGGACATCAAGTCACATACACACAAGGTCACTACTCAGACCTAAATAGTGGTTTGATGTAAAGATTCGAGTGTCATTGTATGGCACAAGGTGGCCCATATTCGAGTAGGTCTTCTCAAATAGGGAGGCTTGACTAAGCCTTCGATCAATGTTTATAAATGGCCAGGCTAGGATGTATCTTCAATCAACATCTGCAAATGGCCAGATATTGTGCCTTCGATCAAGATCCTTAGACGGCCAGACAAAGACATACCTTCAATCAATGTCCTCGGACAACTAGACAGTCTTATTAATTCTTGTTGATATGTTTTTCCCCATCCATTTAAGTTGCTAGTTCTTATTAAGAATTCTCCAAGGGTTGCACTGGCGACCCCTTTGTGTCCCAGCCTACCTTGGAGAGCCACGCCACTTAACTACTCAAACACCAAATGAGATCATCTTGTTACAACAACGAGGTATAATGCAACACAGTGCACCAAGAAGCATGAAGGAAGAAAATATTCATGTCATAAAACCATAATGAAGCATGGTAAGCTCGATTGGTCTCAAGCCAAGAGCATGGATCTCTCAAAGATCCTGTCAAGGTGTAACTCAATTATGCTCATGAAGCGATCACAAACTCTGACATCAATAAATCAAAGATGCGATCTCATTTCAAGCATTGAATAAGCCAATAAGCAAAATGAGCAAATACTCGTGCACAAGGGCACACTCAACTAGGCTCATTGACAAGAACACGAATTCCAACGCAGATCCAAATCAAGCACACAGGGAATACATAAATCCCATAAACATAGGTCTCAATCACATTCTCCCATTGCAATAATCACAAAATTCAATTACGGACTAAAACTTAGTGCAAAATTTTGCCTCCTTTGACGATCTTTCAAAAAATACCAAAATTCCAAACCTGGAAGCAAACAAAACAGGGAAAACCTATTGGTCTCCCAAATACCAAAAGCATATAAAATGCATAAAAGCCCAAACATACATGGAATTGAACCAGACACGAATTCATCCCACTATACAAGTGCAACCAATGCAAAGCTAAATAATTGAGCAACTAAGGAGTTATGGGGAATCCTACCTCATACAATGGCGAAAACCAAAAAATGGAAGAGAAGGCTCGAAACACCATTGAATTGAACAAGAATGGCGACTAAGTGGAGCAATTTCGGCACAAATCCAATGAGCCGCTACCCACAAAAATTTGGCAAGTGAGTCAAACTACCCACAAAAATTTGGCAAGTGAGTCAAACCCAACAACCAAAGGATCGATTTTCTCCAATAGGTTTTGGAGCAAAATCCAATTCCAAAAAACAAAGATAATGAAAATGAATTCTTTTTTCCGAATTAAAGGGCACTTTTTCCCCAAAGCCAAAAAGGCTAAAATAAAACACTTAAATTTAAATTAATCAAATGCCCATTTAAATGAAATGCGAGTACGACAAATTTGCCGGTAAATATGAAATAACCATTTAACATTAAAATCAACATATAAATTAAATCACTTAATTGTGACAACTGCGGATACCAGACTATGCATATACAATCATTGGTCTATCACAAATATGCAAGGTCAATTCGGATATTACCTACACGATAATTGGAGGTATAATAATACAATTACGGATACATCGTCCATACATGAATGATATTGGCTAAATGTCATGAATGACCAATGTAACTATCTCTTGTGTAATTATTGGGGATAAGAGACACTCAGACTTGTGAAGCCAGGTGGAGTCAATGCCTAGTACTCGTTATCACTACAACATACACACATCAAGTGTAGCTGCTTGCATAATAAATAGTTGAAACACATATATACTAGTCCATAAATGAAGCTAATGAAAGGTCGTTTTAGCGGCATAATCGTTCTTATGTATTCGAATGTTACGAATCCATTCCTTTCATATTTAATCCTCAATAAACATCATAAATAGCAATTTCATTTAATTTAAACTTTTAAATAACAGTTAGGGCAACAATGAGCATATATAAATAAATCCTGAACCAGATAATAACCAAACATGGTGATCTACAATATCTCAATGACCTTTGGTGCAAACATTAGTGAATCAACCATAACAAATCAGTAGCCACTGACACAAACATAAATGAAGCACATTAAAACACATCAGATCAATATAACCGAATATCCTCAGATATAATATAAACCAGCCATCATTATATAACATCTTGTCACATCAAGTAGAGTCATCATGCATATATTGTCACGGGGTCAGAGTTTTCACCCATGCGGCACCGCCTCTAGACGTCAACAAATAGGTAACAAAACAATCTAGTACGGACTACGCCTTACCCATACGAGCACGAATAAGACTTAGGCGGAAACTAAGCCAGCTCGCTCCGAAATCTCAACACAGCATTCCAACAGACTCAGCTCAAAGACTTCTCATCCAACAAGACGCCTAAAGAACTAAGCTAGAGAACTTCCCAACCTATGAGACGTCCCCAAAATGTGGCCCTGTGTCCAGGGATGGACTTGTGGCCTACACGAGCCAATCTCATGAAAACCTCCTACGTACCCACAACCAATGCAGCTCAAAGTCACATGTAGTTCTAAATCGGCTCGTTGTACCACCAGCTCGCAAATAAACCTAAATCTATCCTGGCCAAGTCCCCGACTTCTCATTCCTAGACCTAGATGATTTCACCTCAGCACGGCTCCAAGCCTTGCCTACGCCACAACTATGAGTAACTAGCTCGTGACAAAGTCCCAATGACCCTGTACGCCTAGAACATCTCACAGCCCCAAGAATGCACCTCGGATCCGTCCCCGACGAAATCCTACACCACAACTATGTTGGCCCAATGCACAGCATAGCCCCAAATTCATCAAGTTAGATAACAATGCATCTTCATAGATCCAAATCCTTTTCGATCGAGACATAGCAACCCAATGTTGCACCCGCCTAGATTGACTTGAGATCCAATCTGACACACATGTTAGCTAACCCGATTCTAAGTCCATCATTAGTTCCGATCCGGTCCGCATCGCATTTAAGCCATACATCGGAACAATGACTTCCTTATCCGACAAGCTTACCCGATCCGCATTCAAGAACAATTGTCACGAAATAACTATGCAAGAACCCAATGCATAGCATTTCATCCGACACGGTATCAAGACATGCATCCGACATATCCATGAAGAGCTCACAAATCATTTGTAACCAACATTCTCAAGTAATGCATCCTCAAGTCATTGCGCCCATGAGGATCGGAAGACAAAGAGACGTGCCAGGGGCAGATAACACGCTCTAGAATCCGTCTAGCTCGGGTCCAATCTCAAAGGCCGTTACATATATGATCATCACTGAAATCACAAGTATAAACTACCATCTGCATGATCAAAAGAATATAACTGTAGTGGGTGCATCTCATGAGTGCCAATACAAAATAATAACATACGAATAGTCAGAGTCTCAAAACTAGAGTCTAGCTCAGATCAAAATAAACGAGAACAGAATGCAAACATGGGAAGCACTACATATAAAATAGCGATTCAAAATAAGAGCAGGCCAGGGTAAAAGAAAATGTTATTTTCTGCAAGGTAGTGATTAATTTTTAAGGGATGCATGTCTTGCAAAGTGAAGGGGTGTGCCTCCCCCTCCTTGTAATAAATAAAAAGGAGATCAAATCATTGGGAAAACATCAACTCACAAAATAAATTCATAGCAGCAAAACAGGAATCAATTAACAATCAATCTAGCATCACTTTATAAGCAATTAAAACAATTCAATTCATCAATTCAGGGTAGAATTTCAGAATTACACTCAACAATACAATTTCAAAACTTCGTTCAAGAATTATTCGTTAGACATTGAAATATTATTCAAGGGATTGATAGTAAATCCATGAAGAAATATCATTCAGCAATAGTCTAGCAAACACACCTAGTCATTAGTTTTGAATTCTATTTGGTACTTGTGAACCGGGTGAGGTTTGGGCTCACAAGGTGGGCTAAGGTTTGAAAGGACGGTAACTTTGTCTACCCTTTGGCAAGCTATTGACAGGGTCCTTGGTATTGATATCAGACAGGGTTTGGGCTCACGGGTATATTGAATGGCATGGTGCAATAGTACCAAAAGTTTCCAATTGCATGTCTAGTTGCATCATGTGCTTCCTTGTTCCAACCCATGCTCTCAAGTGATGGTCGGGGACCAAGAACAATGCATGGCAAAAAAAAAAAAGAATCCATCCTAGTTTTACAAATTTTAGGACTAAGGCTAGCACTCCCCTACCACCAGCACTAGCATCAACACCAACACCAACACCAACACCAACTCTAGCGCTATCACAAGCACTAGCACTAGGACGAAATGGAGGCATGGAAGGAACCTCTTTAATACCATCAATGCATGGAAGCTCCTCCCTTTGTCTCTTTGTCAATTCTTTTTGCATCGTTAAAAGTTTCTAATTTCACCTGCACCTAATGAATAACCTCAGCAGGTGCATGATCATATCCCAAAGCATCATGGGCCAGTATGCGTGAAAGATGATACTTCAATCTATTAATGCCTCCATGATACATTAGCTTGCAAGATGTACATTTCACTTCTCCTCTTTCTTGCCCTGGCTCAGTATCAGCATGTTTCCAACAAGGGTCCTTTCTAACTAGGGTTCTAGATGTAGACATTGTGAAGAAAATAATTTGAACTGCGCAAGGGTGCTGCAATAACACATACTTAGAAAAAATGAACATTAATTATTAATCTAATTTATATAAAGCAATGTATGGTTTGTTCCAAAAAATAATGTAGGGTTTGTTCTTTCTTTGATCTAGTAAAATTTAATAGGGAAAATAATTGAAGTTTAAAATAACAATGCAATTTTTGGTTAAAAAACACAAAAATGCTAAAAAATTCAAGCTTACCTCTTAAATCAAACTTAAAATCAATGGAAAACTCCTTTCAATCGAACATAGACACCTCTCGATGCCTCAAATGTGAGCATGGAACTGCCCAAATGCGATTTGATGATGGATTTTTGCTTTCTCTCCTTGCCATTTGCCCTATAATGCACTCTTTTTTTCCTCACAGCTCTCTTTTCTCCTATTTTGCCAACAAAATGAAATGGAAAAAAGCTCTCTTTTCTCCTATATTGCTTTTAGAGTTGGAGAGGAAATATAAATGAATAAAAGCAAGTTTGAAGTTTTTTTAATGTTTTTTGCACTTTAATCCCTACTTGTGTCAATCGAGTTCGAGCATTGGGACTTGCTTAGACTTGACAAGTCTGGCGAGTCCCCGAGATTGGGCGAGTCTCTTCCAGATTGGGCGAGTCTCATCCAGACTCGACGAGTTCGAGTTTGGGTCCCTCGGACGTGTTGATGATGACCTGACTTGGGACTCGCTGATTTTGTGTGAGTCTTAGGACCTTTTTACCATACAATTTCTCAAGAGTCTCCCATGCCTCCTTAGGTATTTTACATGATTCAATATGAAAGTGCAAATCAAATTAGACTAATGAACATATACATCCAAGTGTCTTCTCCCTTTCAATCTTCCATTTTGTTAATGCATTAGGATCAGTTGGTTGAGAAATTGTTTCCTTTAGATAGCCAAGATAACCCTTTCCCATGAGATAATTCCATATTGATTTCTTCTATGATGCATTAATCATGTGATGTTAGAGTTCAATATGTGATTCTCCATCAGTTGAACCCAAAAACATGCAAAAGAATACAATCAACTACTACAAGATTGCCGCCACCCCAAACCACTCAATCAAAGATTCCCCTAGTAGAATACGATCCAACACTTAATGTTCAGTGAGTTTATTGGTGCTAGATGCCAAAATCAACAAGCCAGTCTTAATCTTAGTGCTTACAAATGCCAAATTTGGCCATATTCTCAATGTACAATTTGTACACAGAATCAGATCAATTTGATCAATACCACTTCAAAGTATAGGAAAATCATGCACTTGAGAAAATACACTATAAAAAGTTACTGTATGAACCCAAACAAAGCCTTGAAAGGTCTAAAAACGAGGACTGCTCAACAACACTTGCGAGAATTTGCAATTCCTAGAAAAAAGAGGCACCGAAATAAAAAATTAATTGCACCACTGCATAGAGCACAAAATTCTACCCTAAATTATAAGTTTTAGACCTTTTAAAGGAGCTCGTTTGACCAAGTAATGAGGCTTCAAAGTTGGACTGTGAGATAAAAAACTCAAATGGTGAAGGGGGTCAATTTTGAAAAGAACTCGCTGATGTTAGCACTTCTTGAGATTGCATTTGACAACTTGCTGAAATGAGGGATGATGTGGCGGCGCCATCATCAATGACATCAATGGAAATGCTGATTGTCCAGAGGTAGTTGATGTGGACTATACAATGAATGACAATGTGCCATGTGGCGCTGGTGTGGTCTTTTGGGGTACCAGAATATTTGTCGAATATCCTCCTTCATTGCGCTGGGATTTCATTGACAATGACTTGCAGTGGTTGGCAGCAAGATCAATGGGTCTACGCCACGTGGTGGCTAGGTAGACCTGCAGGTTGCAAGAACTGTGCACGGTATTATTTGCCTTTTTTTGAAAAATTAATAATTTTTTTCTTACAAAATTGTACATTAGGTATTAATAGTGTTTGTAGCAAGGAGGATATTTTTTTGAGGCCTGAGTCAACTTCTCTGATTTCGACAGATTGACAGTCTATGTTAGCTGATTTGGGCCTTTCAAGCGTGATGGTGGGGTCTGTATTGTCCCAAAATGCTCACAAAGGCAGGTAGGCCCCAAATCAGGTCACCACCTCCCACCTTTAAACCCTCATAGTTTTGGCCATTGGTGTCTGATCTGGTCGAAACAAAAAGAAATTCTAATCTTCTCGAACCTTTTGAATCCAATAGTGAACTCAGATTTGACCTAACAAGGTCTGATTTTGACCTGCGGTACAAAGACGCAAAAACAAAATCCCCTAAATGCACCAAGATTTGCAATTTAGATCTTTCAAATAAGACTAACAAGAAGCAATCTCACAAGCTTTGATACCATGTTAGAGTTGGGTATAACATTCTCTATGCCATGCAAGATTGGCTGAAATTTATAGCTACCCAAGATCATGACACTCCATGAAAACACACAAGAGATCAACAATGAAGAATAATGCTATTCTATCAATGATGCAATAGAATAAATTAGGATTACAAAGATGGCCCCTTGGTTATGTAGGCCAAGGCGAGACATAGATGGCATAGGATTATGACAAGTGTCTTAATATTATGACATGAGGCATAAAGTGTTAACATATCACCCATGTAAGGTGGAAAAATGATAATGTCATAAGTACTAATAAAAGTGGGAATTCCACTTCAGCGGGAATGTTTCTATGTAGCTCCTAAGTAAACTTAAGTAACATGTGATTAGGACCTAGGTGAAGAACTTACTAGGTACAACAATTTTCTCACACCAACAGAATATCATAATAAATTTCATCATTTTTTGATAAAGTAATGTTAATAAATATAATGCAATTCTCATCTTAGGTTGGAATTATTGTTTTGGGGCAAAAATTAGGAATATTCCAAAACGAGACATTACATCCTAGTGGTTGGGCCTAATTAAACTTGGCCTAATTAAACTTGTCACAACATCTAGAGGAAACCCTAGTTTCTCTAGGTTTGGAAGCATCAGCAGAGATTCAAGAGGGATTCCAATTGATGCTGCATCAAAGAGAAGCAAAGAGGTACGAAACAACGAGACTGATGCACAGGTTTTGGAGCTAGGTCTTTAAACATGGCCCAAGTTTGGACTAAAGAATGTTGAAATAGAGGGTGATTAATGATCATCATTAACTCAATTCAAAAATAGAAATTGGAAATTGGAAAACTAATAATAATTTTTGTTTGGCTTGGCTGTATATCAATTCTTTCAATTCCTTCATGGTTCAACATACCTATAGTGAAGCCAATATGCCAATGTATAACTTGGCAAATCATGCCATAGATATGATCCCAGAAAAGAAAACTAGCATTCTTGTGAATGACTAGGAAGAACTACACACTCAATTTAATATCAAAATGGTATATAGTCCAACCTCCACGAGGAATGGTCACAGAATATAAAGAGGACAACTTAATGACTTCTAGGCAAGTTAATCCACAACCTAATGGAGTGATACTCCTTAGCATGTACAAGATAGAAGAACGGCTATAAGAAATCTACTCTTGCCATCATGAGATGGGATGATAAGATAGGAACAATTTTGAAGCAAGTTGGTGTTATAAACTCATCTCCACCTACTCTTGGATATAAGAATACCATGAATACATGTGGTTGTTAGGAGAGGAGTTCTTGGTCACAAATTATCGCTACAGGGTGAACTTGACATTGTCCATGTTTATTGGAGTTTCATTGGACTTGGGAGAGGAAAAGGAGGTGGTGCGCTCGATGGTCAATCTGATGGTGAAGAAACATGTGCTCTGCATACTAAATGAAATGTTGCAGATTCTTCCTCCTGGCATTGTACATCCAAATCCAATTGGAAATGGAGTTGTGGTGACCAACGACTTCACAACTGTGCAATGGAAACAAAATGCTTTAAAGGATGAAGAAAATCTTAGAGATCATACCTTAATTATCCACTTTAACAATCTATGTTGAAGGTTGGGAAAACTCAACAAATGTATCTTGAAAGTCTGACAACCCTTCCATGAAGGTGAAATTTTCATTGGCCCCTCTGCCAAAAGTTTTTCTGTTTGATTTGTGGTTAAGTTGAGGATAGAGATTTGTTGCTTTAGAAGGGCTCTTGGGCTTGGGCAATTCCTAACTGTATATGAAACCTTGGTTCCAAAAATTAATTCTCCTCACAAGAACCCTTTTTGGTACACCAATTTGGGTTATATTTCCAAACCTGCCACTGCATTTTTGGAGCAGTCCCTGTCTTATTGCAATTGGTTACACCATTGATAAATTCATATTAGAGTTATTGTTGTTGAATTTTCATTCTTTTGTCACCCTCAAGTCTTTTTATGCATTTGCTCAAATTCTTGTGAAATGAACCTTTCAAATAGTTACCAGCTGAAATAGGGATCAAAGTTGGAACCCATATTTGGAAACAAATGATAGACTATGAAGGCATAGCATTCAAGTGTAGATGTTGTTATGCCTACAGGACACAAGGCAAATGATTGTTCAAAATTAGCAAAAACTATAAAGCATGCTACTTGGTCGAAGGGAGCAGCTCCAAATCATTGACATATTAGCCATGATGAGATAAATGATTCTAAGGAATGTTTTGAGTCCTTTCTTTTGGAATCTTCATCAGCTTCTTCACTTATGATGGATAAGCTCATTCCTATTGAACTGGTGACTTAACACATCTTCACAGTGGTTGGAGAACCTTATTCTTCAGCCAACACCATGAAGAATTCTTCATCTTTTCCTCCTGAGCTAGCTACATTGGTGGAGGAAAATGTTTGGACCAAGGTGGAAAACAAAAATGTAATGTCCCCTGCTAATTTAACATTAATATTTGTAATAAAAAATAAGGAATAAGTAATGAACTAAGAAATTGATTGTTTCCAATCCATATTATAGGACTGATCTTATTATTACTTCAGTTCTCGAGAAGGGGGAAGACATTGGAGGCAAACCAAACCTCTTAGAGACCATTGATAGGCTCCCTCAAAGTTTACAGACTCAGCCTTTAACCTGTCTCGAGCTCAAGCTCTCAAGATTAAAGAGGAAGCTGGTCCCTACCCTATCTTGGGAGCTATCCATTTGGATTTAGACTGCCCCTCTTTGGCAGCCTCAGCCCTTCCCCTCTTGTATACCAAAGTAGCAATAAGATTTGAGTCTAAAATATGTTAGAATCTCATTAATATAATTCAGATTTTATTCTTCTTAATATATGCTCACATGTATCTAGATTCTATATATATAATTCTGATTTTTATTTATTATTAACATATTTATATATAATCACAATCTCTTATATAACATAACTTATCTATATAGATCTTCCATCTGATTTCACTGTTATATATATATATATATGATTTCACTATTATATATATATATATATATAGATTCTGATTTCCATATTATCAATATATATATTTATAGATCCCTTATTTCCAATCATATTCTGTAGACTAGTATTGATCTGTAAGTAATTTACATTATACTAAATATGCTGTCAGACAATGCCTGCCAGCACTGAAATATTTTACACTATCCTTCTGTCTGTCTTATAATCCATACTGTATATATATTTTATATCCTATGATCCCATGCCGCTGTTGAGTGAACATGAACTCACTCTTATACCTCAAGACCCAACGGTTGGCATCTCTTAGATGAATAGACATATCCCTTCCTAAACGCAACTCCCCAGTAGTGTTTTCATTTATATTTTTTTATACCGACCAATTTATAATGCTAATCGCACCTTTCCTAGTTCAATGGTTACGCATGCTTAACGGCTGGTATCTTGATCATTATTAGTATTTACTTAAGCTCTTATTCTCCAAACTAACCAAAATAGTCGATTTGTTTTGATTAGTTGTTGTAGTTGTTAATTGTGTCTTTCAACTGATAATTTCCTTGCATCGATACTTGTATCTCTTTGACTTATGTTTGATCGTCTCTATTTTATCTAACAGCCATCTGGAGTATACAATGGCATCCAGTTTAGTATCAATGTAGTTACACGGGCTTAGTTTCAATCTCTTTGTATGATGGCAGCGATGCTTATTTGGGTATGGACGATATCCAATATTAGGCTGAAATATTTAAAGGAAAGTTTTTCATCGTTGTTTGGTGATTCATGGTTATCCTTATTTGTTATTTGTTTATGTTAATATAAACTTAACTTACATATTATTATTATGAACGGGGATGCGTATTAATACGTAAATTATATACATATTATATATTCTATATATATATTAGACTATAGACATCTAATAGTATTAATAATTATATATGTCTTCTCTATATATGTTAAACTCTTTCTTCCTCATTCTTAACCCGTCTATAAGGAGGGCTTCCTTTCACTTTATATTAAATTATAGTTAATTATTTATATATTTTTAATGTTATTATTTATTTATTGGTATTGCGATATCCTTATTTATTTACTTTGTAATTACAATTATCTGAAGGGTCATCACAGTCCACCCTTTGCAAAATTGCTTGTCCTCAAGCAATTATCAAATGTTACTATGATATTATCATATATGATCTGATAGTAGAGCTTGGCAACTGGACTTAAAACAAGTTTCCCATCATCTTAGGCCATCTCATAATGGTGCAGTTGAATTTGTCAAAGCCATGTTTGTACAATAACATGCCTCAAATTCATCTCTCTCTAGTTGTTCTTATTGTTAACACAAACAGATTTCCACAATCCATTAAGATAAGCATACAATGTTTCTGGATTCGATTGTGTGATTTTTTTTCATCGACGTTTCGGATCACACTCCGTGATCCATCATCAGGAATAGTAGAGTGTGAGAATGGAAAGTAAAAAGTGAAGACTCCATACTATTCCTGATGATGGATCACGGAGTGTGATCCGAAACATTGATGAAAAAAACTCACACAATCAAATCCAGAAACATTGTATGCTGTTCTTATTGTTCTAGATCAAAAAATAAAGCCACACATATTTGAACATATAAATATATGGATGAATATACGAAGACACGAAGTATACACATTAATGCATGAAGACATGGAGCATACATAAATGCATGAAGACACAAAGTATACATGGAGCAGACACATGGATGCATGAAGACAATGTATACAGATAATTGCATGAAACACAAAACATTCGTAAAGTATATGCATCATACACCCATCACTATGCAACCAAATCGATTCAACCTAAGGGTTCAATGAATAGTTCCATTACACATTTGGTAGTTAACATGTCTAAGCCTCAATTCCTTACTTCTCTCCTAAACTCAACCCTAAAAAGGACGTGGATTTACTTGTCGTAGGGCACTTGACACTAGTACATTCTCTGGATTTACTCCGCCTTTCCCTACACAACACCAACTACTCCTCTAAGGGGCTATAGATAGAGATTGAGAAATAGGATGTGCATATATTATTATCTCTTGTATTATGGAAATATACATGTATTCATGTAGCATATGTGTATATATTATTATCTCTTGTATTATGGAAATATACATGTATTCATGTAGCATATCTAACTATATAATTTGTAATAAAAAATAAGGAATAAGTAATGAACTAAGAAATTGATTGTTTCCAATCCATATTATAGGACTGATCTTATTATTACTTAAGTTCTCGAGAAGGGGGAAGACATTGGAGGCAAACCAAAGAGCTTAGAGACCATTGATAGGCTTCCTCAAAGTTTACAGACTCAGCCTTTAACCTGTCTCAAGCTCAAGCTCTCAAGATTAAAGAGGAAGCTGGTCCCTACCCTATCTTGGGAGCTATCCTATTGGATTTAGACTGCCCCTCTTTGGCAGCCTCAGCCCTTCCCCTCTTGTATACCAAAGTAGCAATAAGATTTGAGTCTAAAATATGTTAGAATCTCATTAATATAATTCAGATTTTATTCTTCTTAATATATGCTCACATGTATCTATATATATATAATTCTGATTTTTATTTATTATTAACATACTTATATATAATCACAATCTCTTATATAACATAACTTATCTATATAGATCTTCCATCTGATTTCACTGTTTATTATATATGATTTCACTATTATATATATATATATATATATATATTCTGATATCCATATTATCAATATATATATTTATAGATCCCTTATTTCCAATCATATTCTGTAGACTAGTATTGATCTGTAAGTAATTTACATTATACTAAATATGCTGTCAGACAATGCCTGCCAGCACTGAAATATTTTACACTATCCTTCTGTCTGTCTTATAATCCGTACTGTATATATATTTTATATCCTATGATCCCATGCTGCTGTTGAGTGAACATGAACTCACTCTTATACCTCAAGACCCAACGATTGGCATCTCTTAGATGAATAGACATATCCCTTCCTAAACGCAACTCCCCAGTAGTGTTTTCATTTATATTTTTTTATACCGACCAATTTATAATGCTAATCGCACCTTTCCTAGTTCAATGGTTACACATGCTTAACGGCTGGTATCTTGATCATTATTAGTATTTACTTAAGCTCTTATTCTCCAAACCAACCAAAATAGTCGATTTGTTTGATTAGTTGTTGTAGTAGTTAATCGTGTCTTTCAAATGCAATTTCCTTGAATCGATACTTGTATCTCTTTGACATATGTTTGATCGTCTCTATTTTATCTAACAGCCATCTGGAGTATACGATGGCATCCAGTTTAGTATCAGTGCAGTTACACGGGCTTAGTTTCAATCTCTTTGTATGATGGCAGCGATGCTGGTTTGGGTATGGATGATATCCAATATTAAGCTTAAATATTTAAAGGAAAGTTTTTCATCATTGTTTGGTGATTCATAGTTATCCTTATTTGTTATTTGTTTATATTAATATAAACTTAACTTACATATTATTATTATGAACGGGGATACGTATTAATACATAAATTATATACATATTATATATTCTATATATATATTAGACTATAGACATCTAATAGTATTAATAATTATATATGTCTTCTCTATATATGTTAAACGCTTTCTTCTTCATTCTTAACCCGTCTATAAGAAGGGTTTCCCTATCACTTTATATTAAATTATAGTTAATTATTTATATATTGTTAATGTTATTATTTATTTATTGGTATTGCGATATCCTTATTTATTTACTTTGTAATTACAATTATCTGATTATTATTTACTTATTTATTAGATCTTCATTTGGAAAAGGGTCATCACAAAAAACTAGTCATCTTTAGCAAAACATATGTTTAAGTCAACACCACAATGATTCTTTGCCTGCATATAAAGGGGTTAGACTCTTTTGGAGGTCATCAAGGTTCATTTAATTGTCATGTATTCTTTCATTTAGATTGGATCATGATTTTGCTCCCTGATTCATGGGTCTGAAGCACATTATCCTCCATATTCAGAGGGTGATAATTTTTATTATTGTATCTTTGCTAAATGGGAAAGGGCCCTTACGTCTCACTTGACTTAGCTGGAAAAAGATACTCCACGTATGACTGATATTTAGCAAAAAATAAAAATAAAACAGAAATTATCAATCCACACATCTAGAAAATGTTAGGGGTGACAGGAACACATTAGAATGTGGGAAGATTGCTGATTTGATGATTTCATTAACAATTGTTTTCCAGATTACATTAAGCACTTTTGAAGAGATTTGGACCGTCTAGACAACTTATGAATAACGACTTCTCAACTCCTTGCAACTTCCCAATACTGAATAACACCAATGAAGACTTCAAACTAACACAAACTTGACACACTGTGTACCAGAGATCTCGAAGTCTGCAATGTTATTCTCTGTAAGCTCTTCATTTAGATAAGGGTCCTCTTTAACAACTTCAACTTGCAATGTGTCATGGAAGAGCTAACCTTGATGCCTTTTAAAACTTATCTTTTAATTAGACTCCTTATTATGGTCCGATAAAGGATCAAGGAAGAGAGGAGTACTACAACTCCATTAAGTGGCAAGCAGATTTATCCAACTTCAATACCAAGAGATCAATTAGAATCTGAATTCAAGTGGACACTAAAGGTATGCAAGACCCAAATGATACTTCGTCTAGCCATGCAAAACTCAAAAGCAACTTGCAAAAGTTTCTCTAGTTGCAACATCTTTCTCAAGATGGACACACAGATATGAGATATAAGGCTTGCAAAAAGGAGTGGCACATGCAAATTGGAACTCCTTTCTAATTTAACTCTGCAAATCCCTTTCTCCATGCACATTGGGTGGTTGAATTGCAAAGCTTTGAACTATGATGCAAGCGGAGTCCTCCACAAGTATAGGGTGCCAATTTCAGAGGGAAAAAGATTCAAATTTTATTTGAATTTGTATTTGACTCACAACTAGATAATGCCCTTTGCATTTAAGAAGCCAAACAAAAAAAAGAAATAGAAAGAAATTATTTTTGGGTTGATGTTGTTTATTTATTGCCCGAAAATGTGTTTTCATGAACAAAAGAATGAGATGAAAATAAAGACGTGTTATCTTATTTAGAGATCTCAACCTTATATTATTGAAGAATGCCTAAGAGTAAATCACAACTACAGAATGTATAATTATGGTAGTTACAAAAGATTATTACGGACAATTGTGATAGGAGTTAGGCTATTATATTATTTAATATTATTCTAATATATTATATTCCCCCTTAATGATTAAACTACAAATAACACCAAACTTGTCCTGAAATTTGAGAAAATGAACAAGATCAAGAGTATAGACCCAAAACTAGCAGGTTATTCTTGAGAAGTGTAGAAATGAAGACAAATATCTTCACAATCTGCTAGCTAC
Organism: Chamaecyparis obtusa; assembly: GCA_027943335.1. Lineage (NCBI taxonomy): Eukaryota > Viridiplantae > Streptophyta > Pinopsida > Cupressales > Cupressaceae > Chamaecyparis > Chamaecyparis obtusa. Next base: position 384,725 of record BSBK01003237.1, on the reverse strand, counting down.
TTGTTATGAGGGTTTCACACCATCGCCCCATTGTAAATGGGGACTCCCTCTTTTTGCTTCCCCTTGGTAGGTTTAGGTGATAGTGTAGATTGGCAGCAGTTTGAAATTCACAATAATCTGAAAGGGGGCCGCTTCCTTCCCTGAGCTGAAGTATTGGAAAATTGAGAAATGGCAAAAAAAATTTGGCTAACTTTTAGAGCTAGAGGTTAAGGGTCAAATGTTGAGTCAGTCAATGGCATTGAAAAGAAGAGCAAGGCTTTGTTTTAAATCACTTGGTTAGATAGGAAGGCTTTTACACCCCGCCAGATAAAGAAGTGGAATCCACTTCCTTAAGTGGCAACCTTCAAATATTGAAGCCAATGCATAATTTGGCCTTCTGAAATTGTCCAAGTTAAATCGCCACAAGGGAAAACAAAGGTTAAAATGTTACTTCTTTAAGTTTGCCAAATAAAAGGGTGGAATCCACTTCCTTAAGTGGCAACATGACAAATAAAAAGGTGGAATCCACTTCCTTAAGTGGCAATGAAATGAAATGGCATTTATTGGACAATGAAGCATGGAGATTATGAGAGGAAGAAGCAATTTAAAGTGAAAGGATTTTGAAGCCAATCATGGAAGCCTTAAGGCTGGTAGAGTAGACTCAAAACTCAAGCTTGCAGCCCTAAATCTGGGCATGTATTCAATGAATCAGGCCTATAAGGTGAAATGTGTGGCCTCATTAACCTCAAATGTGTGGTTTCAAACTCAATCAGCAGGGCCTTACTCTCAAAGATGCAGCCTTGGATCCAATCAGCAAGCCCTTTGATTCAAACAGCAAGCCCTTTTATTCAAACGTGTGGGCTAATTGCTAATGTATGGGCCCTCAAGATGAAACACGTGGACTCAAATGTCCATAAAGCAGGCCTTGAATTAAATGCAGAGATAAATTGGGCCTCAAGTTAAGCCCATAAGCCCCAAACATCAAACGTATGGGCTCAAAACTCTAAGCTTACAGCCCTATTAAGTAAACGTGTGGGCTTGGGGTCCCAAATCTGAGCCCAATTCGATAAGATAAGGCATAAATCATGCCTACAATGTGAAGAGTGTGGCCCAAATCTCCAAGTGTCCAACTTTATGGCCAAACGTGTGAGTGCAAGGTCCTAAATAAGGCCCTATAATGGGTAACCTGTGGCTCTAATTTACAAATACATGAGCCTCCTGCGTGAAATGTGTGGACTAAAGTGAAATAGGGCCAGTCCTAAATGAAACGTATGGCTTCTAAGGCCCCAAATCAGGCCTCATCATCTAGCATGTGCGCCTAAATTGACAACCATGGCCCTAAATCTGAGTTTGAATCCAATAAAGCAGTCCTCTTAGCCAAATGTATGGATTCAAATCTTGAAAGACATGGTCCCATTTGAAGCGTATAAGCCCATGATGTTGGTGTGTGGGCTCAAAACTTTATGGATCAGACCTAAATCTGGATATAATCTCAATACAACAGTCGCTAATTCAAACATATGGCTCTAAGTTCTAGATATTTGAGCCTGAACTCGATAGATAAGACCTAAATCAGGCCTACAATTCAAACATATGAGCCCAAATAAGGTAATGTGTGGGCGTAAATCTATAAACCAGGCCTTGAAATCAATGAATGCAGCCCCAAATCTGGGCGTATGTGCAATGGGGCAGGCCCTATAATGAAGGGTGTGGACCTATAATGCTTGACGCGTGGGCTCAAATTCCATAAGACAGACTTAAATAAGCCCACTAAAGCCAAACGTGTGGCCCTAAGTTCAAACACATGACTTCATAAATTTAAATGCAAGTACTAGATTTGGGCGTATAGTCTCAAAGTCAATGGTTTTAGCCGTAAATATTATAAGACAAGCCCTAAATCGGAATTGCATCGAGTTTAACAACAGAGTCACGAATTCAATGTGGAAGTAAATGGATTAAATGTAAAGAGATTCAAATTGATTAATGAAGGAGGCATAAGTCTAATGAAAAGGTCCAAGTCGGCCTAAATGAAGAGATGCCACCTTTGGGGTTCAACCACTATAAAAGTTGGGGGGTTGAAACCATTTCAACAACCAACTCCAATTCAATTTCCCTATAAGCAGTCAAGGTCGCATTCACAGCCATATTTTCCAGTTTAGATTGAAATCTCAGAATTTAAAGTATAGATTGAACTTTATAACCATCAAGTTAGGCAAGACATTAGTCAAGTGTGGAGAGGATCATTCAAATTTGAGCAAAGATCAAGACAAGGAGTTATTCTCCACCCACATTTTGTGAAAAGTCAGGCTTTTGTAAGGGCGATATCTCCAGGTTTGGGCTATGGACTCAGGTTTTATTATCAGCGACAAGGTTAGTGTCTCTCTATATAGTGTTGCATGAAAGATCAAAGGCTGTAAGTACATCACTGGTAGGGAGTTCGAATGAGATTAAATTGGTGCCTGAATTGTTCGAGTCTGAATTTCTCAATTCACTTGCATATAATCAAGTCTTAAGGGTAGTAAGTTTGATCACGGATTAGAGGATATGTTCATTGAAAGTATTATCATTATGAGCTTTAATTGTTTAAGTACTAACTCTCTTGATTTGATATCGAAATATGAAGTTCAAATGATTAATAAGGTGATATTGTTTTGCAAGGTGAAATGGAGGCTAAAGATTAGGTCCAAGGCGTCAAGCTGCAAGAATCCAAGGAACAAGTTGTGAAAGGGAAAAAATCATGTCTACAAGCCAAGGCAATGAGAAGATTTCCAAGAGTAGAAATTTATGAATAGGACAAAGGGTATTTATCAAGTCTATGAGACGAACATGCTGAGGTGGTGCCCACTCACCTCTAACCAATCGAAACGCGCTGAGTGTCCTAATGGAGGGGCTTCCTCATATACTGTCAAGATTCATTGAAATTTCCAAAAGAGGAAAAGTAAAAAAAATTACATTCTAAAAGAAGATTTGTTGTAGGCCCATGTGGCATTTTATCATTGGCCCATTGATAGGTGTCTTCTCTTGCAAGCTTCTACCTAATCTATTTTTTTATTGGCCCGTGAAAGCAATTTAGTTTTCTAATTGATCCTCAAGGTGGTGCTTAATTGTAATTGGGCAAGCATTTAATGCTTGTAGCAATCAGGTAGATTAGGGCAGTGTTGGCATAATCTTGGCCCTTGATCATGAATCGATCTTGGCCCTTCATTGTAATTGAACAACTATAAAAGGCCAAGGCCTTCTCATTTGTAACTCATTAGAGATGAGATTAGATTAGAGATAGGGTAGAGTAGAGAGAGACTTGGAGAAATTGTTTCCATAATGCTATCAAGGTAATTATTAATTCATTGTTGGTTTTCATGGTGGATTACTTGTGTTGCTTTGGAGTATTGCATGGTTTCTTCACTTCCTCACTTGGATTAGATTTTATTTCATGTTGAGTAGAGGTAGAAGTAGATGAATAAAAGATATTGTTGAATGGTGATTAATGGTGGAGCTAGTGTCCATACGTTTTAGTACTTTCTGATTGTAAGTAACAGTGTAAGCTTAGTTTGGGCCTAAAATTGCAAGTGTTTAACTTGTATTGGAAATGTTCATTTAAATTGTGCCTTCATAGGGCATTTGAATGAGTATTGACAATGTGAAAACCATTCTTGCATCCATAGAAGATAGCTCCCTCTTATGCCTAATTGACACAACAAAGCAATGATTGGTTAGAGGCTCACCCCATCATCAACATTTTCTTACATTCTTAGAGTTAGATTAGCCCTTCCAACCCTTATCCTTTGTAGTTTGTTTAGTTGGAGGCAGCTGGAAGAAGTTAGAGTAGTTGGTATCCATTGAATGAATAGCGTAAGTCCCTTTGTGATACCCAACATTTCACATCATTACAACTGAGTGGAATTGTGATACTGCTATTAGGATTCAACTTTGTAGTTTTTGAGTCAAACTCATTGACCATGTTTCATGACTAGTGGTTCACAAGAACCCATCTCTCATGAGAATGAATGGAACACTTAACACTCATTGCATCTAGGTGATGCTAGTAGAGGTGAAGCACCGGGACTCCCTGGGAGGTCACCCATCCTAGTACTACTCCAGCTCAAGCGCGCTTAACTACAAAGTTTTCTCCAGGGTCAAGTGCGCTTTACTACGAAGTTTCCTCTAGGGTTAAACGTGTTTGAGCTGGAGTAGCACTGGGATGGGTGATCTCCTGAGAAGTCTCGATGCTTTACCTCTGTGAGCATCACCTAGATGCAATGAGTGCTAAGTGTTCCATTCATTTTCATGAGAGATGGGTTCTTGTGAACCACTACTCATGAAACATGGGCCAATGAGTTTGACTCAAAAACTACATAGTTGACTCTTGCTAGCAATATCACAATTTGACTTGTTGTGGAAAATATCTTGTACTTATCAACTAAGTGAAAGTTTACATTAAGAATGAACCTTGGGGTTGTCTCATTTGATGACACAATCTATGTACATTGTTTAGCATATGAGCATCCTTATTCAAGAGAGAATTGGAGATTTGGTGTTTCATCTTAGAATACTAAGTATTCGATTATTGCATGTTGTAGTGGCATAAAACTGACACCGATAGAAATTGGTGTTAGGAGGGCTAAATTGAAATTCATTCTTGGAACAACTTAGAAAATCAGAGCGTTGGTGGTATGCAAACCTTCCATCATCATGCCAACAAAAAACTGCACTGGGAGGGCATGAACAAAGTTTGTTCATGAAGATATCAACAAGATTGGGCTTTCAAAGTTATATTTGAGATACAAGATCTCTCTTGAAGTTGAAAAATCCAAAAAAGTGAAAAACATGAAAAATCCAAATAAAAATAGAAAGTCAAAATTCCAAAAAAAAGAAAAGGTTTCTCAATGGACAGGCAGTATTCTTGTGATCGTCAAGTTGATTTTCTTCCAATTTGGTTCGATTTGAACAAGTGGTTACATCCACAAGGATTGTCTCAACTTACAATGTAGAATAAATGGCACCACTGAGCATGAGATGCATTGTTTGCTATTTCTTTTAAGGGTGGAGTTAGCATTGCAATGAATAATTTCTTTTTCAAATGTGCATAAACTAGTAGTACTTGTGAGATTAGAATCAAAATTTCATGCACACAGGGAAAGGATCAAGAAGGAAGCAAGTTTGGAAAGAAACATATATGAAGAAGGTACTTGGTGTCATTGTTGGTGTAGTGTACACAACACGTCACATTTAGAATCTACTTGTCTGTCTAGTCAAGATACCATCAACTTAGTCAAGTTCCAAATGGGGTGGTACGAAGAATCATCAAAGGGAGTGGTCGAGCTTAATGACAAAGACAATCAAGATGAAGATAAATTTTCATGCATTACATCACAAGAGGAAGGTGTTGAAAAAACAATTATGGTGACAATCAGATTCATTCAAGAAAGAAAAAGGATAGCAAGTGAAGATAAGCATTTGGAAACTCTTGAGGGTGAAGAACTACAAGATCATCACAAGGTTGAAGAAGAGGAAATCCTTGGTGTACTTTCATGCATAATACAGGAGGAGGTTCTCCAAAACAAATTGCAAGAAATTATAGGCATCCTTGGAGAAGAAGGTAATAAAGTGGACATATTGAATGAAGAACTTCAAGTTATCACAAATGAATCCAAATATGAAGAGCAATTTGACAAGGTGACACAAGATGTCATTACCACCATATTCTTTGGGGGGGTGTAGAAAGATCTCAAGGAAGAAATACAAAAAGGAACCATTACCAATGTATTTCAAGAAGGACAACTTGTTGCAAATGACATGATTCACCATCAACTCATTGCAAATGTAATAGCACTATCTCATTGTATGTGTATTCCAAATGCAACAATCTCTTGCATTTATATTAAGAATGAGCCAAGAAGAGACATGTCCCTTCACGAGACATGTCTATTCATTATTATGTAATTAATATAATGACAATTATGATTATATATATATATATATATATATATAATATCTCTTGAGTATTATATTAATTTCTCTAATATTTACATAATAATAATAATATATATTTTATCAATTTGACTATTTAGTTATTTTGAGAATAATTATAATCTAACTTTGTATATACATATATATATATCAATGTATATAGTAATATCAATTATTATATATATTGATCTATATATGTATATATATAATAAATCATTTCTCATAATAATCATATAGTCAATATTATTTATTTGAGTGATGCTACAAACATTCACACTCCCTCTTAGCTAGGGAGGATAAATCAATCCAATGTCAACACTTACGACACTTGACAACATCAATCATATGATGTAAGCAATAAATGCATCATCCTCATGATATAATCAATAGAAACCTAGTTTGAATATGTGGATTGCCTCCATCGGTGATTCTATCCACAATCTCTCAGGTGGATTGCCTCCATCGGCGAGTCTATCCATAATTTCTCAGGTGGATTGCCTCCATCGGCGATTTGATCCACAAGCTCTTGTGTGGATTGCCTCCATTGGCAATTCGATCCACAAACTCACGAGCTTTGGTGTGGATTGCCTCCATCGATGATTCTATCCACAAGCTCTCGTGTGAATTGCCTCCATCGGCGATTCTATTCACAAACTCACGAGCTTTGGTGTGGATTGCCTCCATCGGCAATTCTATCCACAAGTTCTATCTATTATGATCGGTTTCATCCATCACAAGATGTCCATCACAATAGAAGGTCAAGTTAGTGCAAGATCGTCACCTTACAATAACTTTTACAAATACAAGTGATAATCATTTGGAAGTCGTCACTTCCTCATGATTTACACAGGGGGTAGGCCCATTAAAAAAAAATTCATAATTCATAAGTATAATAATCAATTATATCAAGTTTACCTCATAAATGTTTCACCTTCAATAGTGAACTCCCTCTCAATCAATATGATCAAGATTGTCACAAGTTGACTGAACCATCTACTCCCTCTGAAGCTCAAGTTTATCAACTTCTTGACCTCTTTTGAAATATTAGACTCTCTTTGCATCTAGTCTCAATCATCAATTTGTTTTCAAGCATCAATTTATTTCTCCCTTGAATGAAATTATCTTGTGCTTTTATCTTGAAGGTATGTCAGAGAGAGATTACAAATAGCTCACTAAACTATATTATCCCAAAGAAATATTAATGATGAAAGCATACAATATTTTCTATCCTAATGTTATAGTATGATTTAATAACTACATAAAAAGAATTTATGAACATTAATCAACATGGAATACTCATCTCTTGATTAATGTAATGATCATTTTCTTATTTGCACTATAAAAAGTGTTTGTAGCTTTTAATCAAAGAACTCTCTTTGTTCAGAAATCTGCATAGACCTGTACACATTCGGTCATAACTTTTGAACCTGACATTTTCTTTCCAATCGCTCTAGTGAGATTCTTCTAAATTGGTTTATCACCAACATATCTCAAATTTAGAAAAATCCAACGGTGCATTTGTGAGATATGGTCCTCGTACTGAGACTGTAATTTTCTGAGATTGTCACACATTCACCATTAACAAACTACTCTCTTACATTTGCAACTTGGCTTTGATACCATGTTAAGGTTTTAGGATCATTGCAAATGTAATAGCACTATCTCATTGTATGTGTATTCCAAATGCAACAATCTCTTGCATTTATATTAAGAATGAGCCAAGAAGAGACATGTCCCTTCACGGGACATGTCTATTCATTATTATGCAATTAATATAATGACAATTATGATTATACACACACACACACACACACACACATATATATATAGTATCTCTTGAGTATTATATTAATTTATCTAATATTTACATAATAATAATAATAATATATATTTTATCAATTTAACTATTTAGTTATTTTGAGAATAATTATAATCTAACTTTGTATATACATATATATATCAATGTATATAGTAATATCAATTATTATATATATTGATCTATATATGTATATATATAATAAATCATTTCTCATAATAATCATATAGTCAATATTATTTATCTGAGTGATGCTACAAACATTAACATTAACAGTTATATCCTTGAAATGTTTAGGAACATTTCTTTGGGTGGGTGCTAGATGTTGTGAGGATTTCACACCATCGCTTCATTGCAAATGGGGACCCCCTCTTTTTGCTTCCCGTTGGTAGGTTTAGGTGATAGTGTAGATTGGCAGCAGTTTGAAATTTTGCAAGTCTCTTGAGTTGAAGTATTGAAAAATTGGGAAATGGCAAAAAAAATTGGTTAAAGTATGAGAGCTAGAGCTTAAGAGTCAAATGTTGAGTCAAGCTAGTCAATGGCATTGAAAAGAAGAGCAAGGCTTTGTTTTAAATCACTTGGTTAGATAGGAAGGTTGTTCCACCTTACCAGATAAAGAAGCTGAATCCACCTTCCTTAAGTGGTAACCTTCAAATATCGAAGCCAATGTATAATTTGGCCTTGTGAATTTGTCCAAGTTAAATTACCACAAGGGAAAACAAAGGTTAAAATGTTAGTTACTTCTTTAAGTTTGCCAAATAAAAGGGTGAAATCCACTTCCTTAAGTGGCAATGAAATGAAATGAAATGGCGTTTATTGGACAACAAAGCATGGAGATTATGAGAGGAAGAAGCAATTTAAAGTGAATTTCTTTAAGCCAATCATTTTGCTTGAGGCAGGTCGAGTAGGCCCAAAACTCTAAGCTTGCAGCCCCAAATCTGGGCATGTATTCAATGAATCAGGCCTATAAGGTGAAACACATGGCCTCATTAATATCAAACGTGTGGCCTCAAACTCAATCAGTAGTGCCTTAATCTCAAACATGCAGCCTTGGATCCAATCAGGAAGCCCCTTAATTCCAACGCGTGGGGTAATTGCTAATGTATGGGCCCTCAAGATGAAACGTGTGGACTCAAATGTCCATAAAGCAGGCCTTGAATTAAATGCAGAGATAAATTGGGCCCCCAGTTAAGCCCATAAGCCCCAAACATCAAATGTATGGGCTCAAAACTCTAAGCTTACAGCCCTTTTAAGGAAACATGTGGGCTTGGCCCAAATCTGAGCCCAATTCGATAAGGCCTAAATCAGGCCTATAATGTGAAGAGTGTGGCCCAAATCTCTAAGTGTCCAACTTTATGGCTAAACGTGTGAGTGCAAGGTCCCAAATCAGGCCCTATAATGGGTAACTTGTGGCTCTAATTTCCAAATACATGAGCCTCCTAGGTGAAACTTGTGTACTAAAGTGAAATAGGGCCAGGTCTAAATGAAACGCATGGCTTCTAAGGCCCCAAATCAGGCCTCATCACCTAGCGTGTCGGCCTAAATTGACAACCATGGCCCGAAGTCTGAGTTTGAATCCAATAAAGCAGTCCTCTTAGCCAAACGTATGGACTCAAATCTCGAAAGACCTGGCCCCATTTGAAGCGTATAAGCCCATGATGTTGGTGTGTGGGCTCAAAACTTTATGGATCAGACCTAAATCTGGATATAATCTCAATAAAACAGTCCATAATTCAAACATATGGCCCTAAGTTCTAGATATTTGAGCCTGAACTCGATGGATAAGACCTAAATCAGGCCTACAATTCAAATATATGGGCCCAATACTCTAAACATGTGCCCAAATAAGGTAATGGGTGGGCATAAATCTATAAACTAGGCCTTGAAATCAATGAATGCAGCCCCAAATCTGGGTGCATGTGCAATGGGGCAGGCCCTATAATGAAGTGTGTGGACCCATAATGCTTGATGCGTGGGCCCAAATTCCATAAGACAGACTTAAATAAGCCCACTAAAGCCAAATTTGTGGCCCTAAGTTCAAACACATGACTTCATAAATTCAAATGCAAGGCCTAGATCCTGGGCGTATAGTCTCAAATTCAATGGTTTTGCCCTTAAATATTATAAGACAGGCCCTACATCTGAGTTGCAAAGAATTTAACAACAGAGCCACAAATTCAATATGGAAGGGACATGGATTAAATGCAAAGGGATTCAAATTGATTAATGAAGAAGGCATATGTCTAATGAAAATGTCCAAGTCGGCCTAAATGAAGAGATGCCACCTTTGGGTTCAACCACTATAAAAGTTGAGGGGTTGAAACCATTTCAACACCCAACTCCAACTCAATTTTCTAATAAGCAGTGCAGGTCAAATTCACAGCCATATTTTCCAGTGCAGATCGAAATCTCAAAATTTCAAGTGAAGATTGAACTTTATAACCAGCAAATTAGGCAAGACATTAGTCAAGTGTGGAGAGGATCATTCAATTTTGTGCCCAAATCCAGACTCAGTCAACATTAAAGATCTAGACAAGAAGTCATTCTCCACCCACGTTTTGTGAAAAATCAGACTTTTGTAAGGGCGATATCTCTGCATTTGGGCCATGGGCTCAGATTTTAATATCAGCATCAAGGTAAGTGTCTCTCCATATGGTGTTGCATGAAAGATCGAAGGCTGTAAGTACATCACTGATAGGGAGTTCAAATGAGATTAAATTGGTGCCTGAATTGCTTGAGTCTGAATTTCTCAATTCACTTGCATATAATCAAGTCTTAAGGGTAGGAAGTTTGATCATTGATTAGAGGATATGTTCATTGAAAGTTTTGTCATTATGAGCTTTAATTGTGTAAGTACTAACTCTCTTGATTTGATATTGAAATATAAAGTTCAAATGATTAACAAGGTGATATTGTTTTGCAAGGTGAAATAGAGGCTAAAGATTAAGCCCAAGGCATCAAGGTCCAAGAATCCAAGAAACAAGTTGTGAAAGGTAAAGAGTCAAGTCTACAAGCCAAGGCAATGAGAAGGTTTCCAAGAGTAGAAGTTTATGAAGAGGACATAGGGTTTTCATTAAGTGTATGAGGTGAACATGTTAAGGTGGCACCCATTCACCTTTGACCACTCGGAACGCGGCAAGTGTCCTAATGGAGGGGCTTCATCTTATTATGTCCAGATTAATTGAATTTGCCAAAAGAGGAAAAGTCAAAGAAAATTATTTTCTAAAGAAGATTTGTTGTAAGCCCAGGTGGCATTTTAATCTTTGAGGAGTGCATTTTGTGAACCGGGTCATTCAGAGCATGACGACAAAATTTCAGATATTCCATAACTTGTCAAGTTTGTACTACCCTCGAGCCAAGGGGCAGGGAGAGTTGACAAATAAAGTACTGGTATCCATCTTGTATAAGACTTGCGAAGTGGAACAGGGAGACTAAAAAGAAAAACTTCTAGTGGTACTCTAGGCGTACCACACCACCTACAAGGTGACAACTGGGCACACACCCTTCCAACTCATGTACGGGCAGGAGGCCGTGGTACCTGCAGAATACACTGTACCAAGTTTGAGAGTGGCAGTAGAGAACCTGTTGGGAGACACAGAAAGTCTAAAAGAACAATTGTCCAACTTGTTGAGGTTGGATGAACAACGGATGGTAGCACAATGGGCTATGGAGGTGGCTCAATGGTGGATAAAGTTATGGCACAACAAACACCTCCAGAGAATGAAATTCCGGCCAGGGCAGTTAGTTTTGAAGTATAATGGTCGTAATGAAATCAAACCCGACAAGTTCAAGGTCCACTTGCTGGGGCCCTATAAAGTAGGAGAGGTGGGAAACAATGGCGTTGTAAAACTTACCGGCTTGGACGACAGACCTATTAAAGAACTAGTAAACTGGTTCAAGTTGAAAACCTACCAGGAGAGGAAAGAGCACATTGCATAAATCAACATGTTGGGGTATGCAACCAAACGAGACTGGACCATTGGCCGAGAGAAGGAGATTGCAGATGATCCAATAATCAGGGAAGAGCCATACAGGCGAGACCTGGTTTGGGCGAAGTTGATGATGGATCTTGAGGAACGACTGACGATGAAGCACGTGGAGAGTATTGTAGTACCCAGAGTGCAGAAGCACCTCATAAATGCATTGTTCGGACCTTCGATTCTCTGGGTGAGAATAAATGGTTATTGGAGATGGAAGGCACCCTATGAAGGGAGAAGAGAAGGATTTATGGCATCGCAAAAAGGAGCAGACAACCAAGGGCGAGACCCCGAAGGAAGACTTGGAGGAAGAGATTGACCTAGAGGAGTATGTCGCCACCCTTGGACCATGCCTAGAAATGGTCATAAAAACAAATGATCTATTTATTTTCGAAGGAGATGGGTATGTGGATCAACTTATCCAAAAGTGTGCCAAGGACAACAAGCTCCATACTGCCCTACCTCAAATGCATTGTGGAGAGTGATATCAAATCCAGCGGGACCCCCAATGGTAAGCGGAGAAGAAGCAATATGGTATCGAAAGTATGGAGGGAGATACATCGATGGAAGCTATAAAGGTGTGGGACTCGCGCCTTTAGTGGACAAAATATTTGACTTGGACTACCTTGGGACGTGTTGTGAAAATGAATGTTATAAAATATCTTCGGGCACTTGCATGTGTCAATACACCTTCGAGGTTAAGGTTCGTGCAATGAGGAAAAAGGCATAAAGAGGGGGTGAGGTGGGAACAATGAACTTCAGAAGAAGCCAAGAGTCTGGGCAAAAGAGGAGGAAGGGAAAAAGGTAATAAAGATGTGGAAAAGAGACCTTAAAAAATTTAAGTGAAAACAAACTAAGGCAAAGCAAGGAGATAGAAGTCTAGGAAGATAAAGAAAAGGTATGTCGATTTTAAAAGTAAACAAAATTAAAAGGTTGAAAGCTAGGAAGCTAGGAATAAAAGGGAAAAGGGTTCGAAAAATAAGAAAAGAAAAAGTCATGATTAAAAGACTTGTATTAGGAGTTATAAGGGAAATAATAAGAAAAAGAAAAGTAGAAAAGAATGGGAAAAATAAAAAGGAGATAAAATGTTAGTTTTCCAAATAAAAAGAAAGTATTTCATTAAAACCCTAACCTTGAATAAGTCCAATAAATTGAGACCACGCCAAGGAGTGGCATTCAGATTTGAAGGAGTAAACCAGAAGCCGAGAAAAGAAGTGTATCAACGTGCAAGGAAGAAAGAAGTTCCATCACGTACGACCTATTCGTATGCCATATAGAGGTTGGCAGAAGATTGCATCGCCGTACGAAAGTGAGGGGAAGATTGCATCATCATATGGAGATTGGATTGCATTGAGGAAGTTTGCATCGTGGTGAAATTCCAATTAGAAACGCAGGCGTACGAACCAGACTCGTACGACCCCATATGAAAGATAATTAGAAATTTGTATGTAATAGCGACAAGTAGTATATGATCGAAGGGGAGGAGATCAGGCATACAAAGGAGTGTGAAAAGAGGGTCGTACGATGTACGACAACGAAGTCTTAGTTGGTTCGTACAATAGCTGTACGATACATAAACAACTAACATCAAGATTTGCACAGGAAAATACATGATTTGCACAAGAAAATAAAGGATTTGCAAAGGGAAATACATGAGTTGAAAAATTTGTATGCTATGGTGAAGTGAAGCTTTTGAAACCCTAGAAAGGGTAGTTACAATATTGGGTATAAAGCTGGAGCCATAACGAAAAACCCTCACAATCTTAGATGGCAACTTCAAGTAAGAAGGGAAAGGTGCAAAAAGATAAAGATGAATAGGTTACAACATAGAGCTTGATGTTTGAAAGTGTCATACGAAGTGAGTGCAGGGTGTGGTCGGAAGGCACTTCAGACAACCATCCGCTGAAGGACTCACTGAGAAAAGTGGAGGTGGATAAAATAATCTTCATGCCTATTTTTAATCTGAGTGATTTTGAGCCTATTTTACACACCATGGTCCATGGCTATGACTGAACTACACACAGGTCAACAATCAGGTATTTTGACCAAATAGTGGTGGTATCTTACTTGCCCAAGGAGTTCAACAAGGCATTTGGCATGCCAAACAAAGGGCATTCAACAACCAAGCCCCTTGTCCAAGATATCTATAGAACATAAGAAATTATTATTGGAGCGAATATGCAAGTAGGACCTTATAGACAAACAATGAGAGCCTATGGAATAGCAGTAATAGCAGGGGGCTGAAGAAATCTTTTATAACTTCTCTTGAATGGAGGTGTATAATGGACTTGCTAAAAAGCAAGCTTATAGGGGCTAGCCGGGCATCCGATATTGCAATATGGATGCTAAGGTTGATGAATGGCTTGAATAATGGCAAGGTTTACAATTGGGGACAAGTTTCGTCTGAGCGCATTAAGGATTTCTTGCAGCTGAAGCATAAGACTTTTTATATGCCGCACTACGCCATTGCCTTGTTCTTGGAGGCATTGCACACACAGGTAGCACCAGAGCACAAGAGAAGATAAGTTCCAGCCAGCTAGGTTGAACCTTACAAGCCCGCCATGCATTACTGGCTCCATTTGGACACTTTCACTCCATGAAGTTACGAGCTGCTTAGGAAGAGGATTTGGCAGCAAGAAGTTACAACAAGCACTGACAAAGGAGGGGAAGAGGATGGAAACTCCGAGGAGGAAGAAACAACAAAAACAAATTCCCCTTCTGAGAGTAACAACTCGCAGGATGTGGATGAAGGGTTCCACATGGAACCAAGCCATACGAGGATAGAGAAGGCACACTCACGGGCACATGCGGCAGGAGGAGATGAGGCCATGGGCGGCCAAAGTAATGAAGTGTGGGAAACATCCAAAGAAGTAGAGTTTGTGCTAGTATGGGAAGGACCCCTACCTCAACCAGTTCTAGAAGTGGAACGCGTACTGAAGGAAGCATTTGCGTATGAGGAGACTATGCAGGAGGTGGAGGCTGTACAAAAGGAGTTGGCAGTACGAATGGAGGCTGCTTGGAAGGAAGTTTTATGGATGGAAGCCATACGAACATGAGAGATGACAGTGCAGAGAGCCATATGAACAGGAGAGGAGGGAGCCGTATGGATAGGAGAGGAGATGGCAGTACAAGGAGATGGCGCATAGAAGAAAGTGGTAGTGTCGAAGGAAGGTGTTACAATAGGAAAATGTGCCAGAAAGGTCGTCGACGGTTCCAAATTGGGGGTGCAAAGAGGTTGCAGAAGATATTGTTTACTCCACCTCAACTGTCACCCACGACACACTTAGTTCCACCACAACAATTACCACAGACTAAGTTGGTAGATCTCATAACACACAAGGGAGGGGCCCATACTATCTACATCACCACTTCTCAAGGAATTGAGAGAGCCCACCCTGTTGCACTAGTGGTCACTCTGGTACCCCCAATTGGAGTAGTTACCCCAATCACTATAGTCACAACGTCAGTGCCAGCCACCTAGGTGACAAAGGTCTCCAGGATGACGACTGATCAGGAAAGGGGAAACATGGATGCGGAAGTAGATAGCCTATTAGTGAAGTTTTAGATGGAAGTGCATGACATACCACCAACCTCACACACGTTGATCATGGGACACCTTGCTGAGGAATAAAGTAGGGAGGTACCATCAGTTACCCAAGCTTGGCCAGAAATCATCGAAGGAGGAAGCCAGCATATGGAAGAACCAGGGGTTGGAACCATGGAAGGTCGCGGAGTAGAGAGTTCCATCCCAAGATTTGGCGACTCGACACATCGATTCTTAGTAGAACTAGAAGCCATGACAGTAGGTACACAAGATATGGAAGACCGAGAGAGAGACTTGGACATGGGGCTAGCTACCATGGCAACAAAAGCACTTCTGAGATTCATGACAGAGGAGTGTAATAGGGAATTCACTAAAATGCCTCACAAGGCAAGGGTGGCCGAAGATCAAGGTACCAGAGAGGGTAGAGGCATGGAGTACACCACATGTTGTGACAACACACTGAGGGCATGCAGGGATGATGAGCACCCTTTCCAGGATGGAGAAAACCTTTTGGGCATCAGTCCTACAATTACAACATATGACATGCACAACTTGAAAGGCAGAGGAGCGTACTGCCACTCTGGAGAGAGGTAGCCTTACAGTCGAGAGTGAGGGAGCTCGAGAATGAGTTGGCACAAGAGAAGATAGCTCTCATGGTCAAGGAACAACAATTGGCAATTGCCCAGAAGGATCTGATGGATGCCTTGAGATTATTGAAGGCGGCACATGAAAAGAAAATAATAGCAGATAAATACTTGAGCATCCTTCACCAACAACTTCCACGTGCCACGACCTTGGCTACTCCAGGGACGTCTTCTCACCCGTCCCAGTAAACTTGCTTTATGTTTTTCCCCATTTTGTTTTCTGTCATCTGGAAGACGACAAGTTTTGTGGGGGGATGATGTAGACGACAATCATGCCATTAGTAGTCAAATAATACTTTTATTAGTTTAAATTAGAAGTATAATAAAGCGTTGTTCCGAAGGGGTGTCAATTGCTGATGATTGGTAGACTTAATCATTCGTCCAGTCTATTTGTATTCAGATCGGAACAAGTAATGTTGTTGTTGGTTGTATGGAATTACTATGCTATGAAAGATATATCATTCCGCCATCTGTCGTGCTATGTAATTCTGTGATATCTCTAGTTATTCATGTGATGTCATTTATGAGCTATATTTATTCATGGTTGTTTGAATGATTACTATTGTATCATACAGAACAATACATTTAGAGTTAGGCAATCAACAATTTGTTGTAAGCCCATGTGGCATTTTATCATTGGCCCATTGATGGGTGTCTTATCTTGCAAGCTTCTACCTAATTCATTTTCTTATTGGCCCATGAAAGCAATGTAATTTTCTATTTGGCCCACAAGGTAGTGCTTAATTGTAATTGGGCAAGCATTTAATGCTTGTAGCAGTTAGGTAGATTAGGGCAGCGTTGGCATAGTCTTGGGCCTTGATCTTGAATCGATCTTGACCCTTCATTGTAATTGAGCAACTATAAAAGGCCAAGGCCTTCTCATTTGTAACTCATTAGAGACGAGATTAGATTAGAGATAGGGAAGAATAGAGAGAGACTTGGATAAGTTGTTGCGATAATGCTATCAAAGTAATTATAAATTCATTGTTGGTCTTCATGGTGGATTACTTGTGTTGTTTTGGAGTATTGCATGGTTTCTTCACTTCCTCACTTAGATTAGATTTCATTTCATGTTGAGTAGAGGTAGAAGTAGCTGAATAGAAGATATCGTTGAATGGTCTTTTGGTACTTGTTGATTGTAAGTAACGGTGTAAGGCTAGTTTGGGCCTAAAATTGCAAGTGTTTAACTTGTATTGGAAATGTTCATTTAGATTGCGCCTTCATAGGGCATTTAAATGAGTATTGACAATGTGAAAACCATTCCCGCATTTCTAGAAGATAACACCCTCCTATGCCTAGTTGACACGACAAAGCAAGTATTGGTTAGAGGCTCACCCCATCATCAACATTGTCTTACTTTCTTAGAGTTAGATTAGCCTTCCCAACCCTTATTTTTTGTAGTTTGTTTAGTCGGAAGTAGTTGCAAGAAGTTAGAGTAGTTGATATCCATTGAATGAATAGCGTAAGTCCCTATGTGATACTATCACGTCATTACAATTGAGTGAAAATCCACATTAAGAAGGAACCTTGTGTTGTCTCATTTGATCACACAATCCATGTACATTGTTTAGCATATGCGTATCCTTATTCAAAAGAGAGTTAGAGAATTGCCGTTTCATCTCGGAATACTAAGCATTCAATTCTGCATGTTGCAGTGGCACAAATCTCACACCAACACTACTGAAATTAGTGATGATGAATCCTAATGTGTTTGGTGTGATTAATGTATACTTGATTCTTCACCAACTTCAATATGCTTGATAATCAGAGAAGAGTGGGGTTGGATAATGTTTAGGAAGCTTAAAATCTGCCAAAATTCTATTTACTTAAACTTCTTCACAACTAGCATTTGTAGTTGCTTTGTACTCAACTTCAACAGAAGATGGAGCTACAATTTATTGAAGCTTATTTCAACAAGAAATCATTCGTGAACTAAAAGAGAAAATGTACCAAGTAGTAGATTGGTGATTATCAATTGATTTCACCTAATTGTTTGAATTTGTTATGAACAACAAATCTACCCAAGTAGGGCTGGGGGCCTAGCTCGATTGGCAAGAGCTTCATGTGGTAAAACTATAAAGCGTAAGGTGATGAGGTCTGGTGTCTCCCCAACCCACGTGTTACTGGAGGATGTGTCACGCCAGCATCACCGGTCATGTTAAAAAGTTTGCTCGGTGCTCTGCAGTTTATAGGGGCTTCTATACCTAATTTCGGTAGTCTTAAAAAAAAATCAAATCTTCCCAAGTCCAAATGCCTATAAGCTAATCATAGAACTAGGAAAATGAATGAATAATTTATATATTTGATATTATGAGACATGTTACAAAGAGTAACATACAAATATATGGGCCTCTTGGATACATGAATCAAGGAGATGACATGTTCAAGATGTATGAGTTGATTATTAATCACTCCTAGTTATGAGGTGAGTTAACTTTGTCTAAATAAGATAGAGGTGGTCTTGATCGAATAGGGGCGACACTTAACAAACATTATTCAAGAGTTGTCAAGGTTGTGTTGGCGCTTATGTACTTCAAATCAAGGTGGACACATGTCATTATTAGCTACTTAAGTGAGTAATTAAATATTCCTACCATCCTAAGAAATTTCATTAAATAGGTGCAATATCACACTTTGGATAGAACACATTGAAGATGAATAAAATATTGCATCAATAGCCTCCCTCAAGTATGACTTAGTAGAAATGAAAAATAGAAATGGGTCCCAACAACTAGGCCATGCTAAGTACCCATCGACAATGATGATCCTCTTGAAAAGAAGGAGAAAACTTGTAACACAAAGCTTCTCAAAGTGAGGATAAAGACAAGAGTTCTATATAAAAAATAAAGTCAGAGATAAAAACCCTAGGTGTGGCAAAAATTCCTCATAGAATAGAGAGAAGAGAGACCATGCAACCCTCCCTCAATGTGTTTTCTTTTGCACCAATATATTGAATGCTGAAGATGATCTAGGATTGCCTAACAACATTTTCTCCTATTAGGAAGAAATAAAATTGAAGTTGTACACAAGATATCTTCTGATTCCTAAATGGAATACGAGGGAAGAAAACTCTAAATATTTGTTGTTTCTAGAAGTTGCTCAAGTGTCACTATGTTGGTGTTGAGAGGTGCCACAATTGGATTAGGAGTCCTAGGCCTAATTGAAAATAGTGACAAATCAAAACCTTGTGTGTTTGAATGTAGAACAAGATCTAAAGATAGATGAATCCTTTGAATGTTGCTCAAGGATCTCCAAGTCAATTGTAAATTGTGACAAATACCAATAAGATGAATTAGTACCATTCAAGATTTAGGTATAGTGTGAGAGAAGTTATGAACATATTTAGTACACAAATAATGTTATATTTCTCTTTGCTTCTTGTTTATTCAATCATATTACATCTTTATAGGAGTTTCATTTGATGTATTATAGGAATGTTCCTATAACAACTCCCCATAATAGATGAGTTGTTTTTTCAACTCATAATACAACTAAATATCCACACCATGGTTGAAAATAATGGAGATATATTGCTAATCACACGATATATCGCGCAGAAAAAAAAAGCCGATAAAATTGCTTAAAAAATCGGCACCGAGTTTTTCTAAAAAATCATTGTGATTTGTTGGAAAAAATTGCCATGTTGCGCGATACATTCAACCAAAAAATCGTTGAAAAAGTATGACCAATTCGTCGTTTGTGGACATGGTAAGGGTTTCAGTGATTGTCTTTTGTGTGCGTGCATTCACAATAAAACAATGGTGTGGAAGTTTTAAGTCGCACTACCAATGGTGGAAGTCAGAGACGACATTTTTATTTTCCTGAGACTAGCAGCGGAAGTTTGAGAATTGCGAGAGGCAGGAAATTAGGAATCATGACATTTGTTTTTTACATTCTCAAATATATTATAATCATTGAGACACGTCATTTTTACTTTTTATTACAGATTACATTAGATTTATGAAATATTTATTATGTATTGAGACACGACATTTTTTATTTTTAGATTAAAAATAAAATATCATAGTAAATTATACATCGTAATAATAATACATATTATAGATTCATTTAGATTAATGAAATAAATTATATATAAATGTATTTGCTAATTTAGTATTTTATAGATTACTAAATTTTATTTAATAAGAATATTTAATTTTCATTACCATTCATGAAATAAATTTTTTGTAAATGTATTTAATAAATAAATTAATTATTAATACTATTTAATAATTATATGTACATTGTAAATAAAATATAGAATATAGTTTCATTTATGATGAAATTGAACTTCGATTAATTATATATTTTCAAATGTTCGATAAAAGTGCCGATTTATTGCTGATTTTTTAGCCGAGTTTTCGGCAATTCTGAGTTTTTAAAAAATTTAGGGTTGGCTGAGTTATTGCCGAGTTTGAGTTTTTCAGTTGTGATCCACACAACCAATATCTTAACATACTAACAAACAACATATGCAATATCCTTAACAACCGTAACAATTGCGTGAGTGGTTACTACATCTCACTTTATCTCACACACCTTTATGCTAATACATGTGTGCACTAACATCAATTCCTAATATAATGGATGTATGGTGCTTACCATAGGTAAGACAACTGGATTGATGAGAATGTGGTACCCCTGTAAAGGATGTCGACAAGAATGATAATTGAGTTGGATACGTGGATTCATCATTTTTTTCAGAATCTATCACTATAGAAGTAGATGTAGAACAAGAGGGTTTGAATGTGTCGTCATGTCATTCAAAGATAGGTATAATAGATGTATGGCGCTACTACTCATCATAGGTAAGACAACTGGATTGAATAGAATCTAAGATCCTTTTAAATGGTATCAACAAGGATGATGATTGAGTTGGATATGTGGACTCACAAACATCTGTAAAATCTATCACTATAGAAGTAGATGTAGGTAGAAAAAAAACAAGATGGTCTGAATGTGCCCTTATGTCATTCAAAGAAGATGAGGCAACTCCATAGGAGTCATCAAAGAGGAGATGAATGTTTTCAATGGTGTTAGCAATATTTTATTTATAGGATTTCGTAAACAAATGTTGAATATTTGATAATTAGATCTCCCAATGAAGTTGACCAGGAAGATTGATATGAACCTGTTGCAATGAATCATTAGAAGCTGTGGATGAAGCAACACTAGATTCATATGGAGCAATAGGTGATGGAGATGGGATCTCGATGCATACCATTTGACTCCACCCATGGGCTCTGTTCAAATCCCAAGGAATCATTGGGAACAAACACCATTCAAGCTTTCTTTTTGATCTGTGGAATACTTGAGTGGTAGATAATATGACCTCTCTTGGATGGCAGTCTTTTAGGAAGTTTAGATGTAAGACTTTCCAATTCAGCATAATTAAACACTACTAGATGAACATCTTGTCTTCTTGATTTGTTCTCTGAATCCTTTTTGATTAGCTTGATGTTATGGTACATCAATGTTGTTTCAAACATAGGAGATGAAAGCTCCTTATATAGATTTACAAAGACGATGTTTCTAAAAGAAACAATCGTGAACTAAAGACAAAATAGAAACTACCTAATAAACTAAAGACTAAGTAAGGTGACCATTAAAGAAATATTACAATATTCTAATACCCTCCCTTAATAGTCATCGTCTTACTACCCTACAAAAGACTGTACATGTCTTGTGGTCATAAATTCTTCAAAATTTCTGTTGCTGCTGAGGCCCTCCTTGGATTTGCAAAACGTTAATGATCAAGAAGCCATCTAATCTGATGTTAGGTAACAAAGGTATTACTCCTTGTAGCCAGAGACACAGAGATTGAAACCACAATTTTGAGGAAAGTCGCCAAACCCTTTTTTCAAATGAGCACTACGCCCCAAAATAGAATGCAAGATGATTCACCTAGAACTTTTGTAGATGAATACTATAGCTCAAAACAGATTGCAAAAAGCATGATTTTTTTAGCAGAAAAACTGGAAAAACTAGACTCGATATTTGAGGTGAAAAATTGGTCAAAATCAGACAACAAAATCTGAGACATGGACACGAGAATACAAAGATTTGTTTTTGAGGAAAAACCGGTAAAGCCCAACAGATAATTTTGAGGGAAAAATTATTAAAACTCAACAGATAATTTTTGAGGAAAAAATTATTAAAACTCAACAGATAATTTTTTTAGGAAAAAAATTATTAAAACCCAATATAGATAATTTTTGAGAAATTTTTTATTAAAACCCACCAGAAATTTTTTAAAGGGGAATACATTTGGAAAACTTATCAGAAATTTTTTAAGGGAAATTTTTTTGAAAACCCATTAGAGAAACCTTCATGCGGCAAAACATGAGACTTCATGTGGGAAACAACATATGCAAGCAACATGCAACTCACAAAAAACACATGCAAACACATGCAAGTACATGCAACTTTTGAAAATTGGAGACTTTTGCTCAAACCAAGAAATTGCGAGATCAAAAACCCTCAACTAGTCTTGCGATTTTTAGCAAAAATCTTCCAAGATGAACCACAAAATTTTCATAAAATACTTTCAACGATTTTTATTTTAAAAAATAGAAAAACAAATCTCTGGAAAAAAACTCCAGATCAAAAGAGGCTTGAATTTTTCTTAAAAAATTTGCCAAATTTTATGAAATCCCATTGACCCACTCTGATACCATGTTATGGTAAATTGATGTTGTTTTAAACAGAGGAGATGAAAGCTCCTTATATAGATTTACAAAGACGACGTTTCTAAAAGAAACAATCGTGAACTAAAGACGAAAATAAAAACTACCTAATAAACAAAAGACTAAGGTGACCATTAAAGAAACATTACAATACTCTAATACTTGATTGGGGTCTGTTTCCATTAATACCATTTTTAAATTGGGATGATGAACTTGTGTTAGCGTCACCACATTTCACATAGCATCAACTCCAGTTTTTTCACTCACCATCTCTCTGTTGAT
This sequence comes from Chamaecyparis obtusa, assembly GCA_027943335.1. Taxonomy (NCBI): domain Eukaryota; kingdom Viridiplantae; phylum Streptophyta; class Pinopsida; order Cupressales; family Cupressaceae; genus Chamaecyparis; species Chamaecyparis obtusa. The sequence continues at coordinate 361,830 of BSBK01003237.1, read as the reverse complement.
TGAGTCTGGCTTTTGTGGAATACAGACACTAACCTTAATGGAAGAAACTAGTAAATGAAGCAAGAAATGCAACCTGGCTTGACAAAAATAATCTGAGAGTGAACAAATCTGTGAGAGTAACTCTAGTTTTCAACATGTCTGTAGAACGACAATGCATGTCAGATCCAAAATCCTAACAATTAAATCCAATTTTTGAAGAGTGTCTCAGGTCTCATGTTCTCTTATGGTAGTTTGAACATGCATCAAACTATTTTCTTGGGTCTGTAACAGAAACAGTGCTTGCATTAATACTTTGCTATTAACGCTTCAGATAGCAAATTCTTGCTAAGTACAAGTTAACAAGCCTCTATCAACTGTTTGTTTGTTTCTAATTTTAATCAAGATAGTGAATTTTTAATTTTTCTAATAAAACATTATTTCTGTGTATATAACTTGCACTCTAATTTTTGTATGACTATGATCCGGCTTCTTTGTTTGTTTTATTTGGCTGTGAATGGGTGAGAAATTCCAGATCAAGCACATTTAGCTTCTCATTTTTGGTATAATATTAATATTGTGATTTTGTAACATTCTGGACTTTCTACAAACACCCAGTTGCAAATGAAGTTTGTATTCCTTTTTTTTGTTTTCCCCTTTGGTATGGCATCTATATATATATATATATATATAGAGAGAGAGAGAGAGAGAGAGAGAGAGAGAGAGAGAGAGGACTTTCTGGTCCTATGAACTATTTTGACAGATGGGCCATTGGAATAAATGCAGTTCTGGTGTTGTTAACGTGAAGGAGCTACTGATATCACATGGAAAAGCAGCTTGGATGGCATATTTGGTAAATATTTTTTCTGTTTGTTTATCAGCTTTTACATAAATAAAAATACAAGTCCCTTTGGATAGATACAATAGTCCATTCTGCAAGTTTGAGTCCTCTATTCCAGGCAAAACATTTAGGACTAAGAAACTGTAAAAGCGATGCCTATAGCTTGTGCTTGTGCTTATGATTGAATTGTACAAATGACACCCATTTATAAATTGCTGAACATATGGTTACATGTTAATTGGGCAACAAGATCATGATAAATTCCTGTAACGCAGGATATATATTGCCTAGATGCAGATGGCTCACTTTTTGATTGCGCTTTGCTCTCAGCTATTGGTGCCTTTTCAAACTGTATGTTATATCCTATCTGTTATCCCTTTCTGCAATGAAAGCAGTAAAATGCTATTTTATTACAGTTTTACAAATTGTTATCAATAATCAAAATTGAATCAGCATGGTTAAGTATGAGCTTTTCTATTTAGTTACATCTTTAATTTTTTTTGGTCTTGCATGACCATATTTACATTCTCACGAAAAGAAGAAATAATCTTGATTCTTGAAGCAATTTGTTTGGATGTATATTTTAACTTGATATGTTCTATTCATAATTTACATAAATTATGGTGCAAAAATAATACACAGCCGTGTTAACTTTACAAAAGCAGCCCAAAGAAATTTTCTTGCATTTGCTATTTCATTGTAAAATTTAATGTTAAATAAAAAATACGAAAGTAGGAGCAAACTCCAATACCATGCAGTCAAAAAGTTTTATTTGGCGTAGTTTACATTTCATGAACCAGGCATAATTGCATACTAAGGACTTCATATTTGACATTAATATTTTGTATTGCTTTTTTGCTTAGTTATTGGTTAGGATGTGGGTATCAGAACCCGGTACGTGGATGTGTGATTTTTTTTTGGGGGGGAGGGTTTAGAATGGTTTTGGTACGTGTGTGTGTGTATATATATTTTATACAAAAAAATTAAAGACATATTCAGAATTGTAAAACTAAAAAACTTACAATTCCACGTATCACATATCTACTGAGATGTCTCCTTTCGTGGCATTGTATGGATACGAAGCTCCTGAGTCCATTGATCCACTGTTTAATGATAGTGGAGTGCCTAAGGCCAATGATTATTTCACTAGAGTTAGGACATAATGCAATCTTTGAAAGACAACCTCCAACATGCTCAAAATCAGTAGTGATATGTAGACCAGCCATGCATTTGGGGTAGAAGACATGGTTTATTTGAGATTGCAGCCTTACAGGAAATCTACTTTCAAGAAGAGTGGATCAAAGAAGATGCAGCCAAGTTTCTATGGCTCATTCAAGACCTCCAAGAGGATTGGAGAGGTGGCATATGAGTTGGAGCTGCCGGAGAGTCATGAGATGCATAGTGTCTTCCACGTTTCTCACCTCAAGAAGGCACTTGGGAATAATGTTATTCCCTCTTCCGAGTTACCCCTTTGGATGACGAAAGGAAACTTGTGTTGGTTCAGAGGTAGTCATTGGTTACAAGGAGCATACCTTGAGGAAGAGGACCATCGGGGAGTATTTATTGTGGAGGATGCTACTTGGGAGAGTGAGTAGATTTTACAACAGATAGACTTGCAATTGTTTGGGAACAAACAATTCTGAGGAGGTAAGATTGTAATATCTCCTTCTAAGGCCTAGTCAGCATACGTGTCTGTTAAACTGTTTAGAGTTTTTGTAGGCTGATTGGTAGTGGTTAGGGGACTCCTATAATTTTTGAGAGCTTGGTTTCGGTTCTTGGTTTTTGGTGGTGGTGTTGAGCTCAGTGACCCTTTTTGAAGTGTTTTTGGCATCCTGGGTTGTTCTCCACATTTCTTGGAGAGCAAGGTTATTTTTACCAAGTCCTGGAGTTGGTGCCAATTTCCATCCCTCTACCTCAATTTCAACAAAGTGGCATATTCAATTTTAGTTTGTGATTTTTCTGCAGCACTTTCTTCTGCTCGGAGGAGAGTATTGAATTATATACTGAATTTTTAATGTTAATGATCTATTATTTCACTTGTGTTAATTTTTATAAAGTTGACGTTATGCCCCCAAAAGTGGATGTCTAAGGGAGGGGACTAACACTAAAGTCATTTTATAATTTGAAATGTTCTTTTCAGGGGAAATGAATTATTTGAATTTTTAAATTGGTCTTTTCTCACTCCGATTCTACAAAAAAAGGTCTCAGGCTTTTATTTGCATTATGTAGAAGAATACACATAACAGGATGTTGCTGGATTGAACCTGCAAGTTCTTCCAAGAATCGATTGAGGACGAAAACCCTCTTTTGGTTATTGGTTTGAATATGAGAGATGGTCCCTACCTGGTTGGAGTGATTCAGTACAAGAGTGAACATTGTTTTTCACAAGTTATGCAGATTCGAGGTTTCAGAAAATGAAGATATTCAAGGTATTTTGAATTGTAGATTTGTTGAGTTTGATCTTGGGTGATTGTTGTAGAGTTTGGTTGTTATTTGAAGTTTCTATGGTTGGTTGAATTGGTGTACTAATTCCTTGTGATTGGGCCATACTATTCTTGTTAGTTTGGAGTTGAGATTGTAGGTGTTGTTGGGAAACTAATTGCAAATGGTTCATAACAAATGGATGACATTGTGCGGTTGAATGTGAAGGCTGTTGTAGATTGGATTATTTTCTTGAGGGTTGTACACTTTAACCTGGTCGTACCATTGATGTAGTTGGGTGTGCAAACTTTCTAATCTAAGGACTGCTCATATATGGGTTATTATCTGTCTATAAGTGATGCCTTGGCCATTGGAAACTTGATGGACCTGTTAGTGGTGGGACTTTGGGGATTGGAGGGCAACCTGGGTCCATAGTCCATATAGTTGTAATGTCCCCTTTTTCCGAGTGATCATCTAGGAGGGTAATCTGGCCTTTTTCTTGTAGGCCAAGGTAAGGAATTGTAAGGGGATAATTAGAATGAAATTAATTATTTTAAAGTTCTCCCAATAAATTAAATTATAAGGATAACTTTATTTACTTAATTGAATTGAAGTGACATAAGAAAAAAAATAAATGAATTAAATATTATAAAATCACTTGATTAAATAAAATGTCTTCTAGAATTTTTTAAGGAGGTTAAATCTAGTAAACCCCGGGGATGCATCCCCCTTGAATTCCCTAGCGTTCCCAGAACAGGTACACATTGGGGACGCGGGGACAATGTTCCCGAGTCCCCATTGACACGACTGCAAATTGTGCCCACCGCTAGGAGCGCGGGGACGTCCCTGTGTTCCTGGAATGTCGAGGGGGATGCAACCGCATCCCTCAAGCGTTCTAGGGATGCCCAGGAGGCCCTCATCATGCAAGCTGAAAAAGCAAATGGAAAAAAAGCATTTTTTTTCCATTTTTTTATTCTATTTGAACTCTAGGGTTATGTGGGCCCCATCTATATTCTTTCAAAAGGCTTCTAAGCTTCATTTATATTCACATTTTAATTTCTCCGTGTTTGCAACAACAAGAAATAGAATAGTGAAGAGCTGAGAAAAGGGTGATTGTAGGAGTGAAAAGAGTGATTGCCAGTCAAAGAGGAGTGACAAGGAGCAAGAAGAAGAGGAGGAAGATTCTTCACCTTGTTGAAGAGATTTTTCAAGCAAAAGGTAGGGTTTCTAACTGATTTTTTTATTTTATTTTCTGATTTTCAAATCAATGTTCATTCTTTTAAAGTTCTTAGATTTTAGATTTACATTTCTTGTTGTTTCATTTTCTTATAGTTATTTCATTTCTAAATTTTTGTTGTTTCATCAATCATTTTCTAAATTAATTTTAGATGATTAGATTTTGTTTTACAATTTAAAAATCAATTTATTAAAACTTAAAATATAGTTTTATTTTTTTAATTTTAAAGTCGGGCATATGCTGAAACTGCGTTTATTGATTTTCTTTTTCATTTTGTGAAATGCAGTGTCAATGATATGAGTGATGATGAGATGGAATTGGAAACTCATTGTCATAGTGGCAGCCAATTAGATTATGAACCCGAGCATGATGATGACACCAATGAGGGGGGTGAGCATGAGACAAATCCGCGATGGCGAACTACTACTAGTTCCATAGGTAGTGCACCACTTGCTACTGATTGCCCCTCCACACTTTTGGCAGAGTGGGCTAGGGGACCTTATGGTCCCAAATCTCCCCTCAGACAGTTTGCAATAAGAATAACAGCCTCAACGCCATTAGGTGGTGGCACAAGGAAATGAAAATGCAATATTTGTCATATAGAATGGTTCGGGAGCATCACTAGAGTTATTGCACACTTCCTCTTTTGGTCAGGAAAAGGTGTGGGGGCATGTGAGTTTTTGAAGGAGGCTAAAAACCTAAAATACAAAATTGAGTTCAACAAGCTTTGGGGTGTTCCAAATGACTTGGGAATTGCAATGCCTACTACCTTGTTTGGTAGGCAACAAATTCAGAGTCTTCAACAGATGCATGAGCAGCAAATATGGGGGCAACCACATATTTCTACTCCTAGCCACATATTTCTACTCCTAGATTGCATCAGAGAGCAACTACATTGTCAGAGGCAGCCTTAAGATCTTCATCCACTTATAGTGCTATCGCTGAAGCACAATAGGGGAAGGGGAAACACAAGGTGCAAAGTGAAAGTAACCCCATTGCTGAATTGTTTAATGTGCAGCTGAGAGAGAAGATAGAGGATGCCATTGGTAGATTCTTTTTTCCAATGGCATCCCATTTCATATAGCTTGATCTCCTTATTATAAGGAGATGATGTAGTTGGTGGCGAAGGGGGGAGGACCATCATTTGTGCTACTAGATGAGCACAAATTGAGGACACTTATGCCAAGATCAGTTCATTGATGGAGACCATGAGCGCATGTTGGGAGGAGTTTGAATGCAACACTATTATGGATGGGTGGACAAACATTAGGCATCGTCCACTTGTCAATATCATAGTTACATGCTTAGAGGGCCCATTCTTTCTCAGCGTGGTTGATTGTCTAAAGCATCGAAAGGATGCTGATTTTCAGTTTGACATCCTTTGGACAACTATTGAGGAGATTAGGCCACAAAATGTGGTCCAAGTAGTGACAGATGCAACACATGTGTGCAGTGCTGCAGGGAGACTTATTGAGGCAACATATAGACATATTTGGTGGACTCCATGTTGTGTGCATGCCATGAACAATGCACTCAAGGACATGGGGAAGATTGAGTGGATTAAGGGAGTGGTCAAGGATGCTAGAGATGTGCATATGTATATCTACAACCACCACACTTCACTTGCACTCTTCAAGAGCTTCGCGAATAAGTTCTTGAAGCCAGTTGAGACTAGATATGCATCCTATTTCATTCTTTTGGAGAGAATGCTTAAGTTGCAAGAGCCATTGCAACTCATGGTTATGATGAATGAGTGGAATCAGTGGGATGGGTCCAGGACAGAGCAGGGGAGGAGGGTGAAGGAGATAGTGAAGAGTGATGTATTTTGGAGTGATGCAAATTATATTTCGGAGTGATGCAAAATACATAGTCTCTATCATCACTCTAGTTTTCCAGCTAATCAAATATGGGGATGGGGATGCACCTAACCTTGGAGAGGTGTATGAGTGCATTGATTCTATGCTTGGCCAGATGAGGGCAATTGTGCGAGAGAGGGACCCCACTTTAGCATTCTACAATGAGCACATTTGGCTTATTATTCAGTGCAGATGGGACAACCTAAACACTTCCTTACAATGGCTGCTTATGCATTGAATTTGAAGTAGTACATGCCTAGCCTGGTAGAGTTACACCAATTCAAACCAATGAAATGATTCATATCATGCTACTCATTGTAACTATCTTTATGTCTTATACATCTTTTCATAACTAATATCTTCTATTTGCCAATAATTTGAATTTTAAATTTATTTTTTCAAATGAAGGATGGGTTCTTCAAGTCCATTGATAGGATGTATGACTCTGAGTTTGCTGTGAAGGTTTGCACTGAGTGGATAAAATTTGCTACTCTTAGGGGTTATAAGGTTGTGGCAAAGGTAGACATAAAAACTATGGCACAGGAGGATTCGATTTTGTGGTGGAATTGTCATGGATCGAAATCAACGACTACCACACTAGCCATTAGTTCGTTGTCTCACATTTCTAGTTCTTCAACTTCTGAGAGGATTTCGTCTACGTATAGCTTCATCTAGTCTCTTAAGAGGAACAAACTTACCTCTCAAAGAGCAAAGAAGCTAGTGGCTATACATGGTGCCTTGCGTATCATTGATCACAGGACATGTGTGTACAAGGAGAGCCCAACAACACGATGGGATGTAGAGCTAGAGAAGCCATCACAGGTTGATGAGGATGAGGATGTTTCAGATGCAGGGCTGGTTGTTGTTCCCTTCACGACTCTTGACCTTGGAGAGTCTAGTAGTTCCAATGATCACGAGTTTGCCGACCTCCAGAGGGCTCCTTCACTACATTTTGTCATTTTGACATTTTGATTTTGTACTTGTTTTGATATCATGCTATGATGCTACTCAATGTAAACATCTTTATGATTAGATACTTTTGATATCTATTATCCTATGATATATATAACTCTTCCATTTGTTGATTCAACTATTTAAAATTTTATTGTCCAATGTTCAAGTATTTTACTATTTAGTAATTCTAATTTACTATTTTACATCTTTATGTCTTATACATCTTTTCATAACTAGCATTTTAAGTACCATATATATGGTATATAGTATATACAACCCTTTGTCCCCCGCTGCCTTCCCCCCTTTGTCCCCCACCGTCCCGAAATTGAGGCCTCTTTGCCCCCCCGCCCTGTAAACTTGTCCCCCTGTTTCGATGTTCCCCTGTTCCCCAAAGCGGTGTAACTATGGTTAAATTAAAACTTTCTAGATCCAGTTGGGGCTTTAAAAGGAGATTTTGGCAAGACATGTGACATCTATTCTTGACTTCATATGCTTTTTGAGAAATCTTGGAGAGCTTGTGTTTGCAGGTTCAGTATGCCCTAGGACAAAAACCCTTGGGTTGTTGGTGGATGGACAAAAACCTAAAATTCCATTTGTTGCTGTATAAGTCACACTTGGGTTTTATTGTGCAAATTTGTAAAGTCCCCATTGAAGACAAATTTCAGAGGCATTTATTTAATTTCTTGAATAAAGCATTATTTTCAGATGTATAGATTTATTATTTAGAATGAAGGTTTGAACAAAAGAAATATTTAAGGTTTGATAAATTGAGTATTATTTATTGTGTGACCTTACTTTGGGAGCTGGTCAAGTGCATTGGCATTCTGTGGTTTATTTAATTGTGGGCCATAAGGAAAACATTATTAGTTGTAATGACCTTGTTGAGACGCTAGGTCAGCCAGGTCATTTATCTACTTTTATTAAATAAATAAATAAAATATTAAATAAATTGTTAATAAATAAAATTATAAAATATTTTCATCAGTTCCCTTTGGGTGGGCCTTGTGGCAATTGATATACATACATATACATATACATATACATATATCTATATCGATATCTCTCTCTCTCTCTCTATGTGTGTGTGTGTGTGTATACTGTGATGAAAGGGGCATTGAAGGATTTTAATCTATGTTCCACAATGTTTCGGGGATGGGGACAGGGGGACGCATTTCTGAGAGGTTTCCTAGAGGGCCAAAAATTAGGGGACGACATGCCTATATATGTTAATATTTCAGACTTACAAAGGAAATTCAACCTATAGATGATATTTCAAACTAAGATTCAGGTCGTTATACAAAAAACAATATAAAGGGATGAGGGAAAAGATAATACCCGGTTTTCTTCTTGATGATGTCTTCAATCTGAGATAGTTCTGCTCCAAATTTGTCCCTTAAATACGCTCCTTAAGTCTGATATATTTGTTCCTCAAATATGCCCTAGGTCTACTACAAACTTCTCCTTTAAGACTGTTGTATGTTCTCCAAAATTGTCTGCTGCTATTGTGAGTTATGTCTTCTTTGGATCAGATCTGAAAGTAATTATATCACTGCTGCTGAAGTGCGAATTAGGGGTAGACATGTTATGTTTTCTGTATCCTCCTAATTCGCAGTCCACTCTTATATATATGCAAAGAGGGGGGAGGGGGTAACTTGTATGGCCATGAGACAACCAACTTGCATAAGCAAGTCAACACTTGTATATATAATATTCAGCTGCCTAAACCAAGGTCGGTATTAACACAAGTTCCATCATATTAAACATGAGACAAGTCATCCTCCTTAAATATTATATAATCATTTTGCCAAGTCGTCCTTCAAAGACAATAATATAATATTATATTTTAATGGTTTTAATGCAAGGAATATGAGATAAATAATATAATTATTGTTCTTAGTATTTTGTCTTACCGAAAAGACCATAAATACTAACAATATATATATATATATATATATATATATATATATATGACGTGTTTCCGAGAGGTTTCCTAGATGACCAAAAAAATAGGGGACGGCATATCTATATATATATATATGAATTTTTCAAAATATATTAATATATTATTTGTTTCTTTATATTTTATATAACTTTTAATGACAACATTTATGGTGAAATCAGAAAATGTCTTGTCTGAGACAAAAACTAAGGCTGCAACTCCAACACTTTGATGCATGCATGAAACATAGATGTAACTTAATGCCAGCTTCGAACCATTAGTTAATGTCAAAGCCCACTTGGATTTGTTTCTACTTTTCTGTCTTAAGAAAACCATTAGCTTGTGTTGGTTTTTTTCATTTTGGCCAATAATGTGGCATCTCTGAAAGATTGCTTACAGAAAAACATCTCTGAATGAGTAAAATGTTGAGAGTCTGATAAAGAAGTTTAGAGTGTGATCCATATTTGAGATTCACAAATTTGGGTCCTAGGAAAATTTAATCCAAAATAAAATGTTTACAGGTTAAACTGGATCCAGTGCAGGTATGTGCAACTTTTAATGACAAGTTTATCTATGTTTTGGAACGCTGGAATCATTCCCTGCAGTTTGGGGACAGCTAGCCGTCCCCAAATGGCAGGGGAGGTTTCCTACCATTTTGGCCAATTTCTACTCATCAGATATGGGAGGGGAACATCACCTTTGCGTCCCGCCATCCTGGAAATGCTGAGGGGATGGGGATGTGTCCCTGTGTAACCTTGATTTCAATTGTTTGGCATAAAACGAATGCTATCTCCTTTCCAGGCGCAAACCTGGAAGGATCTCTTTGCAGACGAAATCTGTGATATTTGGATGCACCAGGAAATTATAAGGCAGTTTCATTTAGAGGAACCTGCAACGGATTAGGGAGGAGCACATCATGTCATGGAAAGCTAGAAACTTATTCTAAGTTGAAAAGAGACCACATTCAAGGGGCAGGTTGGACATGCCTTGTTTAGGAGCATATCATGTGCATTTGAAGAAGAAAGACAAGTGCTTGCGCCTCTAAATACAATCATATTGTTGTACATACTGCCAGGCACAAGGGAGTTGAATATCGCATCTTCCTGACTTTGATTGAGTCGGCCTTACATATGTGAAAAGTCAGCACATAAGCTGGTAATTGGTATGTCAGGTTGTGTAAATTCAGGTTGCTTTTGTAGTTAAGAGTTTCTGAACATTGCAAAGATATATATTTTCTGAATATTACATTGTTTATTTTTGGGGTGAACATTGCGCCTCTAAATACAAACATATTGTTGTACATACTGCCAGGCGCAAGGGAGTTGAATATTGCTTCTTTCTGACTTAGACTGAGTTGGTCTTACATATGTGAAAAGTCAGCGTGTATGCTGGTAACTGGTATGTCAGGTTGTGTCAATTCAGGATTGCTTTTGTAGTTAAGAGTTTCTGAACATCGCAAAGATATATATTTCCTGAATATTACATAGTTTATTTTGGGGGTGTATGGATTGGTGAAGTATTTGTAGTTGTGTACATCTGCAATGATATGGTGAAAATGTTGAATTTATCTGTTGCGCAAACCTGAGTTGCATGGTTTCTCCTTTAAAACAATACTATTTCAATTTCATATTTTAGTCTAGATTTTCAAAATCGTAAGGCGGTATATTACAGTGGTATCAAATCCCCAAGAATTAATTAAGGAGATCTGAGAGATCCATGCCGCCATGAGAGGTTTTGTGACGGAGATGATTCAACTTTTAAGAGGAATGAGCCAGTAATTAAGTGCTAGGCGCGTTCAAAATGGTGCCGAAGGCAGCAGTTCTGGTGGAGAAAAAGATTCAGCTGGTGGTTGAAGAGCTTCAAGTAATGCATTAATCTTCAGTGCTGAATTTCTGGACAAAGAAGCAGCAGTAGGTAGTGGGGAAGAACAACCTAATTCAGAGGAAGACATGACAAGATTTCATGATGCATAGTATGCCTTAAGTCTTGCCATATGCAGTGATTTGACCTTCAGGGACTTATATAAAATGAAGAAAGAAACTAGGCACAGGAGGAGAAGGTATGAAGGGAGGAAAGACATTTGGCACCATTTGCAAAAAATTATCCATTTGGGAAAAATCGGTACTCTGACTTTTGACGGTGCTTGTAATTTCTCACCGAGGTCTTTGTTGTAGAAACTAGATACATATTTTTCATTGAACACAATGCTTGAAGAAGAGACTATAAAATTTGCCACCTTTCATCTTGAAGGAGTGGCTCACAAATGGTGGTACCATGACATTTTTGATTTTAACACAAGGGCATGATTTTGTCACCACTTTGGAGGACTTCAGCCAAATGTTGATAGAAAGGTTTGATAGAAATGATCTAGAGACTCATTTTGGAGAATTAGCATTAGATGAAGCAAGAGAGTAGGGTGGAAGGTTTTGTAGTAGAATATTAGAGGCTTGCAATAATGATTTCTGATGTATTAGAGAAAAGGCTTATAGTCTTCTTTGTGGAAGGCTTAGTTGAATCCCTTGAAGGTTTGGTAAGGGCATTTGATCCAAGCTCATTACAAGAAGCCATTAAAAGGGCTTTGAGTTTTGAAGATTCAGTGATTAAAGATAGATTGAGTTGCAAGCGAGCATCTCCTATGCTATCAAAGAAATGTTTTTAAAAGAGCATGTTGCTGCCTAAGCCAAATTGAGTGGAGATGTCTAAAATGAGCTACGAAGGAAAAAGCTATGCTTCACATGCAAAGAATCATGACAACCAGGTCATAGGTGTTTAAGGGACAAAGAGGTAATTTTCATTGAGGATTAGACGAGGTAATGGGGGAAGGTGTGGATTCTAGTCTTAAGTTGCAAGAGGACAAGCAACATCCTGGATGGCGAACTGTAATGGCTCTGGTTAGATGCTAGGAAGCCAAGGTCATTTATCTACATTTTTATTAAATATATAAATAGAACATTAATTAAAATATTAAAATAACATTATTAAATAATATTATTAGTTACATTTGGGCCAACCTTATCTCTTTGGGCAGTTATGTTTTGCAGACCTTGTTGTAGTTGGATGGTTTCATATATAGTTGCAAAACTTGCCAAAAAGGTGTGTTTTTTAAAACTTGTGAGTTTTTTTGCATGGCGATTATTTCCGCCAAAAACTTACAAACTTTGCTCGTTGAGTTTTTGCCAAAAACTCGGTAGAAGAAGAATATAATGCCCGAGATGCAAAAAAGCTCATTCTAATTTCATTTTGACTGATTTCTCTTGCTCCTCTAGTGAAAAAGAACCCTCTCGACCTTTAATGAGATCATTTGCAGCAATTTGCGTCAAGGAGTGAAGATTTGTAGTTAATACAACTGTAAGTGCAACTAGAGCTTGTTCGAGGCCATCCATGTGAAGAAGAGGAATAAGTTAGCTCATAAATGTGTTAATGACTTTGTCTTTGTGCAATATAATCTTCGGTTGTGCATAAGGAAGGTAGAGGAAAAATCAAGTGGTCCAATTGATTTGGATGATATATGTCCTTAAGGTTTTTGGATAGCGCATGATCAGCCTTGATTGTTTATTGAGGATGACATCTATGATTTGGAGAGGTAGGTTATGGAGGAGGAGGGGGGTGGATTTGGATTCACATTGGATGACATTGAGGAGGATGAGGAGGTTGAGAATGATTAGGATTCATTGCTAGTGCCAACAACATTTGCATCTAGGATGAAGGTCAAGCCATAGCCTGTTGTGCTGAGCGAGGAGGTGCAACCACAATGGACTCCTAGGACTAGACTCTAGCTATACCTCTCCCCTAGTTTTTACTAGAGGTGGGAGGAGGAAGATGTAAAATGTTTTGCTATTTTAATTTTGCTTCAGACTATAAGGCTAACATCCATCAACACTCCACATGATGATACCATTTTGTACCTAATTTGCATTTAAATCAATCAAGTGTATCTAGACTCAGCTTGTTTCTTTTTGTTGAAGTTGATAGCTGTGATCAAGATCTTCATATCGGTATGGACGTGATTATCTGCGTTATGCAATCTCAGAGTTTCATTGTTCTGCGTTGAAGTGGCGTTCAGCTGGAACCTTCATTTATATTTGTTTCCTTTCGGTCAAGTTCTGTCTTTACTCAATTTAATTTTCCGCTGGAAGTATGTGGCATGGTGTCTTACTTGTCACTAGTCTTTTGGTGACTCAGCACCGTTACTGTTTTTCTTGGCATCATGCGACTCTTGGCATCGTGCAAAGCTTCCTTCATTTATATTGGCAGTTTATAATAATATTGTCGGTTTTCTGTATTCATGTCAACAGTCATCTTATGAGACGTTGATTCATTTCTATAACTCCCAATGTTTGACATGTCGGAGACTCTTGGTCTTTAAAACATTAGGTGTGCTTGATTGTATTTTTTCCGATATATTGCAGGGGATAGTGATGTCTCGTTTTTGTTGTACTGAGTATCAAAAGGATATTATCGTTTTGTTCTGAGTATTGAGAGTGCCATATTTTTGCCGTATTTTGTATCAGCACTGAGAGTGCCGTATTTTGTATCAGCACTGATTTATGTGCTCTGAGGTTCATGAGGAGTATAGTTGATGTTTAATTTTGATAAGAGTAAATACTCTTCTGTGAGCAGACAGCATTTATATAATTGTTATTGATTGCTACCTGTGTGAGATATTGATTAAAATCTGAAGGCTCATATATTGACTATCTGATTGAAGATGTTAATTATATGCAAGTATTCTGTAATGTGGTTGAAGATTTGAATAAAGCCATCATGTTTTTGGGTGTGGCTGGGTTTTTCCCTCGAGTAGGAGGGTTTTCCCAGGGTAAATGTGTCTGGTTTTTTTGTGCTTCGATTTTAAAGGTTCTGATTACTGCATTTATAATATTTTGGTTCGAAAACTTAACACTTTTATGTACTCATTTGTTGACTCATTGGATGCATCTCCTCATTGAATTCTGCAAAAAAATGCATTTCTAATTAAATTTAAGAAAACTTAAGTTGCTGAGTTTTTTGTAGAGTTTTTTTTTTCTGGGCCTTGGCAAGTTTTGGCTTTTGGTGAGTTTTTCAACTATGGTTTCATATATATATGCATATGCTATGATGGAAGTGGCTTCGAAAGATTTTAATTATTTGGCATTAAATGAATGCTATCTCTTTTCCAGACGTAAACCTGGAAGGAGATCTTTGCAGGACGAAATCCCTGCAAACAGTTTTGTACAAGTTTGGATGTACTTTAATATGATAAGGCAGTTTCAGATGCAGAGGAACCTGCAACAGATTAAGGAGGAGCAGATCATGTCATGAAAAGCTAGAAACTAATTCTAAGTTGAAGAGATATCACATTCAAGGGGCAGATTGTGTGTGGATTATTCAGGAGCATATCGTGTGCATTTAAAGGAGAAGGACAAGCTCTTGCGCCCCTAAACACAAGCATATTGTTATACATACTACCAGGCGCAAGGGAGTTGAATATCACTTCTTTCTGATTTTGACTGTGTCGGTCTTACATATGTGAGAAGCTTTCATGTATGCTGGTAATCGGTATGTCAAGTTGTATCAATTCAGGATTGCTTCTGTAGTTAAGAGTTTCTGAACACACACACGGGCGTATGTGCGCACACACGCACACACATCCTGAATATTACATTGTTTATTTTGGGGGTGTTGGATTGGTGAAGTATTTGTAGTTGAGTACATCTGCAATGATATTGCGAAAATGTTGAATTGATCCATTGCATGAATCTGAGCTGTAGGGTTTTTTTCTGTCAAAGAATACTATTTCAATTTCATATTTTAGTCTATATTTGCAAAATCATAAGGTGGTATATTTCATTAGTGGCTGATTTCTTTCTGACGAATATCTCTATAAATATTATGTCTCGCAACACCATATTAATTGGGCATGACACTTCATTATATTTGGGCAAATGAAACTATAATATGCTGATTATATTATAATTTCTAGCTACCCTGACTTACAGAGATTATTATCAAATGGCGACTTCATATTTAATTGAGTTGAAGCATCAGAGGAGATATATTGTGATGTGAGAATTTGGGAATTGGCCACCAAACAAGGGTGATTAATATTTTAACTTTGGACAGTTGATACATATGATTTTGAGCACCATAATTATGCAGAACCATCAATTCTGGCAGTGCTGGTATCTTGATAGCCCATTGAAATAGATGAAGATTCTGCCTGGGCGTGGGATGCTGACTTAGCATGAAGAGACGTGCCTGAGGGAGACTTCTGTCCACCTCCTAATGAAAATATGGAAATGTAAATGAGTGCAGTTGAACATTATTGCACCAATAGGCTATTATAGCTAAGGAGTTTTGTTGTCCTTTTTTGTGGTGTTAGATTTCTAGTCAATCACTTGCTGGAGTCTTAGGGCTTGGAAGAATCGAACAGGTTATAGTTTGACCACCATTACAATTTCCTGCTGGATGCACTGGTGTGAGAAAAACCTTGTGGACGTGGGACTTGTTTGGATGTAGTTTTATTGCTGGTGTGATTTTCTGGATATAATAATCTTTTTATCTAGTATACATTCCTAGGATTTGCTGGGGGATGCCATTTCTGGAGATCTGAACACCAATTGGAGTATGACAGCTATGGACGTGAGAGATTGAAGACTCTAAACAAGTGTCTAGCATGCAGAAGTGTTTGCTGTTCGAGCAGAAGTATTTTATCTGCAGAAATTGATGGTGCAGTCATTCTTATGGAGGTGATTTACTGAGATGTAAAGACAGGTCAGAAATTTATATTATATAATTCTCTCTTTCAAACAACAAAGTAATAGATAAATAAACTTTGTTATCTTCTCTATTTATTGCACTATTTCATTCAAGGGATATATCATTGCTATTTTCATGTATTCATCAATCTTCCAATATGTATGTAAAACCACTGTGTAGTTGGCGTGCAATGCCTACTGCTATGTTGATAATATTGGTTATCTATCAATGTATTAATTGTCCGTTGGTTGTCACTCTAGGGTTGTTGTAAGTGTTGGTTGGTTGACTGTTGTGTCTCTCTTGGCAACCGTTAGGTCATTTAAATATGTTGTGTACTGCCAAGCAAGGTAGTAGTGTGGAGTTAGATGAATTGTAATCCTTGGTCGACCATCTTTGGTCCTCTTCTCTGTAATGAATTCATGAGCTAATAAAGATATATTTTACTCCTATATCTGGTATGCACCGCTATTTGTATTATTATTTCAGGTATGTAATTTACCAGGTATAACAATAAACATTTGGTGTCTTTTCCTTAAAAGGAGTTGGGTCAGCATTGCATGATTCATGCCTTTGGATCCCAATAAAGGTGAGATGACAATGAGATTGTCGTTGAAATTTATAATACCAAACAAGTGAAGAACAAAAGTGTACGGGCTTACAATCGTAGGCTTAAGGAATTGTTGGGCAAGTTAGAGAATGAGCTAGTCGAGGGGGTGAAGAAGAGGTGGTTCATTGAGGGGTTGATTCTTTGTGCAAGAAGATGAAAGTGGTGCCTCCACCTTGATATACTGATGCCCACAATCGGGCGATGGATATCGAGAGTGAAAACAAGACATCCTCCCGAGGGAAGAGGAAGACAGATGTTGACAATAACACTGAGGTAGTAGCGATGATGAATCAACAATAGTCCAGGTCCTACGATGAGACATGATAAGAATGATGAAGAACTAAAGGCTAAGAAAGGGAATAGTAAACAAAGTAATGAACTATGGTGTACAGAGTGCAAAATTGAAGGGCACACGAAAGGTAATTGCCCTAAAATGATGTTTTGTGAGATTTGCCAAGTGATGGGTTATTTAATAAAGGATTGTCCAAATAATTTGAAGACTAGAAGCACACAAGTACCTTTCACATAGGGAGATTCCACTCCATCAAAACCCCAAAATGTATCACCAAGCAGTTATGGAAATTAACGACGAAATTAAATGCAGTGTGACACTAGAGGACGTCTTGAAGGTGTAATGAGTGGGGTCACTTTGCATGAGACTGCCAGAGTGGGTAGAATAACATGAGTTTTCTATGCAAGTGGTGTGGTCCAGGGAACCATGAGGACACCAACTGCCCCAAACAAAAGGGAGTAAATATGTTGCACGTGAAGGAGTTGGACGAGGAAGTACTGGCGATCACCAGACTCCAAACTAAGGCAATATATCCCAACCCCCGTATGGAGAAGGAAAGACTTCGGGAAGCCTAGGATGACATTGGACGAGTGATGGCAGAGGGGAGAAGAGATTCAAATGATGTCGCCAATTCTCCACTATGATTGGAGTCAAAGAAAATTATCATGAGACAAATGTTGCTAGCCATCATACCAGTATGGGTATTCGGACTTTTGCAAACCATGCCACAATTGAAGATGGCCATTACCAATGTACTTGGTAAAAATACACTTGGCCAGGAGCATGACAAGCTGACGGAGAAATCATCTGACATGCTCGCCACTGACCCAATGTTGCTAATTGTGGGCATTGGAAGGAAGTCAACCATTGTCGAGATGGAGATAATGGGAAGAAAGTTTGCAAACACCATCATCAACGGGGGCTTGGTCGTGAATGTTCTATCAGAGGAGACATGGAAGGCTCTCTTCAAGCCAACACGTAGGCCACCGACCTTTCATTTGGTAGGTGCCAACCATCACAACATAAAACCACTTGGGACGCTCATGGCACGAAAGGTCACCATTGGCACTCAACAATTCTTTCTAGACCTTGTTGTCATCCCATTGGAAAAGGTGTACGACGCCCTCTGTGGAAGGGGTTGGTTGATCATGGCAAAAGTAAACCACAATTGGAAGCAGAACACACTCTCAAATGAGAGTAAAGGAAGTCCGTCATTGATTTGAGGAACCAGATGGTGAGTGAGAAGTTGGCATCCTTTGAATCAAGGTTGGAAGATGAAGAACTAGAAATGGACGAAAGAAGGAAAGGCATGGAACCAAATGACAAAGGGGTGCTTGAGCTAGAAGACTATTATAAAGATGAGACAAGTTCCTTGAATGGTCTATTTCATTGGCAAATGGAGGACTATGAGCTATTCCCCTCAATGTGTAATTTTCTTGAAGCTACAACTTTTGTGGAAGAGAAACCGATGAAAGTGTGTAAAGTTATGGACAATATATTTGACAGTACGGAGATGGAAAATGGAAAGTGAAAAAGAATAGACTATGCAAAGGCCATTGTTTGATTCACACACTTGACAAATTTATAAATTCCACTCTGCGAGGGCATGTTTGTCTTGCGGAACATCCCGTATGGAAGATTGAGTCAGCACATCCCGTACGACATTTTGAGACATGGTCTTTGGAAATACATCCTCTCGTACAACAACCATGTAGTGACACTGTATGACAAGTCCATCTTGTACAACAGATTCATTTCATACGACCTATCCATGTACAACAAATTCATCTCCTATGACAAATCCAACTCTTACGACAAGTTAGTTTTGTGTGGCAAATTCATTTTGTACGACCAGTCCATGTAGAACAATTCATCTTGTATGATCGGTCAATGTATGACAAGCTCATCCTGTACGACAAGTCCATCTTGTATGGTCAAAGCATCCTGTCACCAACATACAACACTTGCATCCTTTCATATGACATCTTGGGCAAACCCTCGTATGGCTAGTACAAACTTTGAAGCTCTAAGTAGTCATTACCATACCACAATGCCATCATGTATGGACAAAACAAATCATGAACATGCATCGTGTACAAAGTAATTGTACGTGCCTTCACACCATAAGCCGCTTGTGCCCTCCAATTAGTCGTATGCCATCAACAAAAACCTACTGTATGTGGCTTCACACCCTACACCATATGCACCCTCCAATCAATTGTATGACATCAACAATGATCAACATGGGGATTTTTTATTGTACCTTATGGTGTACGGTAGAAGCAGGGTGGTGTTCAATTGTTCCATATATTGTACAGTCATATAAGTACCATCTGTTTGTACAGACAATACAAATTTTTAACATTGCATAATTCTCTGGTCATTTGTCCGTACGAGTAGCACAAACTATTGACATTGCACAGTTCCCTGCTCACGTACGGATACAATGGCCACTTGTACGGAGACATGTGGATGAAGCATAACTTGGTACCACAACTTCGAGTAGGGCAATCAATTCTAAAGTGAAGAGTACAGTCTAATTAGAATTTTGACATCATACATTGGTTAAACATTGCAAATTCTATTTTCGAGCTTTGTGAATATTGTTTTTGGCATCTTAATAAGTCAAGAAAACATTGTGTGCCATGGGACTTTGTGCAGTTTTGAAGGTGTTAATTTGGTCTTGGCGGTCGGGGTGCTGCCCCTCGATCCCCGCAAGGGGGCTGCCCCTTGACCCCGTTCGGGGCAGTACTCTGCATTGCCACCAGACCCTGCAAGGGGCACTGCCCCTTGACCCTTCTAGGGGCAACGACCATTTGATTTTTAAAGTACATAGTACAAGTCATTGTCTTCACTCTGCCCATTAGTCTTTCTGAATATTACTTGATGTATACTCGTCATCTTTTCTTTTGGGGGGGAAGATGATGTAGTCGACATACAATGCCTATTGTTATGTTGATAATATTGGTTATCCATCAATGTATTAATTGTCCTTTGGTTGTCACTCTCAAGTAGGTGTGAGTGTCAATTGGTTGATGGTTGTGTCTCTCTTGGCAACTGTTGGGTCACTTAAATGTGTTATGTACTGCCAAGGAAGGTAGTAGTGTGGAGTTGGATGAATTGTAATCCTTGGCTGACCATCTCTTGTCCTCTTCTTTGTAATGAATTCATGAGCTAATAAATATATATTTTACTCCTATATCTGGTATGCACTACTATTTGTATTATTATTTTATGTATGTAATTTACTAGCTATAGCAGTAAACACACTCTCAATCTGCAAAGTATGAACTTGCAAACAATAAGTCATTTCCCTTAGATAAGACGAGTGTTTGGTAAAATGTTGATGGATAAATGGTGCACATTTTGGTGAAAAACTTGTGCGGGAGGGGGATGCCTAGGAAAGCCCTAGGGACATGTTACCATGCTATTTTTTGGTTCCGAACCAAAACATTCTTATCTATATGTAATGTCCCTTTTCTAGCCCATCAATTCATGATATGTCGTTAGCCCATTTTTCCTTGGTCCCATGGGCTAACCAAGACTTTACAGGAATCAAAGAGAGATTTGGCCCAGACAATTTCAGTTTTAGGCCAATCGGAGTTGATTCAACAAGGTTTCCAAATACTTATATTTAAAGTAAGTAGTGGGCTTAGTAATTTTGGCATTTCAATATTGGACTTGGAGCGTTTCGTCGAGACCTTTCCAACGAGCTATTACACATGGTTTTCCGAGTCTGATTCATAATTTATTATAATACCTGAAGATTAAATAGTTTATTAATGAAGTGACTATTAAATTAAAGTACATTTTATTATAAGTCACTTTATTAAAAGAACATTTTATTCACTGAAGTGGGAAATGATATTTTAAAAGAGAAAAGTTATTTATCCCACATTCACAGGTCGAGTGAGGAATCTCTAATAAGAAGCTATAAAATAAAGTGAAGTGCTTATTCTTCAGCATGCTTGGAGATTGAATGAAATTTGTGAAACAGTGGAGATTATCTCTCTTGGGCTTGGAGGACGTAAACCCTCTACGCTATCAATCTTGACGCCATTGAAAGATATGGTCTTGAGATTCAGTTCAGAGCTGCAAGGTAAAAAATCATTCTAATATTACTTGTGATTGAAATTTGTAGTTGCCAAAAGTAGGACAGACTTGAAGAAGATAGTTAGAGCAGATTTGAAGGCAACAGTGGCAGAAAAAATTAAAAGAAAAGAAAGATTTGAGAGCTGCTACAGTGCCGTACTACAGTATTGGAAACATAGAGAGGCCCCTATAGGGTTGAACATTGCTGGCAGAGATTCATTTTGGGTCTGTGCATAGGCATTTGAAGAGGACTGCATATTGGAAGCATACTTGGCACTTCTTGACATCAATACTCAGTTGATATGGAGTCTGAAATGTACTACAGCCTGTAGCAGACTTAAGGGTCAATGTTTTTATCCAAGAACACATTGCAGCATCGTTTTGGGTCAGTTTACACAATTGGTAAAGGGTGGAAGTGAACTGCAGTCTGTAACAACTTGGTGAATCAGCTCTTTGCTGAAGATTAACTATGTTGAAATCTAACCAGAAAGATGAACAGAATGAAGGGGAGAAAAATGAAGTATCTATACAATGATATATCCTGGGAAAAACCCCCCCCTTCACAGAGGGAAACAACCCAGCCCACAAAATGATATCTCTTTTATTGACGTTCCATACATAATTACAATACAGCCAGGATGATTAGATAATCATCCTAATCTTAAATCCAAGAACACATGCAATACACAGGTATGAATGACCTGAATGAATACGATACGCTGAAGGTTGGAAGTGAGCTTGATAATAATATCTGATATCACATGTGGCAGACAGATGATACCCGACACAAAACACTGCTCGTATAATACCTGATGCCAGACACGTCATGCTAAAGATGCCCGATAATAGATATAGCCCACTGATAATCAAGACGGTCCCGATGACAATGTTTGATGTCAAATATAGCACACTGATAATATGCGATGCCAAATGCAGCTCATAAGTAATGCCTCTGATAATGCACAGCGTACTGAAAACCAAGGATTGTTCATGGACGATGCTAGATACAAAGTCGGATATGATTCGACAGAGAGCAACCAAAATCGTTAACACACAATAGAATGTCTGCCTTGATAAAGATACAACCAAAGCATACACTATCGCAACCCGCCTCACGAGCTCAGGATTTTCTGTGATCATTGAGTAGGCATTACTATGTGTGAATGTTTCTCATAATGAATGTATGCACCAAGGCTGGTGACGCTTCACCTTGCTTGGCGATCCGCCCAGTGAGGTGAAGCGCTACCGTCGCATACGTTACATGTGGAGGAAGACGGAATGCGGAGCAATAGATGCCTTAGGTGTTACTAGGTGAGGTCGCCCATCGTGAATGGCATCTGCGCAATGGACTTGATCAACGCACAAAGTGATCAACCGTCACAACAGTCGTGGGTGGTTGTAAATGCATTAACTGTTAGCAATAGTTATTAAAAACAGGAGATGCACAAAACACAAACTCATTAAGGTGTCTATCGCGGCTACAAAATTCAACACTCCCTCTTGCCAGAGAGAGACCTTATGAATGATTCACTTGGACAATCATGTTCAGCTGCAAAAGAATCAACATCAATAGACAACTTCAATATATTTAAATTCCGTTATTTTATACAAAAGAGTTCACCATAGCTAATCTAGAGGATGATAATGAAAATAACAAACCATCCATTATCACTGCGCCTAGAGCAATGATATAAAGGATCATAGAAAAATATTCAACATGATTATTTAAGCATCACAACAAAATCATTGAGTTCACATGAACAACTTCCACCATGGCTGCTACCAGAGTGTGGATCAAGGGCTTTCACCTCAAACTTCTCCCTGAGAAGAATGCACTATCACCTTGCCTACTCACAGAGGGTGATCCCACCATACCTACACGTAGAGGGTGGGTCAAGGGCTTTCACCTCAAACTTCTCCCCAGAGAAGAATGCATATAAGAGATGGAACACTCTGCCTAAGGTGCCTTCTCAGCAAGAGCTTCATTTTCCACTAAACCAAGCTATTCTCGAAAGTAACAAAACTTCACTCTTGGAAGTAGCTTGGTGAGGATGTCCACAGTTTGTTCTTCAGTAGGACTGTATTTCAGTTCAACTGCATTTTTTTGTACCATGTCTCTTAAGTAATGAAACTTGATTTCTACATGTTTGGACCTGTCATGGAACATTGGGTTGACTGAAAACTTTATGCAGCTTTGGTTATCACACATGATAACAGAAGGTTCAAGAGGCTGCCCAAACAATCCTCCAAGCAATTTGCGAAGCCGTACAACTTCTTTGGCAGCCATACATGCTGCCACATATTCTGCCTCAACTATACTTTGAGCTACACAAGATTGTTTCCTGCTGCTCCAGGAAATCACGACGGAACCAAGGTTGAAACAGCTACCTGAAGTGCTTTTCCTATCAGATACACAACCTGCCCAATTAGAATCAGAGAATCCCTACAACTTCAGCTTGGTGCAAGAAGAATACTTAAGTCCATATCCAATGGTGCCATGGACATACGTCAATACATGTTTGGCTGCCATATGGTGAATGTGTCTTGGTTCAGACATGAATTGACTTTATGTATTGACGGCAAAACATATGTCAGGTCTTGTATTGACCAAGTACATTAATGAACCAATGAGCTGACTATACATGGAGGGATCAACAAAATCTGAATTGATCGAATTATCATGAAGCCTTTTTAGATTCACTTCCATGGGAGTCACCATGGATTTGCTGTCCAACATGTTGAATCTTTTCAAGACATCAATAGCATACTTCCCTTGACTTAGGATGATGCAATCTGAGTTCTGCCATATTTCAAGGCCAAGGAAATAGTGCAGGAAGCCAAGGTCTTTCATCTCAAATTTTGAAGTTAACTCCTTGCATGTGATGATGAGATCATCAAAGCCTATAAGAAACAAGTCATCTACATAAAGGACCAAGATCAGAATCTTGTCATCATGAAGCTGAAGGTACGAATTAGGATTAGCAACATTCTTTTGAAAGCCTAGGCTCAAAAGATATTTGTCAATTCTCCCATACCAAGCTCGTGATGCTTGTTTGAGTCCATACAAAGCTCTTTTCAGCTTACACACATGAGTAGCCTTGTCATGGATAATGAACCCTTCTGGCTGTTCCAAATAAACTTCTTCAATGACTCCATTCAAGAATACTGTTTTCACATCCATCTGATGAAGTTTCCGGCCTTTAATTGCAGCTATGGCAATAATGGTTCTGATGGAGGTGTAGTTAGCCATTGGTGCAAAGGTCTCATCATAGTCTATACCTTCTTTTTGGGAAAAGCCCCTAGCTACAAATCATGCCTTGTACTTGTCTATGCTCCCATCAATTGCATGCTTAATCTTGAATAACCATTTAGACGAGACAACTGATTTGTCTTGAGGCCTAGGAACAATGTCCCATACGTCATTTTGTATGATGGATTGGTATTCTTCCACCATGGCATCTCTCCATACTTGAAGTTTGGAAGCCTCTTCAACATTAGAAGGTTCAGAAGAAATAATGTGACTAATCAATTCAACATAACCAACAAACTTGTGAGGCCGTTTGCTTTCTCTAAAGGTCCCTCGAGGAGCTGCGAAAGGTGTAGCTTCTTCTACAATGTTTCTAGCCCATAGGGGTCTCTTCTTATTGTTGGAAGAAGAGTTGGGACTTGTGGGATCAATTGGTGCATGAAGAGGAGTAGGATCAACAGGGTCTACACACTCCCTCTCAACCTTTGAAGAAGAGTTCAGATCAACCATGGTGAGATCTTGAGGGAGTTCAAGATCTTCCTCACCAACCACAATGTCAAATTCTTTGGGAAGATTGCAAGCCACATCTTCATCAAAAATGACATCTCTACTGATCTCAATCTGCCTTTGTCCAGGCACATAAATTCTGAAAGCCTTAGAAGAATCAATGTAACCAACAAAGAATCCTCTCTTGCCTGAAGGTTCTAATTTGGATCTTTTCTCTTTTGGAATGTGTATCACTACTGGGCAGCCAAAAATTTTGGAGAAGCTAACATCTGGCTTTGAGCCTGAGAAGGCCTGTTCAGGAGACATATTACCAAGAATCTGATGGGGGCTGCGATTTTGAATAAAGACAGCCGTGCTGCATGCTTCAGCCCATAAGAACATAGGAATATTTTGATCATGAATCATAGCTTTCGCTGCTTCAACAATGGTCCTGTTCTTTTTTTTAGCCATACCATTTTGTTGAGGGTTATAGGGAACACAAAGCTCCCTCTTGATCCCAGCATCAACACAAAAATTATGAAAGACTCCAGATACAAATTCTCCACCGTTATCAGATCTCAAGGTCTTGATCTTTTTTTTTTAGTAGTGTTCTCAACCAAGGCCTTGAATGTTTTGAAACGGGACAGCACCTCATTTGATTCTTTTGACTTAAGGAAATAGATCCAACACTTGCAAGAGAAGTCATCAATGAAAGTAATATAATACCAAAAACCACTAAGAGATGCAACAGACATGGGGCCACATAAATCTAAATGAATTAAATCTAAAATACCTTTAGCTCTAGATTCACTGCAATGAAATGTACTCTTAGTATTCTTACCTAGAGCGCATCCCTTGCAGATGCCTTCACGATCCTTATTCCGCTTGGGAAGACCTATGACAGCCTTGTCCATAGCGGCCAAGGTTCTGAAATTTAAGTGTCCAAATCTCTTGTGCCAAAGAATGTTTGGATTTTAGGAACCATGAGAAAGAGCTCGAACCGGGCGGGCTGAAAGCTTGTAGAGGCTGTCATAACGAACTCCAATCTCATGAGCTCAATGGAAATTTGAGTTTTTCTTCCAAGCAAGGACTTTACCATTAATGAAAGATACATGATATCCTTTGTCTTCAAGAGCTGAAATTGAAATCAGGTTTCTCTTAATGCCAGGAACAAAGAGAACATCACTTAGGTGAAGAGAGATTCCTGAGTCAAGTTGGAAGGAAGTGGAACCAGCCCCTTTCACTGAATAACTAGCATCATCTCCAATGATCACTTGAACGTGGGAGTCCTCATTAAGGTTGAAAAGGTGATCATGGTAACCAATGATGTGATGTGAAGCTCCACTATCAATCAGCTAGGTGTCACTGTTGGTAGGAATGTTGCTGGATAAGGCAGAGATGGAACAAAATCCCTCAGGTTCATCACATGATTCCTTCTTAGGAGAAGAGTCTTCAACATGTCCAGTAGAGGCTTGAGGCTTTGGCCTTAAGGTGCAATCCCTAGCATAGTGGCTGAACTTGTCGCATCTGAAGCATTGAACTTTTGAGATGTCAACCTTCTTTCTTTTGTGGGAAGAGTCTGGATGAGAATTGTGATCCCTAGATCGCTTGAAGTATGGTTTCTTTCCTCTTCCTTTAGAGGTGTGGGCTGCCAGCACTTGATCATCTTCATGATGACTTTTGCGACCATTTCCTCTAGCTTCAAGTCTGCATTTTTCTTGAATGCAATCAGCCCTCAATCTGTCAAATTTAGGGAGATCGTCACGTCCATTGATGCCTTGAATAAATGATTCCCAAGAGAAAGGGAGACCATTCATGGCAAGCATAACTAAGTCTTTGTCCGGGATGGAGTCACCAATAGTACTCAGCTAGTCCCTGAGTTCTGTGATTTTCATGAGGTAGGACATCACAGATTCTCCTCGAGCCATCTTAATGTGAAGGATCTGGCGTCTCTAGGCTAACGCTCTCCTTGTATTATTGAACTCATATAGATTTTTCAAGGTTTGGAACATCTCACTTGTTGATGACAAATTAGAAATAATGGGAACTAGTTGATCCTTCACTGAATCAATTAGGACTTTCTTTGCCATCACTCTGTTCTTTTTCCACAGTGTTTTCTCAACATCATCGGAAGGTTCTTCTGGGTCAGAGTTTACATAAGCAATAAGATCATTCTCCTCTAGAATGATCAGAATTCTAAACTTCCATGAGGAGAAGTTGGAAGAATCGTCAAGTTTGTCCTCGACCTTTAACCCGTTAACCATGATGGATCGAGGAGGATGAAGGATTGGGAAAAAGGAGGCCTTTTTGGTACTGGATCAAAAAAGCTTAAACCCACTCTGATACCATGTTGAAATCTAACCAGAAAGATGAACAGAATGAAGGAGAGAAAAATGAAAGTATCTATACAATGATATATCCTAGGAAAAACCCCCTTCACAGAGGGAAACAACCCAGCCCACACAACGATATCTCTTTTATTGATGTTTCATACATAATTACAATACAGCTAGGATGATTAGATAATCATCGTAATCTTAAATCCAAGAACACATGCAATACACAGGTATGAATGACTTGAATGAATATGATACGCTGAAGGTTGGAAGTGAGCCTGATAATAATATCTGATATCACATGTGGCAGACGGATGATACCCGACACAAAACACTGCTCGTATAATACCTGATGCCAGACATGACACGCTAAAGATGCCCGATAACAGACATAGCCCACTGATAATCAAGACGGTCCCGATGACAATGTCTGATGTCAAATATAGCACACTGATAATATGCGATGCCAAATGCAGCTCATAAGTAATGCTGCTGGTAATGCACAGTGTACTGAAAACCAAGGATTGTTCACGGACGATGCTAGATATAGAGTCGGAAATGATTCGACCAGAGAGCAACCAAAATCGTTAACAGACAGAATAGAATGTCTGCCTCGATAAAGATACAACCAAAGCATACACTATCGCAACTCGCCTCACGAGCTTAGGATTTTCTGTGATCATTGAGTAGGCATTATTATGTGTGAACTTTTCTCATAATGAATGTATGCGCCAAGGCAGGTGACGCTTCACCTTGCTTGGTGATCCGCCCAGTGAGGTGAAGCGCCACCGTCACATACGTTACATGTGGAGGAAGATGGAATGCGGAGCAACAGATGCCTTAGGTGTTACCAGGTGAGGTCGCCCATCGTGAGTGGCATCCACACGATGGACTTGATCAACGCACAAAGTGATCAACCGTCACAATAGTAGTGGGTGGTTGTAAATGCATTAACTGTTAGCAATAGTTATTAAAAACAGGAGATGCACAAAATGCAAACTCATTAAGGTGTCTATTGTGGCTACAAAATTCAACAAACTACAGGTGTGCAATATAGTACATATTGTGTATGTTGCTCATTTAATAAGAAATCAGAGTTTGTTTTAATATTACCAGCAATTCTTTGTACAAGTTCTGAGATGTATTTGAATAATCTTGAAAACTGAAGTAAGGGTATGTTTGTGTTACATCATTCTCTTTGATGAAGTGCAAGTACTCATTTGTATTGTTCTAACTTTGATTGGAAATCTGAAAGTCATTTAAATAACATGCAACAAACAAGATAAACTTAGAAGGCTCATTCCTCAGCTTGCAAGCAAATTGTTTGACCAAAATTACACAGAATAAGAAGGCACAAAAATTGTTCAAACAAGGGTAGGCCATTACAGTGGTATCAAAGTAGGTGTATCGTGCCATCCTATAAGGAATCATTTAGAAGATGAAGACTTTTGAGGAGAAACTACTAGAAGGGCTGATAGAATTGAAGCAAGGTTGTCAAAGCTATACTGAGAGTTGGCAAAATTATGTCAAGACTTTAAAACAATTGCATAAAGAAGTGCATGAGCATCCAAGGTGGTTGAGATCCATCTTTAAAAAGAAAGAAGTAAGTGAAAAAGATTCTTCTAGTGCAAGAAACAGTAAGAAACAAACAAATGTAAAGAAGTTCACAGAAAATCATTTGAATGGAGATAGTGCCTTGGTAGATAAAGGCCATGCGACAGATTTTCAGAGTGACTTTTTGGACATGCATACAGTTACTATTCATCAGTTTATGCATGAAGAGAAAGATAAAACAATAGACTTGGATTTGAGTTCAGATATTCCCAGTGATGATGGTCAAGATAGATACATGTTGGATGATCATAAAAAGCCTTTGGAGAGGAGTGTTTATGAAGACATCAATGCTAGCGAGTTTGGAAGTGACATTTTCACAATGATAACCACTCATGAGGAGGAAAAAAAACCACTTTATTTCCGAACAAAGGAATCAACCTTTTGACACATGGGATCTGGGTGGTTGGCACTGAAGTATGATGAAGATCCTACACAAGATGAATCTTGTTTTGATTGTGATGATGTTTTGATTTTTTATCATAAAGCAAGTATGGAGGATAGTATTGATGATTCTGATGAAGATCGTGAAACAAAATCTGATTTATCTTTGGATGGGGCTGACTTCGAATAAAAGTCTTGTTTTGATTGTGATGATGTTTTGATTTTTTATCATAAAGCAAGTATGGAGGATAGTATTGATGATTCTGATGAAGATCGTGAAACAAAATCTGATTTATCTTTGGATGGGGCTGACTTTGAATAAAAGTTTAGGAACTTGGATGATTTGAATCCACAATATACTGCTGAAAATGATAATGGGGATGCATAGGAGACTTGGGACAGCCTTGGAGTCATTGATGAAAGATATAACAGTTCTGATTTTGATATTCATCATAGTAGTAGTTGGCCTGGTTTGCATAAACATGGCTGGAAGAATCAATTTGAGGTGCTCATTGATAACCCATTGTTTGAGATGGGTGATTGGAAGAAAATGGTAATCCACTCGTTGAGTTAGACATTGGAACTACTCTTAGTTGTAGCATTGCACTTTGTTGTCGGGATAATTGTATGTTCGGGTTATTATGTTAATAAAGTATTATGTTGGCCTCGGTCGTTGGTGACCGAGAGGTTAGACAGTTGCGTCAGGATGTTTCAGTCGTGGCCCTTCGGGTAGTTTATATACCCTCTCGAAGGATGGACACGGGAGATATTATTATATTATCCTTATGATGTAAATGTACTTGCCAGTCTGGAATGATTAATGAAAGTATTTATTATTCTCTGATATATTCTGTGTTTATTATATTTCTTGTACTATGCCTGTGCAATACTAAGTTTACCCCAGCGGGCAAACATCTGGCGCCGTTGCCAAACGAATCCGACAAGTGACAGAATGAGTGGATGGATGGGAATACCATTGGAAAAGAATATTAGTTGATGATTGAATAGGATTTATGCCCAATTTTTTAAACAAAGATAGAAATAAGAAAGCACGAGATGATGAAGGTGAGGCCGCACAGAATGCTTTGATTTCCGCATAGCAACGTGAACACTGATATAGGCTAAGGCAACTTGCCTAGAACCAGCTTGCCGGAGGGTTGCCCGAAGGGGACCTCGGAAGTGGTACGGAAGGTGCATAGGCCGATGAGGAGCAGTTCACTTCGCCAAAGCATTGGAGAGTGCGGAGTAGGGAGGAACTACTTGAGGAAACATGGTCGAGGAAATTCTTCCTTCAGGAAGAGAGATCGGTTTGAGGAGGGTCTAACTCGTACACCAGGTGCGGAGAACCAAACCCAAAGAGAGGATAGTACGGCCGAAGGTGCTACTAATGCACATGTGAATCCTCTGTTGGAGCCAAGTACTCCACACAGTACGGTCCCACCAGTTACCCAAGTGCCACTGGTTATTGCACACAATAATCAAGGAAGTGCGGGTGTGAGTGCTGGCACAGACGGTGTCGGAGCATTGAATCCACCATGGAGACAAGCAACCATGGCGGCAAGTAAACATAAATTGCCCAAGTTCACGGGCCAAGCGAAGGAGGATCCTATTTGGAATTGCCAAATCTGTGAACCTATATGGGCTGCCAATGGGGTTACGGACCAAGATGAATGGATCCGATAGTTCCCTACAACATTAAGGGAAGGAGCCATCGATTGGTATTCGAATGTAGATAAAGCAGGCTTGACGTCATGGGACAATGTGAAAAAGGCTTTCCAGACTGAATTTCAGTTGCTTAGGGACGACAATGAGATTTAGGCTGAAATTTATAACACAAAGCAAACGATGAGTGAGTTGGTCTGCGCTTACGGACGGCGATTGAAGGAACTCATCGGGAAGATGGAGTCAGCCCTAGCGGACGAACTCAAGAAGAGGTGGTTCGTGGAGGGACTAAAAACTTCCCTTCGGAAGAAAATGAAAATCGTCCCGCCCACGTCGTACAACAACGCGTACAACTGTGCAATGGATTTGGAGAGCGAATGTAAGACCTCCAAGAAGACTAAGTCTTCGGATGATGAATCAGAGGCGGAAAGCAGTGAGGGAGAATCCAGTAAGAAAGTGCTTGCCCTACAGAAAGATCTGGAGAGAATGATGAAAGAATTGAAGGTCACCAAGGGAAGCTCAAGCAAAACGGAGGAAGACACCGCATGGTGCACAGACTGCAAGGAAGCGGGCCACATGAAAGGTTCTTGTCCCAAGAAAGCCTTTTGCGACATCTGCCAGATTGCGGGACATTCCACCAAAGAATGTCCCTACAATCTGAGGGCCAGGAATCAACTAGTGCTCTTCACCCAAGAGCAACCCTCCATGTCTGGAACCGGCGGTCAACAGAATGCTACATCATTCGACGGTTACAGAAATAACCGACGGGGAGGCAGAGGAAATAATGAGAACAATAACAACTGACCTCGGATCCAGTACGATGCGAAGGGGAGACCTATGATATAGTGTAGAAATTGTAATCAATTGGGACATTTTGCACGTGACTGCCAAAAAGAGGCCACTGCTCCACAAAAACTGTCGGTGGTGCAGACCGGGGGACCACAAGGACGTTAACTGCTCGAAGCCCGGCTGCAACATCCTTGACATGGAATGAGGAGGCACTGAGAAGATCTTGACAATCACTCGCGGGCAAACCAAGAAGGCCACGTATCCTGATCCTCGGACGGAGAAACAAAGGGTGCTCGAGGCGAAGGCCGAGATCGAGAAGGGAATGCAGAACCGAAGGGACTCCACAGACACGGGCACTTCTACTTGAGCCATGGTAGAGCAAAATATCTTGAGGTAGATGATGCAACTGGAGATATCGGTAAAGGTCAAGGACCTACTGGAAACAATGCCGCATCTGAAAACGGCCCTATTCCTAGGACAAAACGTTCCAGCAAGCACGTTCGAACGAACGGAGGTTCTTGGCGGCTCTGCAGCCGACCCCGTGATGTTGTCAATAAACAGTGGACAGAACCCTGTAGTGGTGAAGATGGGTATCTTATGTACCATCCTTACACGATTGTTGACGGTGGATCTGGGGTGAACATCCTACCAGAGGAAACTTGGAAGAACCTCGGGAAACCAACACTGTGGCCGCCAACCTTCAACCTACTAGGGGCCGACCAACACGGCATCAAGCCCCTCGGAACCTTGATGGCGCAACACGTAACCATTGGTACCGAACCGTTCATCTTGGACTTTGTAGTAATTCCCCTGAAGCAGAAGGGGTATGACGCCATCCTAGGGAGGGGGTGCTTGGTGACTGCCAGAGCCAACCATAACTAGAAAAAGAACATCCTGTCATTTGAGAAAGGGGGAAGGAAGTTTGTGATAGATCTCACAATGCAGATGGTCGAGGAAGAAATGGCATCCTCCTCCGATTCAGAATTGGACGACGGAATAGATGATGGGGAAGGAATTATGCAGCCCAACGCCGAAGGGATACTGAAACTCGAGGATGACATAGATTCCATGGACGACCTATTCCACTGGCAGATGGGCGATTATGAATTAATTCCGCCATCTTGTAATGTACTAGGTATTGAGGAAGAGCCAGAAACATTTCCCTCAGAGTACAGTGAATACAACGAAGGGGATGCGAAAGTAAGCGAAGTCTCGATGCATAAATTTGATGAGCGAAACCCCTTGAGGTATAAGGAGCCATCTGTCAAACCAATGAACTTGGGCAAGGAAGAGGAACCTAAGATCATTCCTGTTCGCGATGATTGGAATCTTGTGGAAGACCATAGCCTTCAAAATCTTTATTCTCCTTCTTATGTATGGGAAGGAGACTGTGGTCCCTATAGAATTTATGGTTCCAAGCCTTTGGATTGCCATTGAAAACAGACTCGGCGACAGGGAAAGCTTGAGGGAACTGTTGCACAATGAGATTAAGCCAGGAAAATTTCGGGAAGTTGGCTACGACGGGACTGTCAAGTTGTGGACTCTCGACGAACTGGGGATACATGAGGTCATCAACAGGTCCAAATTGAAACCTTACCCAGAGAGGATGGACCCGAGAGGAGGGACAGAGCAACCGAGAGGATGGAAAAAGACTCGAGAGGTCAGGCAGGCGACCCAAGAGCCATCCATATGGGCAACTAGAGAAGCATCCAGACAATAAATTGAAAAAATACCCGTACGGCTATGCATGACTGTATGATGGAAAAAGGAAAAACAAAAAAAACAAAAAAATAAAAATAAAAATAAAAAGTATTTAAAAAAAAAAAGGAAAAAGAAAAGAGAGCACCATACAGTCGTACGACAAAAGAAAGAAAGAACACCGTACGGCCGTAGGACCGTATGACAAAAGCAAGGAAAGAAGACATCGTACGGCTTATAAAGTCCAGGCTTCCCGCCACTCGGCAAGAAGGAATAACACACGGCAACAAAGAACAAGAACTGTCGTACGGCGAACATAAGACAAAATTCTTGCCGTACGACACTACGGAAGAAAACAACACTTGAAGTTAAGTGCTGTATGGTGGAAATAAATAAAGCATCCGTACGGCAGAAGGAAGCATAGCCGCACGCCAGGAAGCAATCAGTCACGTTTCCGTACGGGAAGAGTCAACACCAGTAGGGAAATTGTGCACGTGCAAGGAGTAACAAAGTTTGAGCAACATCATCGTACGACCATGACAGGGGTTAGCAAGGAGTTCCATATGACAAGAATTATAAAGCCACATGTGGGAAGGCATTCACGAGCATAAGAACTATGTCCATACGAGACAAGCAGCCGTACGACATAGGAGTAATGTTAAGAGGTAACTCCACACGGTGAAACGGAGATCAGCACAAGTGTCATTTTTTTTGCATTCCGTACGGTACGGAAGCCAGAGGAAGAGGAAAAATAAATACGAACAAGGATACGGTATTAGAATGGAAGAATAGATTTTATTGAGGGCAAGGACTGGCAGTAGGGATAAGGTTCTAAAAAAAAAAACAAAAAAAAAAATGACGACAAATCAAAATAGTTCACAGTGAATAACGTATGGTACCAAAGAGAAGGATAGAAGTAGGTAGCGAGGAAAACATAAGCGGTTGGCAGAAAGAGTATGGGATCGGAAGAAACTCAGCCTTTGGGGAGTGTGACCAGTTGATGAGACCCAGAGCTGCTGCAGGCATGGAGTGTCTGCATGCTAAATGTGGAGAGAGCACTGGAGCAAGCCTTTCGAGAGGGGTACTATGCTTTGAGGCACTCGGAGTAGGTGTTGGCTAGCCGTGAGGCTGTCTTGGTGGATGCATAGAGAGCTCGGGAGGAGCTGACCACCCGGTTGGAGGCAGTAGAGCGACACTTGGCTCAACGTACCCAGGAGAAGGCGGCATGGGTGGCTATCGAGGTTAGATTGGCCTAGGAGACAGTATTGTTTGAAGAAGAGTTAGCGGAGGCTACAACTAAAAAGTATGTTTTGGAGATAAGTTTGGTGCAGGCACAGGAGGAATGCGATGTGACAGAAAAAGAACTACGACGCAGCATTGATGGGGAGGGAGGCACTTCAGCTTTCAGGGATGCCCTCCGCCCCTTCTCTTAAGTGATTTTCTTATTCTATGTAGTGTATTTCATCTCCTTTTTGTTGTAAGTCGTCGGAGACAACTTGTTTTTCTGGGGGGGATGATGTTGTCGGGATAATTGTATGTTCGGGTTATTATGTTAGCCTTGGTTGTTGGTGACCGAGAGGTTAGACAGTTGCGTCACGACGTTTCAGTTGTGGCCCTTCGGGTAGTTTATATAGCCTCTCGGAGGATGGACATAGGAGATATTATTATATTATCCTTATGATGTAAATGTACTTGCCAGTCTGGAATGATTAATGAAAGTATTTATTATTCTCTGATATATTCTGTGTTTATTATATTTCTTGTACTATGCCTGTGCAATACCAAGTTTACCCCAGCGAGCAAACACACTTGATGGAAATAGTATATGGGACCCTGGAACTAAGTTGGAGTGTGATTTACAGCTTGGTATTGCTCATGGTCTACATTATGAGGCAGATGGACATCCTCCTTGGAGACCGCTTGATATGTATGATTCTACCATTGACTTTCTCTTACTACATGAAGAACCATTGGGTATTAATGGATTCTTTATTTGCAGCCATGTGACAACATTAATGAAGGATGACATGCTTGATTTTCGGTTGGAAATATCTCATAAAACCACACTAGTTAATGGGCAACTTCATATGGAAGGAGAGGTACTTGAGGGTGTTGATGGCTTTACTCTAAGGATTAAAACAAATTCTAATTTCTTGAGTTACAACAACAGTCACCTATCTTCTTGCAATCATGAGATGACAATCCTAAAGCATGAAGATATAAGTGTTATTGAGTCTCCCAGTGATGTCTCTCAAGATTCAAGGGCTAGACATGATGATTTTGGTGTAGATTCAATCTACTAGAGGTCTGATTTAATTTGCAACAGCGTGGAAGGTACATTGAAGACCCAAAGGTTATGTGATAGATGAAAGAAAGGAACTAAGGAGGCTAAGTTATTGGCTAGCCTCTACAAAACAACACCTTCAACAAATCAAAAAGCAAATCAACTGCATGGATCAAGCAAGGCAACCCAATGAAGTTCGCCTTAGAATCTTATCTTTTCAAAGGGAAGAATGTGTAGAGATTGATGTACTACTTGTAACAGCTAAGGATAATCTGACAATGTTTCTTGAAAAGAAAAAATGCCATGCATGTAAAATTTCTGATATAATTGAAGGATCAAGACAAATCCCTTATCTTATTTTTGCAGCTGAGAAAGGTCTGAATTTTAGAGGTCCATCTTATTTGGTGTGCAATAGGGAAAATTCTCAGATAATGACTAAGGGATATTCAAGTGCCTTGGCTATTAAGGAACTATGGGAGTGTTTCCAAGTTCATTTGATGCAAATTATCAGTTGCATGTGGACAGAAGCTAGTCTTGGGGATGGTTGGAGTGAGTTTTGGAGTGATGATGATCTAATTTCAGAATTGATAGTGTTCATTTCATTACCAACCAACTTGGTATTCTGTTGGTTCATCTACAAATGGATTGGAGAGAGATTTTAAGTAAGGATTGGAGCATTGAACGAATGGTCAATCTTGGGAGTGTTACTTGACAAAGAATGGATTTGGATTTCAGTTTTTAGCTTGCTTTTTGGTTGCAGATCAATCACTTCATTTTATGGTTTGTTCTCATTTTGGGGAGTTGGTACAATCTCTTTTGTCGAGGAAGTAAAGATTTTCATTTGGAGATTACTTGGAGCTTACACATTTTACCTTTGAAGTTGGTCTAGGACAACAAACTTCTTTATGCTATGGTTCATCCTTTAGAGGGCTTCAGAGTTGTAATAATAAATGCTAGCACCGATGTCCACTCTCCGATCATATTACATATGAGTTCAAATTTCAATTTGGAGATGAGCTGGACGATTTCTCTAGTCCAGCAGATGAGTAGTTCTTGGTTGAGGGTTGATGGTAGATGAGATTTGATAATAGGAGATGGGTTTTCTGTTACTCCCATATTCATGAGTTCTATGTATCCAGTGAGATTTCATATTGTTTACTGTTGTCCTAGCTTTTTCACATCATTTATGTTGACCTCAATCTTGGGGCAGTTTGATTTGGAACACTTGCAGATTTTAGTCCAGCCAATTGTGGGAGATCCTCTTCGTATGGTTCAATTATTCTCCACTTCCACTTGGGAGAGTTTGGGTCATTGCAGTCACTTCTTGATGTTAGTATGCATGCTTCCAGGTAATAATTGGTTGATTGCAATAAGTTGGGTTTGTTGGTGTACTCAAGCTTCCTACCTTGACACTTGGAGGTTATGTGTCGGTGATAGGATTCCAATTGTTGATCACAGATTCACTACTCGGTTAGCTAATTTAAGGGTTAGTTGTACAAACATCTTTATTAGTGCCTCATTTGTGATAGATTCGTTTCTTGTTTGGGACTTCACGAGGAGATATATTGAGGATTATGGTTTTGGGCTGAGCAGATATTTCTTCCAGTTGCCGAGGATCATGTTAGTTATTGGGATTGTAATTGTGGATCTTTCTGGGATGCCACAACAAAAAAATGTTTCATGTTGAGATCAGAGTAGTACAACGTCAGCATGGCGGTTCCTTTATGAGATTGATTTGGAACCTTGGGATCATTTGGGTTTGCAGTTTAGCAGTTGAGGATGAGGAAGCCAATGTTAGTTTATTGGAGGTTGGTCATATGATGTTCCAAATTAGTTCTTTTGGAGAGCAGTTTCCAAAGGAGTTGATAGAGTTGGTGTAGGATTTGATAGCTCTTCTTTCGAAAGCTTTTCAAGAGATCACTTGTTCGGGTACCTTGTAGGACACTGTTTTTAGAAAATGGTACTACAAATCTCCTAAGATGACTTGCGACCCTAGGATCAGTTTTGGCTACATTCTTGATCAATTTGATGATTGTGGATTGCATTGGCATTGCTTGGGGACAAGCAATCTTTGGGAAGGATTGAT
Organism: Chamaecyparis obtusa; assembly: GCA_027943335.1. Taxonomy (NCBI): domain Eukaryota; kingdom Viridiplantae; phylum Streptophyta; class Pinopsida; order Cupressales; family Cupressaceae; genus Chamaecyparis; species Chamaecyparis obtusa. The sequence goes on along the minus strand of BSBK01003237.1, from coordinate 324,297 downwards.
TGTAATGTCCCCTTTCTAGCCCATCAATTCATGATATGTCGTTAGCCCATTTTGTCTTGGTCCCATGGGATAACCAAGACTTTATAGGGATCAAAGAGAGATTTGGCCTAGGCAATTTCAGTTTCAAGCCAATCAAAGTTGATTCAACAGGGTTTCCAAATACTTACTATTTATAGTAAGTCAGAAGTGGGCTTAGTAATTTTGGGATTTTAGTAGTGGACTTGGAGTGTTTCGCCGAGACCTTTCCAACGAGCTATCACACATGGTTTTCCGAGTCCGATTGATAATTTATTTTAATACCTAAAGCTTAAATAGTTTATTAATAAAGTGACTATTAAATTAAAGTACTTTTTGTTAAAAGTCACTTTATTAAAAGCACATTTTTTTCACTTCAGTGGGAAATGATATTTTAAAAAAGAAAAGTTATTTATCCCCCATTCATAGGTCAAGTGAGGAATCTCTAAGAAGAAGCTATAAAATAAAGTGAAGTACTCATTCTTCAGCATGCTTGGAGATTGAATGAAATTCGTGAAACTGTGGAGATTATCTCTCCTGGGCTTGGAGGACACAAACCCTCTATGCTATCAATTTTGATGCTTTTGAAGATACGGTCTTGAGATTCAGTTCAGAGATGCAAGGTAAAAAGTCATTCTGATATTACTTGTGATTGGAATTTGCAGTTGCCAAAAGTAGGACAGATTTGGAGATGATAGTTTGAGCAGATTTGAAGGCAATAGTGGCAGCAAAAAAGAAAAGAAAAGAAAGCTTTGAGAACTGCTACAATAACGTGCTACAGTGCCGTACTACAGTACTGGAAACATAGAGAAGCCCTATAGGGTTGAACATTGCTGGCAGAGATTCATTTTGGGTCTGTGCATAGGCATTTGAAGAGGACTGCATATTGGAAGCATACTTGGCACTTCTGGACATCAATACTCAGTTGATATGGAGTCTGAAATGTACTACAGCCTGTAGCAGACTTAAAGGTCAATGTTATTATCTGAGAACACATTGCAGCGTCTTTTTGGGTCAGTTTACACAACTGGTAAAGGGTGGAAGTGAACTGCAGTCTGTAACAACTTGGTGAGTCAGCTCTTTGCTGAAGATTAACTACAGGTCTGCAATACAGTACGTATTGTGTATGTTGCTCATTTAATAAGAAATCAGAGTTTGTTTTAATATTCCCAGCAATTTTGTATGAGTTCTGAGATGTATTTGAATAATCTTGAAAACTGAAGTAATGTATGTTTGTGTTACATCATTCTCTTTGATGAAGTGCAAGTGCTCGTTTGTATTGTTCTAACTTTGATTGGAAATCTGAAAGTCATTTAAATAACATGCAACAAACAAGATAAAGTTAAAAGACTCATTCCTCAGCTTGCAAGCAAATTGTTTGACCAAAATTACACAGAATAAGAAGGCACACAAATTGTTAAATTAGGGGTAGGCCATTACACTATACACTGCTTTTCATTGTAATAATTGTACATTCTAATAATATTTTTCTAGATCATTGTTTTATTCAATATTCTATAATTATCAACATTTTAACAAATACGCTGGACAGCCCTTACTCCATGTTGCTGCTGTCATAGCCCTTTATTAATTATTGTTTATTTTTAATTGTCTATTCAAATGTGTCAAGGCCTTCTGTTTTCCAAGGTCAAATGTTTGCAATTTTAAGATTTATAATTTAGTTTGCCACTAAAACAGGATTCAGTCAGTCTTTGTCAAGAGGGAAGGAATGTTGCTATTTAAGAAGTTCAATACTCTTTGTGAATGCCATTGTGTAGCAAAAGAATCATGATTAGCAGTTCATTGATGCCAGATGGAGTAGATATTTTTGTGACATATTAACTTGAAAATTGTATAATTTGGGTTGCAGACTAATATCTTAAATCTATTTACCTATATTTGCTAATCCATTCTCCTTTCTCAATGCAGTGTCTCTTCCGTCTGTTTCTGTGACTGAAGATGGAAAAGTGATTCCTGCATCTGGAGACACTGTTCAAGAAGATGAAAACAAGCATGCTAAAGTTCAAGAGCAAAGGCAGAAGCTGATGCTACAGAACATTCCCTTTTCTTTGACTTGCATGCTGTATAAGAGACATTTAATAGCAGACCCAACAGCAGAAGAAGAGTCTATTCTTCAGACAATGGTCATAGTTGTTCTTGATTCTTCTGGTTGCCTTGTCTCCTTTTATAAACCTGGTGGTTCTACTCTTGCATCTACTTCCACTGTACAGGTTTGGAATTCTACCAATTCTTTCCAGTCATCTCTATTACATTCTGTAATAGTTTGCTTGTGTTTTGAAAATGCATGGTTGGATGACAACATTACTTAAACTCTCTCTAATAGATTTTTCATGTATGGCAGGATTGCATTGCACTAACAAAGTTCCGAGTCAAAGAGTTGCAGAGAATACTTGAGGAAGCCCTTTCTGACATGGAGTGCACTTAATACTCCACTAAATATCTTCCCAGTTCAAACATGTTTAAATGATCTATAAGGTTCAGGTGTTTTAATTACCCCGTTGAGCAGTTATCATCTTCAAAAGCACTGTAAAACATGTCAAAACAAAGGTATAAGGATTGGGCATTATCATATGGGCCGCATTGACAGATGTGAGTTATTCTTATAAATCAGCTCTGGCTTTTTACAGTCGGTAAAATTGAAAATTCTCCCTACTAGAAAGTAATGTAGGGGCATTTTTTTACAAGGTATAAAATCTGTTCTACCCATTAAGTGCGATCATCAAGATTTTCGATGAATATAGGGAACATTCTTTGGAATGCCTTTTACATGTGTATTCTTGTTTAAACCAAAGATATCGATGCTCATAATTAGAAAGTATATGAGATTTTTTTTCTTGTTATCCTGTTAACTGCACATTTGACACAAATCAATCAGTTTTCTATTTTGCCTGGCAAGTGGGATTGCAATGGTTAATGCCAAAACATTTGGTTCCTGATTGGAATGTTTTTTGAAGGGTGATGGAAATGTTTTCTCTTTGTTACTTGAACTGACCTGCATTTTTTTCCTTATGATGGTTTGTTGGGAACCATATGGATGAACATGGCTTACCTTGTAGATTAGGTTTTGTTTTTCTCATATACAATTAATTGACAGCAATCTCAAGGCATTTTTCTTAGCTATGTGGAACTGATCAATGCATGTTTTTGTTCATATTTATTGTAAACAGCATTTAAAACATGGTTCATATGCACGTATTTTGCATTTTAATGTTATTTGTATTAATTGACATCAATCTCCAGATAATTCCTTTGCCAAATGACAGTTTAATTCAAACCTTGTAGGAAATAGAATCATATTGCAATGTAGGTCATCACAAATTTATTGACTTCACTCGTATTGCCAAAATGGTTGTTCAAAGTGTCATGACCAAAATCCATGAGCAAAACACACCGACAATTTTTTTTTTAATGGTAAAATTATACTGAAGTTGTAGTTGTAAGGTGTCCGAATGATTACTAAGAGTTTACAATGTTATCTGTAGTTTGCATCATCGAAGAAATTGATACATTCTTACAGTATCCAGTTGTATCTGTTTTTGGGGTCTAGGGGAATCACGACAACAGTCAATATCCCTTGAGAAGGTTACTTGGCGTAGGTCACTTAAGTGACTACACCAATATAGGTTTAATAAAATTAAATCGGATTAGTTACTCTTAAATGTATTAGATAATAAATTACAATGTGTATCATCTTAAAATGGAGGCACTTCCATGTTAAGAGCGTTTAGACCTCCGAGTAAGTGGTTTAGGGTCATGATTGACATATTTGCATTCTCCCTTGTCTTCCACTTCTTCTCTGCACTTGATTTCTTCATTCTAGGTGAAATTAGGGTTAAGGTCTTAAGGACTTTCCTGATTTTCTCTCTTCCATGGCTCCATTTTCTAGGTAGGATTAAGAAATGAGACCTCCTAGTCCTTCATCATATCATTCCGAGGATTTTCTGTCTATTCCAGACACTGGGTCCTGATCAGACATCAATTTCTAAGTTTCTAGCATCTCTGGGATCTCTGTTGCAGAACCTGACAAAGTTAGGGTCTGAGGTCAGGGTCAACCTCGACCTCGACCTCTTCCCGCCAGGATTTCAAATTGTCATTTGCCGATAATTTAGCTTTCGGGATAATTATTTTCCCGCCTTCGGGTCGGCTATTTCGGGCTCCGAAATGGTAAATCTTTTAATTGTATTTAATCAAGGTATATTTTCGAAGGGCGAGGACCTATTTGGGATTTAATTCTCCAAGGTGGCCCATCTAAAGGAGTGTGTCCTAGTTCATTATAAAAGAAGGCCTTCCTCTCTCATTTTAACATCAAGTTTTCACATTTCATCTCAAGCAATCAAGCTCTCAAGTTCTCAAGGTGATCAAGAAAGCATTCATTCAAGTATTCAAGTCTTCTTCTTCATCCAAGTTCTCCATTGAAGATCAAGGATTCAAGCATTCAAGCTATTGAAGGGATTTGGCTCAAGCATTCAAGATCTATCATTCAAACCCTAGATCTAGCCACCATGGTGGTGTGATATTCCTTCAAAGATCCTTTGTTCATCTTCAAGATCCATATCATTGTTTCTTCAAGGTGGATTTCAAGCATACAATCATGGAGGTTTGATGATGTTATGTTCAAGCTTTCATATCAATATATTTGATTACATTCCAAATACATTAGCATATCTATTGAATTGCATAGCTTCATTGTTAGATTCATTTCTACTACTTGCTAGCATTCTTCTATTTCAATTTCAATATTAAAGTTGATTCCAAACTGGGGTTTGACCAAGGCAAACCCCCCAAACAAATAACAAAACCATTTTTTTGCAAGTACAGGTGTGGAATTTCGGATTTGAAAGCGAATTTGGATACTCTTTTCGACAATCTTTCAGGATTTGCGAACAGAATCGGAATTGGATTTCAAATAAATAATGTGGTCTTTGACCTTTTAAAATGTCAAAGTCGACCTGTGTGAATTTGGAGAAAAGATTTCTGGCTTTTGTCCGCCTTGGCATTTCCAGTTTAGAACAGGTGACAAAATCTTCAGAAAGTTCATACAGAAGCCAAAATTCGACATTTTCCAGATCTGCTCTAATTCAAGGTTAGTATTTGCACTTCAATTATTTCAGATTTCAAGCTTGATCCAACTATAGGGAAGTATAGGGTTTCTCTGTCTCTTTCATATTCTTCATAGATTGATTCAATTGTGTATTAACCTCTTGGTTGATCAAATTGGATCTCTCCTTTGGAAATTTGGATTTAGGAGTGAATCTTACATTTTCCCCACACATACACAAATAGTGGTGATTCCAAATTGCCACTATTCACAATGTTAAGAATATTTAATGCAATAATTAAATTAACTCCCTTCCTAAGGTTTAATTATCTCTAAAATGACTTAATATTTTCGCATTAAAATAATTCTAATAATTTTTTTTAGCTTCAACCCATGTTTAAAAGTTATTGAAAATTATTACTTCTACCACATCTAATAAAGTTAACTCGGCCCTTATATAAAAATTCAACATTTACACTTAACGTACGTATGGATAATTCAGTTAAAAAATATCATAACATTTTACCATAATAATTTTAATTAACCCATCATCAAAATGTCGTAATTTAAGATATAATATAAATGTCCAAGAGTTATTAATATCTCATAAATTTTACTTGTAACATTAACCCCATTAAATATCTGATTTATTTATCCTAGCACCATAAAAGAACTACCAATTAAATAATAACCTTTTAATAACCTTAGTATTAAACTAATTATTATTAAAACAATAATTTAATTATCATGTTCATATAAATCAATTAATTTCATCTTAAACATTCCTAATAAATTAATAGTTGAAGGAAATTAGCTTCCCACAAAAGAATCCCCACTAAAATCTGAATTAAATGATAATGAATAAATATGCAATCCTAAAAAGTGCTTCCCTAACTACTAAAAATGAAATTTTAAGTTAGCTTCTTAAAAAAGTCAAAGGTCTTGATCTAACCCTAATTTCAAAATTAGGGTTAGGATTGAGTTTTGGACTTTCAAAATGAAGTCCAAACTCATTTCCATGCCTTTCTTTTTCCCCCCCTCTCCAAACCCTAGCTTCTTCCAGTTTTTATTGTGTTGCAGATTTAATGGAGGCCATGAGAAGAAATGGAGTCAAGCAAAGGTATATATATATATATATATATACAAACCTAAATTTAAATGTAATTGTATGGCAATAAAAAAATAGCATTTATAAATACGCAAAAATTCATATATATTATTATTTTTTAAAGAAAAACTTTAAATGAACATACACTTGCATTTGCATTTGTCTATATATGTAAAAACTTGATCTCAATAAAATATATGAACATAATTGAAGTTCTGATTTAAAGAAAAAAAATAAAAAAAATAAAAAAACAACAATATAAAACACATTATTTCTCTTTTTAAAATGCATATGAAAAGTAATGTATACTTTTTTTTTTCAATCCATTTAAAACAAATTTTAAATGTACATTTACTACTCCAAACTCATAATAGATCCTAGCATGTTTATTTACATAGGGAAATCAATTTTTTTTGTTGTATTTCTAAAGCAACAAAAAAAAACATGCAACTCTTAACTTTATCATTCTAACCAATTGAAGGATAACTTATCTAAAAACCACCCATAGTTCAATATTGAAATTTCTTTTCAAAAAACTACATTTTTCCTTTGCATAACTTTAACAATCTCAATGAATACATATGCACTCTTTTCTTTTATACAATGGAATGTAATATATTCACAAGACACAAAATACAATAGGAAGCCATTTCTTTATTTTTCCTTGCACTTTAACATAAGAGATTTTCCCTTCTTCTATACAAGCTCCAAGCCAAAACTTGCAATACATTTTTCTTACAAGACCACAGAGGCTCACCTCCCAACCTAGACCTCTAAGAGGCCAACCCCCGAGCTTGGGGAATCAAGGTAAGACATGTCACACACACAAAACACATAGTTTTACAACACAAACTCACAACAAAGACACCCAACCAAGGCTCACGCAATGGGTCTCCAAATGACCCAAAAACATGGGGTGAAGGTGGACCAAGTACTCATGAAGAGAAGCTAAAATTTAATGAATTTTCACATGTCTCCGAAGAGCAACAACCAAATTTTTACTTCTCAAACACAAACCCTCAAAATCCTTTATGACCCCCAAAAGTATACACAACAAAATGACATCATAGAGCCCATACATCCATGGCTATCCATCTCCTCCATGAGGAGAGACTCTACACTCAAGAGCTGTCCCAAAACCCTCCACCCCCAAGGTCACTTTTCCCTCCCAAGGGTGAGTGTGCTTTGAGACTCCCATACATAAAATTCACAATATAACACCAAGGAAAACACAATACATTCAAGATCTACATCCATGAAATTATATTACATACTCACAATAACTTTCACTACCATACTCAACACAACAATGTAAAACACAAAGAAGAATGTAGAGCATCACCAACCTAGATCCAAGCTTATGACAAAAATTTGAAGAAGAGCTTCCTTTTGTCCAAGTCCTTACTCCTTCCCAAAACTTAGCTAATTTTAGAAGTCTCTAAAAATAGAGAGTGGATGATCAACCCAAGCTTTTTCCAAACTTCTACTAAAAAGGGTCCCCTACCAAACTCCTAACAAACCATAGTTAAGAGGCATGGCTCATTGAGACTTTTTCTCCATTCTTGTCTCCCCTCATAAATGGGATGGGGACCAAAATTGGGGAAAAAAGGATAGACTTGTCCTCATTTTTCAAACCCCAATTTCGAAACTTGACTTGAAGGGTACTTTTGAAGGCCCATAAACAAGTTATGGGCTCTAGATTGATCAAATTGTAACCCCCAACCCATAGTACATTAAGTGGGGTAGCTAAAAATGACTCTAACTACACCCTAGGGGCTCATTTAACCCTCCTAAAAGTCACTTGAAGTTTGCATTCGGATTCAACATGATTTGACTCAAGTTAAGACTTTCTAACCAAGGGTTTACATGGAAGCACTACAACCTAACCCCAGGGGTAAGAGTCACATTCTAATCTACCCTCTAAGGTCTTGTCATGCCAACATATCACATACACAAGTGTCAAATGACACCACAAAGTTTACACCTCACAAGAACACATGACATGACAATAAGATAAACACAATTACAATTAAATAGGAATCACAATCATGTAATACCACTTATAACGAATAAAACACAATACAACGATGTTTTGTCTCTTCATTAGACGCAACCTTATCTTCACCGATATCACAAAGGTCTAATCTTGATTCCCTGATTGTTTTCATGGTCAAAATTTTTCTACACAACTAAATTCAAATATTAGTAGTCCAAGAAAACCATACATATAAATAATGAAATTGATTAGCAATGTTTATGCATACAACTTTTCCCATAATTGAAATCACATAATTCACCATTGATCAATCAACATTCACAAATCTAATTTCTTCCTAAACACATTTACTCATAAGGCACATGCAAAATTCAAGCATCATAAAATTACATGTCCATAAGGTTCCATCATAAATCCATAATTCAATTTTTATCAGAATAATAATCTAGATTAGTCTTTCCTAAACACAAGTGTAGAAACATAACATAATAAAAAGCATCATAATCAAAACATTGTCCAAATCCCTGTCATGCAATGTAATCATCTAAGTGCATAGAAAACATAGAGTATCAAAAGCTATGTCCATAAAAAATATAAAATAGTGTTATGACGGGTCAGGGTGAGGCCTCACACCCTCCCCATCTAGGCATGAACTTCCTCCTGGAGTTCATAAATTTTTTTTGGGTATTGAGATCTCATATGTGTTGCATCCTCCCACAAAGCTGTAACCTCGTCATAACAATCCCACTAGACTCTAACTTGGTCCAGTTCTCTACCTAGAAGGGCCAATGTCCAACGTGCCAATATACGAATGAGCTCCAAATATAGCTATCTATCTGACTCTTCCTATAAGGCATCCCAATCTATAATGTGAGACTCATCATAAATATATTTTCTCAAAATAAAAATATGAAACACATCGTGGATGTGTGACATGCTAGATTATATGCAACTAGGCCTATCCTCTCTAAGATCTCAAAAGGTACAAAATAGTGAGGTGCAAGCTTAAAACCCTTTCCAAAATGGATTGGGCTCTTATGTGACCACACTATCAAGAAAAATCTGTCTCCAACCATATAAACATGATCAGTCCTCTTAGCATCCACACACTTCTTTTGTCTATCGTTGGCCTCTCTAAGACGCTGCTTGATCAGGTCTACCTGCTGCTCCATCTCTCTGACTAACTATGGTCCAATAGCTACCCTATCCCAACTCAAAGGCATCCTACAGGGCCTACCATACAAAGCCTGATAAGGTGGCATACCCAAAGATGTATGATGCCCATTATTATTGGAAACCTCAAATAAGTGCAGGTACTCCCACTTGACATGATGGTCCATCACATACATACATAACATATCCTCTTACACTTGATTGACTCTCTCTGTCTGACCATCTGTCGTAGGATGATAGACTATACTGAAATTGAGCCTGGCACCCAACGTTGTCTGTAATTTTCTCCAAAATGATAATGTAAAGAGAGAATCTCCATCATAAATGATCTTACGTGAATACCATGAAGTCTAACAATATCTCACAAGAATACTTGGGCATTTGTCGGTGCTGTAAAAGTAGTAGTAATGGGTGAAAAGTGGGCCACCTTGGTCAACTTGTCAATTGTCACCATGATGGCATCATGGCGGTGAGATGACATAGGAAGAACAACAGTAAAGTCCATAGATATGGTGTCCCATTTCCACTTGGGTACCTCTAGAGGTTGTAGAATCCCACTAGGATGGCGGTGTTCTGCCTTAACTCTCTGACACTCAAGGCATCAGGCTACTAGTTCTGCATTGCCCTACCTCATGCCTGACCAAAGATAAAGCTGCCTCAAATTTGCATGCATCTTCTTGACTCAGGGATGCGCTGTATAAGGTGCTCTATGAGCCTCTAGCATAATGAATTCACGTAATCCAACGAGAGAAGGTACATAAATGCATCCTCTATGACGTAAAAGCCCCATCAAGATCCAATGAGTAGTCTACATGCTTCCCCTCAAGGGGTCGCTGCGATCGGACTAACTGACAAACCTCTGCATATATCACATCCTCATGCAAGATGTAGTATACGATCTCTCAAATCTGTGCTAGTGGACATAGAGAAAAGATCATGTTGCCTCCTACTCAATACATATGCAACCACATTCTCTTTCCCCTTGATGTAATGAACATAAAAATTGTACTCACACAAGAACTCCATCCATCTCCTCTGTCGAGCATTAAGGTTCGACTGAGTGAATATATACTGCAAGCTTTGGTGATCTGAATGAAGCTCACACCGATGTCCTAAGAGAAAGTGATGCCATCTCACTAAAGCATGTACCACTGCTGCAAGCTCAAGGTCATGGGTAGGGTAGTTGAGCTCGCGAGTCTTGAGTTTCCTAGACTCATAGGCTATAGCTCGCCCACCATGCATAAGAATTTCCCCAAAACCATCCAAGACGACATTTGTACAAACCATAAAATCTGCTAAAGGATCCGGAACTGCAAGAACAGGTGCATTGGTATGTGCTTTCTAGAGCTCCTGAAAGGCCCTCTTGCACTTTTCTATCCACTCTAATTTCTTTCCCTTTCATTAAAGGGACATGATAGGATGTGCCACTCTAGAGAATTCCTCAACAAAACATCTATAATAGCCTACTAACCCCATGAAACTCCTGACCTTGGTCACTAGGTCATTTAGTTGTGACTTGTGCAACATGCATAGTGTGATGTTAAATGCCTATGTGCTACATGGAGGGGGTTATATGCATTTGGTTGATCAGTGTGATGGGAATGCAATTTTCCCTTTGCACATACGATTTCTATGTACTAAATTAGTGTCTCAGTTGATAGTGATTTAAAATCTAGATTGTATACACTTAAATGAGTATATACATAATGGTACAGACATGAGTACTCTATGGAAGAGGTGCATGTGTAAATAGCGAATGGATGTGGATGATAAACAACTTGTAAGAATAATACATTAAAAACAATCCTCAAGTAAGATTTCATCAGGGATATCACCATCAATGTTGATGTGAAAGGTGCCATAACACTTGTCTAAATTGGGTTTCTATTAAAACTAGACTGTTATTTTCAAAGGCTGATAATAGATTTCCTGGATCTTCAAAAGTTCTTATCATTAAGATTCTAGTGTCAAAAAGTGAAGTTTGAGAAGTTTTAACTTACAGGGTACAATGAGAATATTCTATCAATTTTTTTAAAATTGAGCTTATAGGTTGAAAGACAATGATCTATACTAATCACCGCCTAAGCGAAAAGATGCATGCCCCAAACATTGGATGTACATATAAAAAAGATGCTACCAATTAACATTGGATGAATATTTAAGGAAAATTGATGCATGCTATGAAAAATTCATTTACATAAAAGATAGGGGTTCTTATGGGCCCTTACCAAGTCAGTGGTATGAAAAAAAACTCCATAATTTCACAATGCTACTATATAGTTTAGTATAGATTACGAAATATTAATGTATAATCTGATTTATCCCTCCATAGATTTGAAATTGATTTTTTTCCAATTTCTTTTTATCTTATGTGACTCCTTATCTTCCTCACATTCCAATGTAATCCGCGATGAGAAAATGGGCTTGTTGACATAATCTAATAGTGAGTCAAGAATGGACCTCCCTATTTCCTATTTCATGCGATGTAGGGATCTTCAGTAGGGATTGCTTTTTCTCTATGCAATTATGTAGGGGATTGTTAGCCATGTTATAGGTGGTCTTGACCTTCCCTTTGTCTCATCTCTAAAGACCACATTAGTCTGTGCCATTATTTACCACTATATAAATCACCATATTCTTGACTACCCTATAGAAGCCTGATTATTTAACATCTTCATTGCAAGCAGATGAGTATATATATCAATGTATTTATATGGAAAAAGTTGGTAAGTCCTTAGTTCTCCGAGCCTCTTGAGATTTGGGATTGTGTCTTTTTTACGAGTTTTTTGTCCTTCTAGAGAGGAATCTATATTATTTGAAGTGGGCGGAGCCTTGCTTGGTGGGAAAGGCATGTTGCTTGTCTATTGGAATAATGGTTTACCATTTAGTAGTTAGTAGTAATGTGTCCCACTTAGAAGCACTCCTTTACAACGAAAAGGAATATTTTCACAATATAACACTTATTTCCAAATCCTATATTCTACTTGTAGCCACACCTCTTCTAATAGCCCTTTAGAAATATCTAGTTCCACCAAAGTTTTTGCATACTTTAGATCAAGCTTCATATGTCCCTCATGCTTGAAAGGATATGCATCTACTCGAAATTGTAGGGATGATGCAACAATCTCTCCTTTATTGATAGAACAAAAAGTGATCTTGTCATAAGATTAAAACTAAAGATTCAATGCTCAATATAACATTTTTTTCCTAGTGCCAAGGCCCTCTCTTCAAAATATAAGATCTATTCTTAAATAGTTAACACAACAAAATAAAACATTCAAATGCACTAGGGAAAATCTAGGGCCCTTCAAAATATAAGATCTATACTTAAGTGTTTAACACAATAAATTGAAAAACCCAGTATGCTAGGGGAAATCTTTATTTAATCTCTAATATTTAAGACCATATATTGAAACCCCATGTATGTAGGTCTGTCACTTAAAATAAAACTCATGATCTTTTCCAACTTCTCTTTGCCTAGTTGTAGAGTAGGCAAGTAACTAGACGTGTAGTAAGGTTTACACATGGTATCTATTTACGCATTCCTTCAAGCTACACCTTATTTTGCTAACCTAGGGACCACATCATTCTTGAATAGTTGTTTCTTTTATGCTTGAATAGGCGAAGCATTTATACAAGCACCTTCTCCATGGGGCACCACCTCTATCTAGTCTTTGATATTTAAGGACAATATTCAAAAGCAATGCATATAAGCTATGGAACCATAGAATACTAAACTTGCAAATCAAAAAGTCTTTGTGAAATTTTCCAACACCTCTTTTCTTAGTTGTAGAATAGGAAAGTACTTGAACTTGTTGTTAGGTTTGCACACCACATTTGTTTGCATACTCCATTCTTCACCTTTCTTGTTGACTTAAGGACTGCTTCCTTCTCTAATAGTTGCTTCCTTTGTGCTTGAATAGGAAACCCGTTTATTAGAACAAAACTTCCATGAGGCATCACCTTCAAGCTTTCTTATATGAGTAACTAGGGCCACAAATGATTTGAGATTTACTAGAGGGGTGCCAATACCTACTTTGCACTAGTCTTGATGTCTACCGTCACCATTTCATGAACTCCATTCACAATATCAAATTTGAAATGAGCTCTAATAGTTTTGCGAGAAACCTAGTCTTAGGATTTACAATGAGTTGAGTGGGAGTTTCTATTAGTAGGTGGATGTCATTATCAAATGGAGATTATTTTTATAATTAAAAATTGAGGGAGGTAATGGAGATTGTAAACCACCCTAATGACATGGAAAATGGCCCATGTCTAACTTCAGCATGAAAACTATTTATATTTAGCTAAGAGATGGTTGTCGAACTTATGAAGACATATTTATTTATAACTTTTAAATATTTGATTGATTAATTACAACCAATTCTAGCATTCGTGAATCTCTTAATGCCTTTCCTTTGTTAAAATTCTCTCCAAGATGTTTGCCAATGATGCATCCCAGTGATTAAAAATATTAGAAAAGTGAGCAAAAATAAACCCTATAATCATGCTCTACTAGTTGAGCTACTAAGAGTAGTGGTAGTTAGGATTGCCAAACCACTTGTGCCATAACTTACTTCATTGGAATGAGTGCAAAAAATAATCTAAGGAGGATCAAGACCAAAATGAGAAAGCAATATACATGAGACTAATGATCTTCTCATGTCACCACAACTATAGAAAAATTGTGTGTTTGATCAATAACTAATGAATTGGGAGTGAACTCAACCTACTTGCCTAAATTTGTGTGAATGATTTGAAAATTTGATAACATATTAGTTGAAAATAATGGCACACAAAGATCATCCTAAAATATGACATCCACCACATTAACAAAATCTCTCATACAAAAATCAATAGGAGTGTCATCACCCATTAAATTGCTTGTCATAAAACAAGGCTCCAAAGATGTGAACCCATCTTGAGATGACACCTAATGCTTCGAGGCACCCGATTCAAGAAACCAAGTGGATGTTGTAGAAGAAACTACTATGAGGGCCTTTTTCATTCCTTTCTTCTTGCTATTATCTTTATGTTTTTCCTTTTTAGACCTTAATGTCAACTTTTCTTTACTTAGGAGTATGGATATTATTTTCCTCTAGAATGTGTATCAAACGATTTATCTACTTCTTAATTCATTTATATTCATCATGAACAAGCCTTTGCAATATGCACATTTGAATTCCTTAGGTTTTTGTTTTGAAGAAGAGGTCTAATTTGCTACTTTTGAGGTTGGTGGGTTTTGTTTTTCTTTTCCTTGCCATTTTTGGTTTCTTATCCTTATTACCCACTTATTTCTATAACTTGAGTGTCCATATGGATGAGCTTATCTCATTCAATAGTGCAAGATGAAAAATTCATCCAAAGATGGGATGAAAAAAGTACCACAAGCAATCTTGGTGGCATAAAAAGTAGAACAAAAGATTGAATAGTCAGAATCAAGTTTAGACATAATATCTAGGACCAAATTTTCACCTTTCTTTTTTATTACACACTATTTCTACTATAATAGTAGTGATTTTAATTTTGTGAAGAACTCTTAAATGGTGTCTAAATTTTCTAGGCTCAAACAAATGATCTTGTTTTCTCATTGACGACCTTTCATATAATATTGAGTCTAAAAAAAGTTGCCAGCTTAGGTTAGGAAAAATAAAAAATTTAATATGAAAGAGATTAGGAGATATATAGACAAGCATGGTATTCCATAAACCTTATCACATTTATAAAACCACTTAGATTTTGTTTGAAATTATAACCCCGTAGTGATTATGTGCAAACCTTTTTGAGAGATATATCTCCTTTTGATATTTCTGCTCAAAGTAGTTATATGGTGTAAATATCTAGTAACTAAACTTTGATCCATGATGCATGAAACATGAACATAAATAGTAGCGTTATTAAAAAAGATAACACAAAAACACCCCTTGTTTCTAGTTACTAAAATTATCTCTCAACAAGTATAATATTTGGAAATTTATAATTAGTATGATTGACAATGCAAATAGTAGGTTTCAAAGTCATACATGACATAAAAAATGACAAAATGTTGTAACTATAACTCAAGAACAATATTAGATGAATATAGAGCATTAGTGTAAACTATACAAAAAAATGCACTCTAGAAAATGAGACCCAAAGAGTAGTTCATGTGCACAAGATATGACCCTTAGAAGGTCTCAAAATGCATAGAAAAATAGGCAAAAAATCTTAATTTTTTAAAAAATTGGAGCATAGTGATGTTGTTGGGATGGTGGGTCATACATCTCACTTGTATAACTTTCCATATTTATCTCTTGATGATCTTGTAGTTACTTTGACTAGTATTACACTCAGGCATCTATAGTGGATTGCACTCTCGAGGAGAATTTTGGTCTCTTGAATCTTTGTGTTCCTCCATCCACTTCAACTATTGAGACTTTTGTTGAGCTCCCATCACCTCCACCTTTTACATTTGTAGAGATCACTTTAGTTTACCATATTTTTTTTGGTCTTTCAGAATTAGTTGTGGGAAGAAAATTTTGATAAAAAATATAGATTTGTTTAGAGTCTCACATTGTAGATTTTTATAAATCTTGAAAATATTCACTTCCTCTTTGATGATTGTTACAATAAAAATGTTATCACATTATCCTTGTCTTTGGATAATTTTCTTTATGAATCTTCATAACTATTTGAATTGGTTTCACCTAATTGCATCAAGACATCAATTGATTCAAACATTGGACACTTGAATAGTTTTCTAAGGCACACATCATGAAACTTTTTCCTCATCCTTCTTTAGGGATTTTATTCTACATATACGATTGAGTTTATTTATTTCTAATAGGACTTGGATCATATACACCATTCCTCTTCCAACATTCACTTTTGGCATATGAGTTAGTTATTTGTGAGGATTCATAGTTTGACCTTTTCTCTCTCATATGAAGATCTACATTGTACATTTATGAGAGAAGTAGTCCTCATGGAGTCATGATGAGTCATTTCTTCCATCACATGTATGTGGTTCTTTAGTTTTTTTGTTTTAGAGTGGAGTGTTTTCTCATGAGTTTTTTTTCCTGTTTTCTTTTACTATGAGAGATTTATCTATTTGTACATGAGTACCTCATTAGACCTTGTAGTTGGAACCCATCCATGCATCCATCCATTTTATTATACTATCTAAGTTGCACTTAAATATGATGCTGGTGTGAAAAAAGCAATTCATCTAATTAGTTTTCATTACGACCTATTAGCACTAACATGCTTAAGATTACTTTGTTCATGTTTTTTTTTGGTCTCAAGTCATAAGATGATGACACATTACATGATGTAATTAGATCATCACCTAAGGTTTCATCTTAGTATGTATACAAAGGGTTCCATTGTATATTATAATATTGATAATTATGCACATAGACACACAAATACACATACACATACACATACACATACACGTATACGTACACATACACGTACACATACACATACACGTACATGTACACATACACGTACACATACACATACATGTACACACACACACACACACACATACATACATACATACACAGAGACACACATATGTCTATGTGCAAAATTATCATTATTATAATGTACAATGGAACCCTTTTTATACATACTAAGATGAAACCCTAGGTGAGGATGTAATTAGATCATGTAATGTGTTCTAATATTATGACTTGAGACAAAAAAAGAATACGAAATAAGTGATCTTAAGTATGCTAGTTTTAATATGTTCTAATAAAACCTAATTAGACGATTTACCTTTTTCACACCAACACTTTCTTTAAGTGCAACTTAGTGAGTAAAATAATATAGAAATTGGGGTGTGTGCACGCACACACGTGTATGTATGTATATATATGTATGTATGAATATATATCTACATACATACTTAGACATATATGTATATATATAACTATATATATGCATGCATATAGATATATATATGTATATATATGGTTCTTTATTTTTTCTATTTTAGAGGAGTGTTTTCTCATGAGTTTTTTTTCCTGTTTCCTTTTATTATGAGAGATTTATCTATTTGTACATGAGTACCTCATTAGACCTTGTAGTTGGAACCCATCCATGCATCCATCCATTTTGTTATACTATCTAAGTTGCATTTAAATATGATGCTGGTGTGAAAAAAGTAATTCATCTAATTAGTTTTCATTACAACCTATTAGCACTAACATGCTTAAGATTACTTTGTTCATGTTCTTCTTTTTGGTCTCAAGTCATAAGATGATGACACATTACATGATGTAATTAGATCATCACCTAAGGTTTCATCTTAGTATGTATACAAAGGGTTCCATTGTATATTATAATATTGATAATTATGCACATAGACACACACATACACACACACACACACACACACACACACACACACACACACACACACACACACACACACACACACACACACACACACACACACACACACACAGACACACACATATGTCTATGTGCAAAATTATCATTATTATAATGTACAATGGAATCCTTTTTATACATACTAAGATGAAACCCTAGGTGAGGATGTAATTAGATCATGTAATGTGTTCTAATCTTATGACTTGAGACAAAAAAAGAATACGAAATAAGTGATCTTAAGTATGCTAGTTTTAATATGTTCTAATAAAAACTAATTAGACGATTTACCTTTTTCACACCAACACTTTCTTTAAGTGCAACTTAGTGAGTAAAATAATATAGAAATTGGGGTGTGTGCACACACACACGTGCATGTATGTATATATATGTATGTATGAATATATATATACATACATACTTAGACATATATATGTATATATATAACTATATATATGCATGCACACACACATATATGTATGTATGTATACATATGCATGTATATATACATGCATACATATGTATAAATACATACATACATACATACATACAAATACATATACATATACATATACATATACACATATACATACATACGTATGTACATACATATATATGTGCATACACACACACACATATACACACACACACATACAGACATACATACATACATACATACGTACACATACATACATACACATACATACATGTACATACATACATACATACATACATTTATGTACACACACACACCCACATCTATCTATCTATCTATCTATCTATCTATCTATCTATATGTGTAGAATTATCATTTTTATAATGCACAATGGAACTATTTTTATACATGCTAAAATGAAACCCTAGTTGAGGATTTAATTAGGTCATGTATTGTGTCCTAATCTTATGACTTGAGACAAAAAAAAAAACATGAACTAAGTAATCTTAAGAATGCTAGTGTTAATATGTCCTAATAAACACTAATTAGATGTTTTACCTTTTTTACACCAACACCTTCTTTAAGTGCAATTTAAGGAGTATATGTATGTATGTATGCATGCATGTATGGGTGTACATATACATATACATACACACATACACACATACATACATATATATACACACATATATCTATACATACATGTACACACACACACAGATATACATATATATATATATATATATAT
Source organism: Chamaecyparis obtusa (assembly GCA_027943335.1). Lineage (NCBI taxonomy): Eukaryota > Viridiplantae > Streptophyta > Pinopsida > Cupressales > Cupressaceae > Chamaecyparis > Chamaecyparis obtusa. The sequence goes on along the minus strand of BSBK01003237.1, from coordinate 305,383 downwards.
ATATATATATATATATATATATATATATATATATATATATATATATATATATATATATATATATATATATATATATATATATATATATATATATATATATATATATATATCTCTGTGTGTGTGTACAAGCTAATGAATCAATTTATTTAGAAACTTGACTAAAGGAGAATACACCATGTCGAGTAAAGTCCAAAATGATGACTATAAGCACCACTCTCCTAAATAATTAGGTACTAGAAATTGAGGTGAGATAATTTTTTAGATTACCAAATATATAAATGCAAAATATCACTTTTATGCATTAAGAATGATTTCACACCATATAAAAGAATTTTGATCAATATTGTGATACAAATTCATCTCAATTCATAAAGAAATTTAAATTATTATTGAAAAACATCACAAATATCATGACTAAATTTGATATATGAATATAAATTTAAAACATAAAATAATAATTTATAATCCAACATCATAAAAACAAATACAATTTGAATCATTGTTTATCATTTTAAAACTTAGTCACCCTCTTAATTTTACTCTCTTTGACTCATAAATTCAAAAATAAATTTGAGTATTGCTTACCCCTGTCCCAATGCCACGATAGTACACTTAATTTCTCATAGCTAACATATTTTTTGAAAAAGTAAAAAGGTGCACAATTATAGCATATCTCACTTGAACTTTGAACTTAGACAAGAAGAGAAGAAAGAGTAGTCTTTAGAAAAAAAATAATGAAGTTAGTTGCTTCTTTATGGGACAAAGTTGAAGGAAGCCCATTAAAATAATAAAGAAATATTATAAGTTTGAGAGTCAACATGACATGAGTCGTATTGCAATATTTTGTAGATTTCAAAGATCATTTGAATCATTTAATGATTATTGTCACCCATACTAAAAGGGGAATCAATAATTTAATTTCTAAAGATGAATTTTATTCTATTTTAATATTTCTAAATGTGTTTATAGAGCTTATTTAATTTGGAAATGTTTCTTGATATGTGGAACAACATATTGCAATCATAATAGCCTTTCAAGGAAATAACTTTTATCTCATGAAAGCTTGTGTTTTCATTTCAATCAAGGCTGAATTCAATTATTATTACTAGTGATGGGAAGTATGCAGACACATTATAATGTTTGGTAATTATAACTATATTACTTTGGCATCTTCTTTTCTTTTGGGAATATGATAATCATATACAATAATATTTTTATAAGGTAGTGAATTATATATGTATGTATATTTGTATAAGGACTAAAATATAAAAATATTAATTATATATAATTTTTGAAAGTTGAGTTTAGGTGAATATAAAATTGAAATAATCAAGATATGTTTAATTTAATTTAATTGTTTTTGAAATTCTAATTGATTTTAGGATGTAAATTTTGATCAATGATTATTATTTTTTTAAATATTAAATCAAAATTTGTATAAGGTAACATAAAATTAATTAGAATGTATGTCATGTCCATAAATGCAATTCAGTTTCAATGAAACAATTTCATTCTCTATTTTTGACTATTTCATACATGTTTGTCTATGTATTTCAAAATGAATGGCAATGAGAAGCATCTTGGAGAGTCTAGTAATGTCTAGAATAATATTCTTAGACTTATGTTATAAATAGTAAATCCCTCTCATATATGAATAAGATCAAATGAACATCAAGATGTCTAGATGATTAATCAATAGTATATATTATTTTTCTGCAAGTATTGATGCTAGCTCTTAGTATTTGCATGAAAGATGCAAATGAAACCCAATGTCTTGATGGTGATTTAATGAATTAGTATTTTCATTTAAATCCAACATTCTTAGTTCTCAATTTAAAGTGTTTTGGATGAAAACTAATGGTTAACAATTATATTTCTTAAAAGGTAACCTTGAAAACAAGAAAATAATTTTGAGTTAGGAGGACTAAGCCACATGGTATGTCCTTTCTAGAGTAAAAATCCACACTTGTGGTCTCATCATAGATATGAAAAATCAATAGGCATGAAATAGTCTTATTATACAATAAATTTAGGATTGGGTCCATTTTGTGCACAAATTTTTTTTTTTAGCAAAAGAATAATATATTTAAGAAATTGTGTTTTTTGGACAAAAGGCACAAGGCCTAAAATTATATTAAGTTAAATAGATATGATTACATAAATAAATGAGAAAATAAGAGGAGGTACTTTCTTACTTTGTTGTTACCAAAAAAATTGAAACCATTATATGATTTTGTACAAACACAATGTTCCAGGTTCCACAAAAAATCATTTAATCTACAATACGAATCCACAGATAAGAAAAAACTAGTCATCTATGCTTTGGATCTTCAACTACAAAAAATTATTGTTTAATGTGGAGCTAGAGTTGACACTTATTTTGCTTTCGCTAATGCAAATATTGGTTTCGTGAAGATTTTTCTTGGTTTGGTTGAAGCCAAGATATCCATTTTTGTGCTAAAGATGAATCATCCATAACCAATTGTATAAACTCTATTGCTGGACCAACCATATAAAAGAAATGAGAAGTGAAAGATATAATAAAGGTTGCTATGGAGCGGTGATAAAATTCAACAATTTTTTTTCTTTTTCTTTTTTTCTTGTCCTGAAAAACTTCTATAAAATTGTTACCTTTTACATCTACAAGTTGTATTGTTTATTATATTCCTATTACCTTTGCAAGTTGTATTGTTTTTAAACTACCTTTTGTTGACTCCAAATTCCTCTAAAATAATAAACTTTTTGCCTATTACCTCTACAAGTTGTATTGTTTATTTAAAGCCTTTTACATATGCGAGTTGCATTGTTACATATCTGACTTCTACTTCACATTGGATGAATATCTTCAATCCTTTGTTACATATCATTGAGAATATATCTTTCTATAGTATGTTGAACAATTAATGACTAAAAGCTATAGAGATGAAGATGCATGACTGAATAGGATCCTATCCTGAAAAACAAAAAAAATGTTAGACAAAAAATAACTTAGCATTACCAAGTCATCCATCTTTTCGATCCCTAAAATCCAATCTGAAGAATTCATCTGAGAAAGGACCTTGAGAGTTGGGGCACCTTGGGAAATTGAGATTATGAGAGAAAAATGAGTTTCAACTGAGTTGTGATGTATCGACTAAACCTTATATATATATATATATATATATATATATATATATATATATATATATATATATATATATATATATATATATATATATATATATATATATATATATATATATATATATATATATATATATATATATATATATAGACATATTTAGATGGATTATAACTATATAAATATATGTAATTAATGTAATTATACATATTAATGCTATTTTCTTGATGAATCATATAATAAAAAGGGGTGAAATGTAGCAGAAGTCCCTACCAAATCTATGGATACAACAATAACTTTTTTCTTTATCTACAACATTAGTTATATTTAAATGTTGCATTTCAAAGCTAATTTTATACCAAAATAACATGGCTCTGTTCACTAGTGTATGCATGTCTAACAGTAATGAAATTTGAGCTGATTTATTTAGCCTTACTACTTCTCTATATATTTTGTTAGTTGTAGGTTAATCTTGTTTTGGATTTACCACATGCTCATTCTAATCTTATACATAACATAGAAGTTGAAGTGTAATAAAAATCATAGATATATTAATCAATTTTATGAGAGAGAACTACACATTTATTCTCTATAAAAGGCCACAAGTGTTAATACAAAATATAAGTAAACTGGGTCTTTCCATGAATATTAGAATAAGTTCAATATGTTCAAAATATCTAGTTATGTTTTGGACATTGAAAAGATAACTATTTTGATTTTGATTTTTTTTTATAAATTTTATGTTTGCACTATTTCCAAAGTTTAAATTCATTCACCATATGCTCGATGAACACTAAAGCATCAAATAAGTTGTTGACACAACAATGATAGGAGGATCCTCAATGAGGATAGTCCAAGTTGTGCAACAAGAGTCACACAATGAAAAAAATAACAAGAAACTGAGAGAATGAAAGGTTAGATACTCACATTAACATATATTCATGAATCCAAGTACAATTGGCCAGTAACATGCGGGCTTAGATTCCAAACATATAGGCCTAATTACAGATCAAAGTCTAAATTATCCTTCTTTGTGAACCTTCAAAAGTTACTCTACTACTGAGATCTCTAATTAAGGAATAATTATGCCAATATATAGACATTTGCAAGCAACAAGTTGGCCATGAAAGATCACATTCTCCAAGTTAGGAAAATGTAACGTCTAAATAAAGGTAAAGAGCCAAATCATGGAGAACATATCCACATGATGTGAAATGAAGCATGATCCCATAGATATGTCGGTGAAGAGTTTAGGAATATTGAACGATGCACCAAATAGTTAAACAAACTACAAATATAGTTTGTAAGATTGGAAAATTTCAATAACCGAGAAATGCAAAGAAAAATAGGTCCAAGACAAAATGAAAGAGATCTCCACCAAGAAGAAATGAATCAAGATACAAACCCAAAATAAGATCAAGCATGACTCCAAAAATGTGCCATGAGGTTTTCAATAGAAAATGAGTCAAAACAAAGGAACACCCTAATAAACAAAAAAATGACTAAACAAGAACAACTGAAAACAAATATTTTTGGTTGATACAAGATTTCCATGAACCCAAGGATTCTCCCACATTAGACACTTGAGGTTATTGAAAAGTGATCCTCTCACTATGATGGGGCTAAAGAAAAACCAAGATGGTCTACCTCAGCCTGAGAAATCAAAGAAGAATCCTCAAATGGTCTGTTCTTCCACTTCACATGATATTCAAAGTATTCTTTTCCATGCATGCTTCTAATAACTCTATGATCCAAAATATGTTTAATTTCATCCAATTGCTTCTTAGGAAAATGCTTCTCCAAATATGATCCATTGTCATCACTGAAATATACCTCATGATACTGATAAAGATCTAGAATGTTGAATATAGGTGATATATCCATGTCATCTGACAACTCAACTTCATATGCATTATTGAATCAAATTTCCTTAAGATCTTACAAGGTCCAAACTTCCTCATCTCCATCTTATTGTATGTTAAAAATAAATATTCCCTTTCTCAATTATACCATTATCTCATCTCCTACTTGAAATTCCTTATGTATCATCTTCCCATCTTCTTTCTCCTTATACTTCTAGTTCATGTCTTCCAAATGCTATTTAACCTAATTTTTCAATGTCTCCATGTGTTCTAAAAATTCCTCTACTTATACACTTCTCTTATCCTCACGACTGATGTCTCTCAACTTTGATACACCTTTAGGTTTCATTCCTATAACAATCTCAAATGGTGTCTTCCCTATACTTTGGTTCACTAAGTTGCATGCAAACTCTGCTTGTGCAAGTATCAAATCCCAGTTTCCATCCTTCTCTCTAACCAAACACCTTAACAAGTTTCCCAAACTTCTATTCACTACCTATTTCTATCGATCGATCTATAAGTGAAAAGTACAACTAAAATTAAATTATATCTCCTTATTTGTCCAAATTTTCCTCCAAAAGTAACCAACAAACTTAGTATCTCTTTTCGAATAATGCTTCTAGGAAATCCATGCAATCTCACAACTTCCTTGAAAAATAGGTCAGCAAAATGTACTACATTTGTTGTCTTCTTACAAGGTATGAAATGTTCCATCTTATAAAATCTATCCACAACCACAAATATGGAATTATTCTCTCTCCATGTTTTACGAAATCCAAGTATGAAATCCATGCTTATGTCTTCCTAAGGTCTATTCAGTACTATCAAAGGTTTATATAATTCCAAATCTTGACTAAATCCTTTTTCAACTTGACAAACTCTACAATTTTGAACAAATTTCCTTACATCCTTATGAATCTAATGTTGGAAATATAATTGGGAAATGTGATACTGAGAGGGGGGGTGAATTAGATATCACCTACTAATCCATTTTGATATGAATAAAACATTTGCATAGCATCAAAAATACTTGATCATAACAAAATAACTAACATACTAAACAACATCCATGAAAGTACTCATAACACATCAATTTTGGTTACCTGGAAACCCTTGAAAGGTAAAACTGGGGTGGGGATGACACCCACAAATCTTCACTACTGCAGTAATAAAATTTCCTGTTAGGGCTTACAAAATTTGATCAAAAAATGATCTACCCTGTAAGGGGTCTACCTTGTTAAGAGTTAAAAGACTTATATAGTCTACTTGCTAAAGGATTTAAAACTTACAACAAAGTAAGCACTCGGTTAAGAGATTACAAAAATTTTGTTAGGACTACTCGGTTAAGAGATTTACCCTGATACACTGGTTAGAATGTCTTAGTACCTGATCTTTTGGTTTGTACTATATTTAGATTATAGATCTTCTCTTTACTGTATTGTATTAATCTCTTCTATCATATTTATAACTATTCTGTCCTTTCACTACTTAGCTCAGTCACTAAACTCTGTCTGAATACTTCACTTCACTGAATATGCCTTTTTTCTCATTCCCTTCACATTTTCTATCTTTTTGTCTACTATGTTTTAGGGTTTAGATCTTATCCTTATATAATCAACAAAACATCTTCATGATTCAAGATCTACGGTTCAGATTAATTCCTTTTGCTGCTTAAGCCTTACTAATTTATGATTGGCTCTAGGTATTACATAGGGATCAATGATTGCAAAATAGATGCGTAATCACCTCCGTAATTATCTCAACAAACAAAATACAAAACATGAATGTCACCCAAAATGATTTAGTTCGATCACTGTGCCATAACAAAGTCATATGTCATTCCTGGCTAACTCAGAAAATGCAGTTCCTGATACTCGGCATATGTTGATATCTCTATCGCTCAGTAATCATTGCATATATGACTCGGCAAAAACTAGACTCGACATAATACAAAAATACATAGTGACCATGAATTTACTCGACAGTACTACTGCTCGATAAGTATACATTACATAGCTCGGTCTTTACATAATGACTTGATCACAGTGATGACCGACCATCATTGCCTAGATAAATGACTAAGTGTGGGTCACTAATAGTCAACAAAACTGTAGAGATCTACAATCTCCCCCTTTGACATTAGTGGAAAAAACACTTTGTCATGACATTACACTCGTATACTCAAAAGTACATAGTATTAGCATAATAATCCCCCTAAGATATATATACATTCAAAATTTTGTTACCTTCCCTTTGTCATGTCATGTCATTTGATTTCCCCCTTGTTTTTGACATGAAAAATCTCTTCTGGAGTAGGGATCTGAAAGTATTTCTCCAGAAATGGTTTATGCATCATCATAACCATGTGTAGTGCAGTTTCCCATGCTCTGGCATCAACAGTTAAAACTTCTGACTACACTTATAGCTCGACAGCTAGATTGATTAGACTCTTGGTAGTTGACAGATTCAGATCCTTCTGAGTTAAGTCCTTTTCCTTTACCAACTTTCTCTGTATGGCCTCCAGGTGAGGTGTTGAAATTGTTTGCATAGAAAGTAGGTGAGATCTAATCTTTCCATCATTAGCCATCAGTTCGACTATCCTTCCTTGTGTATGCATGATCTTGGCATAATGTTTGGAACTATTTTCTGCATCCACGCTTAAGGATTGTCTAGTGGATTTGAGTTCTTGCTGTAGTTGATCAACCAGTCATTGGTTATCCTCAGTGAACTATTCTACATTACAAAGTTTGGTAAGTAGAGAGTGTGCATTTGCAACTACTTCTTCAGTCTCTGTTACCAAAGTGGAAAGTGTGACCTATTTGATTGCAATCCTGGTAGATACTTTCTCCAACATCTTGGTCTCAAAATTTCTTTCCGACCACTCAAATAGCTTATCACTAGTGCTACATGCTTCATTATTTACTTTATGAACAATATGTACAAGTTGTTCCAATATGGGAGCAGAACTGTTTACATCTAAAAACTCATAAATATCATGAAATATGTCTTTAATTTCATACAGAACCTATTTTTGCTGATGTTCTCTTCTCAGTTCTTCCTGTTTGGTTTTCCTTATCAATAAATCTTTCAATATTTGCAACTGTTCATAAGATAGGTTATCAGAATCCTATTTAGGAATAACAATAACTTCATCAATGGCTACCTCTGGGGAAAAGACTTCCATATTCTTCTTCAATGCCTTCTTTGGTGTGCTCCCACTCAACATCTGTACAAGAGCTTGTATTGCCTCTTATTCTGTAGGCTCCTGTACCTCAATAGCTTTGTATTTTACTTCTTTTCCTTTTGATCCCTTATCCTCCACATGAGGACTAGTAGCTTTTTCTTCTAACTTCTCTTCTTTTTCTTGGTGTTACTCCTCGGCAGATGTGGGTTGTGTTGCTAGTGTTGACTTATCTTGTTCCTCGGTAGTGCTTGTACTGACTAACATGTCAACTGTAACAACTACAGGTTTGGTGGGGGTAATGTTAACAGTTAATGTCACATCAATTATCGGATAAGCTTTGACTTGCAAAAGTATAGTATTACTGCCCAGCAAAGATGTGTCTTTTTCTTCCTCGGCCCGTATATCTTCCTCAGTCAATACTTGATTCTTGATTGGGGTAACCTCCGTTATATCAACAATGTGTACTTTTGATACCTTCTTAATTTCATTTGCCTTAGGAGCTTCAGTCTCTGGAAAGGGTGATTCCATTACATTTAGTTCTATTGCAGGCTCGACATCCTTAGATGTACTAGCACCTTGATCTACATCTTTGTTAATCAATAAACCAAACACTATCTTCCAAATCTTGATACTTTCCTGTACAACATCCTCAACTTTGTGTTGAAGGATTGAATAAGCTCTAAGCTTAGGATCAAATTTAGCTCAGTGTTGTTCCACAATTTTGCTAATGTTGGCAGGGGTGAGATTTGATTCCACTTGTGCTAGGGTGCTCTCTCTTATTTTTTTTTATGTATTAAGAGCATATTCCCATTTTTTTGCAACCCTGTTGCTTAACTCCTTAGGGATACAGTTCTCCAACTGAATAGGTAACATCTTGAAAATGCAAAGCATTTCAAGAATAGCATCTTCAACCTTTTCTTTGTTTCCTATACTTAGGTTCCCAAACTTTAATCCTTTCAATTCTTCCACTCCCGCAGAGTTTGTGATCTTGTGACATATGTCATCCATAGTAGGTTTGACATCCTACAATGCAACCTTCTTCTTCACCTCTTCATCACTTTCAGTTTCTTCATCATCTTATTGTTCCAAAACAAGTTTCCTTCTAGGCCTTTTTCTCGGCACATCCTTAGGCTGTACATGTTTTCATTGATCAGATGTAGGGGATTTCTTTGGAGTCTTAGTAGCAGCTCCCCTTGTTCTAGGCCTCAACATAGGTGTCGAAGACACTTAAGGTTTCAGAATCCTTTTCTTGGTTGGGGGCTCGACAATCACCGGCTTCTTACCTTTCTTCTTTTCTACTTGAGCCTCTTCTTCTTTTTCACCACTATCACTAGAGTCACTTGGTTCATCTTCTCCCAGTCCTTGGGTCAATTCTAGTGGTGCATCCTTTTCTGTTTCTTCCACATATTTCTCCAAATTCTTTACTAGTTTCTTTCTCTTTCTTTCTATAGTTGCAGCCATTAAAACCATAGTGATTTTAGATTTGGCTTCTTTGTATGTACCAAAGTAGGGTGCTTTACTATCAATTTCTTCAGCTAAGAGGGTTGTAATAGCAGCAGTAGCTTCATCTATATTTACTTCATAGGGTAGTGGTATTAGCCATGAAACCCTAGGCAAGATTTCTTGTGCATAAGTGAAGTCTGTGTCAACTAGAAAACATATATCTTTGCTGTATTTATCAACTAATGACACAGGGACTCTACTCCTCTTTCTCATTTTCTTTTTGAATTCAACAAAATAGTTATCCATCACACCATTAAAACTATCTCCTATCTGACCTATGAACTCACTGATTTGAACAGTAATGGGTCTCTTCTTGTCCCATATCACACCTCCATGAGTAGGAAAACTCTTTTGTATATAAAAGAATAGACAGATTAGAAAAGAGCCAAACTTACACATTAAATTATTTGTAGTCCAGATTGAGTTGAGATTCTCGACAAGACGAGTCAGCTGAGCTTGGCAAGATCATACATGTGTCCTTTATTAATGATTTTCCATGCCTGGTCCACTGCCATACAGGGGAAACTGTCCAACTGACTAGATTGGTAGAATTTGTGCGAGATAACCCTAACAACAAAGTCAATTTTTGGATCTGTTATGGTGGAGATCGTCATTCCACGCTTGTTCCATACTGCCTGTGTGTTTTCCTAAATGTCTTCTTTGCTTGAAAACTTCATTGTCCTTTCATCTAGTCTTATTGCAAGTTGTCTTTTGTCTTCTTCAGCCATTGTCTTATCATCTTTAGCTTTCTTTTTCTGTTCAACTACTTCACAAAGTCTGACAGATTGAATTTCTTGTTCTCTCCTTAGATTTCTGATGTCATCATTTAGTATGGTGTTTTTCTCTAGTAGCTCTTTTATGGATTTGTCACTTTCTGCAAAGTTTCCATTATCAAATAGTCTAGTGGTATCTTCCTCTTGATATTGTGACTCATTTTGTTGAATAGCAATTTCTCTCCTTCTGCTCAAGGATTTCTTCAGTTTGCTTTTGGCTACTTCTAGTTGTTGTAATGCTAGCTGTACATCAATCTTCTGATTCTTTATGACCTTTCCCAACTTATAGACTTCCATCTCAAGATCTTTTTCTTCAAGTGGTTAGACTTTCTTATGAGAAACCTTGCTACTCTGATACCAATTGTTGGAAATATAATTGGGAAATGTGATACTGAGAGAGGGGGGGGGGGGGGTTGAATTAGATATCACCTACTAATCCATTTTGATATGAATAAAACATTTTCATAGCATCAACAATACTTGATCATAAAAAAATAACTAACATACTAAACAACATCCATGAAAGTACTCATAACATAGTAATTTTGGTTACCTAGAAACCCTTGAAAGGTAAAACTGGGGTGGGGATGACACCCACAAATCTTCACTACTGTAGTAATAAATTTTCCTATTAGGGCTTACAAAATTTGATCAAAACATGATCTACCCTGTAAGGGGTTTGCCCTATTAAGAGCTAAAAGACTTATATAGTCTACCTTGCTAAAGGATTTGAAACTTACAACAAAGTAAGCACTCAGTTAAGAGATTACAAAAAGTCTTTTAGGACTACTCAGTTAAGAGATTTACCATGATACACTGGTTAGAATGTCTCAGTACCTAATCTTTCAGTTTGCACTATATGCAGATTACAGATCTTCTCTTTACTATATTATATTGATCTCTTCTATCAGATTTATCTCTATTCTGTCCTTTCACTACTTAGCTTGGTCACTAAACTCTATCTGAATACTCTACTTCACTGAATATGCCTTTTTCCTCATTCCCTTCACATTCACTATCTTTTTCTCTACTACATTTTAGGGTTTAGATCTTATCCTTATATAATCAACAAAACATCTTCATGATTCAAGATCTACGGTTTAGATTAATTCCTTTTGCCACTTAAGCCTTACTAATTTTTGATTGGCTCTAGGTATTACATAGGGATCAATGATTGCAAAATAGATGCGTAATCACCTCCGTAATTATCTCAACAAACAAAATACAAAACATGAATGTCACCCAAAATGATTTAGCTCGATCACTGTGCCATAACAAAGTCATATGTCATTCCTGGCTAACTCAAAAAATGTAGTTCCTGATACTCGACATTCACTGTACTCGGCATATGTTGATATCTCTGTCGCTCGGTAATCATTGCATATATGACTTGGCAAAAACTAGACTCAACATAATACAAAAATACATAGTGACCATGAATTTACTCGGCAGTACTACTGCTTAGTAAGTATACATTACATAACTCGGCCTTTACATAATGACTCGGTCACAGTGATGACCGACCATCGTTGCCTAGATAAATGACTAAGTGTGGGTCACTAATAGTCAACAAAACTATAGAGATCTACATCTAAGGCAAAAATTAATTCACTTACTAAAGCCACTGTCTTGTCTATACTAAAATGTCCTGTTAATCCTCCACAATGCTTCTCTCTAATAAAATTGTATCTCATTGAACTTCTAGGTGTCGATATATTATCATGTTGGATTTTTTGTCATTGATGTTTACATATCAAAGGAATTAGAGGAATTTATTAGAAGAGTTATTTATTTATTGCTAACTTAATTGTTGCAGGTAAGCCAATGGAACATGATGTTCATAGGTCTGGTGAGAAATTGATATGTTTGGTATGAATTCAGGCACATGGGATATTGTTGAAGAAGGTTAGTACTTAGTTCACTCCAAGTTTTAGAGGATATCATGAAGATTTTGGCATGATTCAAGGTTAGAATTGGTGTCTGACATACAATATTGATAGGAAAACAAAAATAGGTTTGGTATTCACAATCATGATATAATTTCTTGGAGTGAACCTAGGAGTGTGTTTAGGACATACTCAAGTGTCTTTAATTCAGAGGGTTTATACTTCATAGGTTCACATGACATATTTTTATTATCTTAGAGCCTTGTTGATAGTGTTCTTGAGGTTTGGTGAAAAAAGAGGTGGAAAATCCAATGGCTATGATGGATTTGTATATTTGAGGGTTTATCATGAAGCTATAGGATCTTCTTTAAGTATGTGCTTGATGAGTTTGTGATACACATAGATCAGAAGGATCATATTGGTGGAATTTTCAGTCAATAATAATTTTTTTTTTATCATTTCTTTTCTTGGCCGATTGGGTTGGTAAATCATGTTGTGTAAGTGGTAAACTGTGAAATATGGAAGATTTATGATCTTGAGGTGGTTTTTATAGGTCGTGGATATGACTTGATGGTTAGAAATGGATTTTAAACATGAGGTTTGGCACAATGATTTGAAGAGATGGTGAATTAGGTTTGGCCGATCTAGTTCTTGATATAAGATGATGAATTAGGGAAAAATCAATAGGCAAAAAAGGGGAAGATTGGTTGTGAACACTAGAGATGTATTGAAGAGAAATGGTTTAGATCTCTTGAAGGATAAATTTATCATTTGAAGGATTCTAAGAGAGTTAGATTAGAGATCCTTGTTGTAATTCAATGAAACTGACTTTGGCATAAGGTAGATGTTGTTATGTAGATTACAAACACTTTAGATCATTATAGTGATCGAATTATAAGGAAGGGAGCCTTCTTATGATTTTATCCTGAGGCTTTTAATTTGAGGAGAGAGCTCTAGGAAGTGAGCATAAATACATGTGAATTCCCCATACAAATTAATAGGTTTATATTTCTAACAAGGTATTTACTTATTGTAGGTAATCAACCACACCGTGATTTTTCCCCTAACATGGTTTCCACAATAAAAATATTGTGTCAAATTGTGCGGATGTGATTTTGATTTGTGGATGCATGCATCTTTCATATTTCATTTAATTACTTAAGAAATAATTTATTCAAGTTTAAGGGTTTTTGAGAACTAAGGACTTGAAGTTTGAAGTTTTGGGAACTAATTTGCCCCCCCCCCCCTCAGTTGTTCATTTCCATATTATCAACACTAGGCACACACAACTAATTTCCTCTTAATAACATCTCATCTTGAATGAAATAATCCAACCACTTAGTTTTCTATACTACAATAGGTTCTTTACAAGATTTCCAAGGTTCATAAAAATTTGTGTGTTCCCCATACAAAGTATTCAATTCATCAAATCCTAACACTTCAACTCTCATCTCTATTAGAAAATTTATTCTCCTACTCAGAGCATCAAAAAATCTATTTGAATTACCCTTTCTATTGTTCAGAATACAAGTATAAATTTTCAAGAATTCAACCCATCTATTTTATTCATTGTAAGAAAGGCATTGAGGAAAAAGTGACTAATTTTATTTATAGATTTTAACATTTGCATGCTCTGATTTCTTACTCTGTGCCTGATATGGATGTTCAAATAATTTTCATTTCTAATTTATAAAAATAAATTAGAGATAAATTATTATTTTATGATTTTACATCTTTTACCTAATTGTGCACATTGCTTCATAATTATTAGCTTCAAGTGAGCCAATTTGAGTCATCTACTCCAATGGACCTAGTTGATAAGAATGTTTTCTCTCAACAATCATCCTAAAATTTCTAAAAAACCAACAAATTTTTCATCAAGGTCAATAATTATTTTGAAAATGTTGATGCACAAGTGGTGGATGCAACATCATGTCTGGCTCCTTTTTTATATATTTTCAAACCATCTTGTAATTTTACAACTCTTTCTCATTCTTTGCATTATTTGATGTTGAATTTGATTAATGCTAATGTTTTGAAACTTCCTTCCATCAAACTGATTGATCCTTACAAACTATTGATAGCTTCCCGTGATCCCAAAGCTTTTTTACAATACCATTTTCAACCTATCCATGATACTGAGAAGTGTTATTGTTCAAAACATATTATTCAAGACCTATACATTTCAATACCATAATCAGTGAGGGTGTGAATGATAAAAGAAAAAAATCCATTGCATCCCCTAACCAAAAATTATAAATCTATACCAATACTTTTCCTTCCCATTCTACCAACATCATTGATCAAACCAATTCATTGCCTTCTTCCATTAATAATGTTGCACCTAGTCACCCTAGCCATATAATTGTTGATTCTATACATAGTGCGACCAATAATGTTGTTAATCTCATTGAAGAATCCAAATTGGAGCCTAAACCCAATCCTAAGCATGATATTTTCATTACATTTGATCTTAATGAGACTATTAAGGAACCCAATAGTCCTCTTTAAATTTCCACAAATATTAATGATTAGTTCTCTCGAGGATTTCTTATGATCCTATTTGCATGGTGAATGTTATGAATAAGGAACATCTTTTCACAAGACAATTTCATCAAGAGTCCTATCGCAAGTCCAATGAAATGATTAAAAATTTAAATGGGTTTTACTTGTCCCACCCATGGTTCTATCACTCTTCCCATTGAAGTTGGTAAGAAGTGCTTAGATGTCATATTTGTTGTCATCCCTACTTTTGATCAATTCCAAGTGAGACCTTGGATTTATTGGCTCACTTCCATGAAAGCTATTCCTTCTTCTATCCATAGGCATTTAGAGTTTCCCTATAATGAATAAAATTTCATAATCCATCATAGTCAGTATCAACCTTTAGTGAGTCATGATAACTTTGAGCTTGACTTCTTTTAGCCTCAAATGTATCAACCATTACAACCTCGTCAAGACCATTTATTCCTATCCTACCAAAAACATAAACATGAAATTATTTCCAAATTAATAAACCCTAAGGATATCTCATATCCTTAACTTAACCTTGGAATCCTTTCCACACCTTCCATTCCTCCTATTTATGCTTCTGTTCTACTTGTTATATCATACATATGATCAAAATCCACTAGTAAGGTTCCTTCCATTCCTCCTCCTAAGAAAGAAAAGGAGTCCATGTTAACAGATCCTAAACCTTCACAAATATCAAGAAAAAACAAATTAAACTCATGTGCTCATGACTTCCATTATAGACATCCAGCTAGGGCGTATGATCTTGCTTCTCAAACCATTGTCTCCCCTAAGATACCTCATGATTCTTTGATTCCGTTTGACCAACCTATACATAGTCCAAGGGAGTAAGTCAATCTTAAGAAAATTAAATTATCAAAACATGGTAATTTTTATTTTCATATTAAGGATCCTATTGTGATTAATTTAGATGATGAGGATACCCTTGATTATGATACTAATGGTAATGATGAAAACTAGGTTGATCCTAATGATTTTTATTGAAATTAATCATAAAGTATCTACAATATTTTCCAAAGCATTAACTCTTTCTCTTTGTGATAAACAAAGCAACTCATCATTAGATCACTGTCCTTGTTTAGAACTTGTAGTAGCTCCATCTACCATGCTTGACATTTCTCCTTTTTCATGTTTTCCACCTTCTCTAAATAATGTTCAATAAGAAGAGTTGGAAATAAGTATGCTTCAATAACTTATCTTGTGTAATGAATTATTTTGTGTGTTTTCTTGTTTGTAATGTGCTTCCTTGTGATTTTTTACTTGTTTTAGATTTTTGTAGATGACCCTTTTTCTTCATTGGCACAAGGTGATAAAGGGTCAAACCTATCATGAGATTCTTCTATTTTTATCTCAATTCTTCTACACATCATATATATGTTATGTTGTACATGTTCTATTATTGTAAATGTTCATTTGTTTTGTTTACTTGAAGATTATGCATAGGAACAACCACCATCTATCCTTTTGGTCTATGCAATAGTTACCAAAAAATACATTTTTCATTTTCCTTTTGTTCTCTTCTTCAATTATGCTCATATTTGTCCTACATTTGAGGGATGAGGTCAATTAATTATGATTATTCTTGATATTAATGAGTTATCACATATGAATACTAACCTCAGAATTAGTAGATCCCTTTAAGCTCCTTTTGTCATTTAATTTATTTCCTTTGACTTGTCCTTATTTGGGGCCTTATCATAGTGTAAATTTGATTCTATTTTGGATGCATGCATGTGAGCTTAAACCCATTTCTCCTCATTTTCTATGTAGGTCATAGATGGTGCAACTATGGAAAAGGCTATAGGAAGTTTTGGTAGAAAGCTATAAATTGATAGTATTTCCATTAGAATTTTTTGGGTCTTAGATGACTCCATAGCTATAGGGAAATTCTATTCACCCCTTACCCTCTAGGTCACCCTGTACCTGCCACTTCAGAATAAAATTTGGATCATGTGTTAGTCACTATTTTGGATTTCTAGATCTATTATTATAACTAGGTTTATAGTCTATTATCTATTTGTATACATATTATTTCCTCTTTCCTCCCTTTCTATTCCTAGTTCTTACATTCCTATTTACACTTTATATTTTGCATAGTCATCTTCCAACTCAAGTGAAGAAACATTTTTATACATTCATTTCTTAAGTATCCTTGAGCCTAGTGGATTATATTTCCTTCTAATGTAGTAGAAGAGAATGAAAGGACATGGGTGTGAGCTTCCTAGTTTTTCCATTCATCCTAGATATTTCTCATCAATCCCCCATCGATTTTGTTCCATTATAAAAGGAAACACTACAAAACCTAGGGTTCTATAGGAAACAAGGAGACACTACAAAACTTAGGGTCCATAGGAAATAATAGGAAAAACTAAAAAACCTAGGTTCTGTAGGAAACAAAGGAAACACTACTGAACCTAGGGTCCCTAGTAAACAAAGGAAACTCTATAGAATCCAAGTGTATGTAGGAAACAAAGAAAAAAAGAGGGAAACAAAAACACAACCAAGGAAAAGAAGAGGGGGCCTAAAAGATTAGGAAGTGAAAAGTTGGGGTGTGTTAGGAAAGGCCTAATAGGGTGGACCTACAGGTACCACATGGTGTGGTGGCATGACCAACCACTATTGGGGATCACAGATTCAAAATCACTTTCAGCATTAGATTTCATATTCGTTATATTTGCCTTATTTTCTCTTTTTATTTGGTACTTGGTTTATGTTATATCATTTGTATGTATTGATCTTAATGAAATTTTTCTATTAAATTTAATCATGTATAATGGACCCTCATTATGAAGGGAAATGTAATGTTTGAATGATGCATATGGTTGTATAGGTTTATGTGTGTCAATGTTGGTACTAGCTAGGCACAAAGGGCATTATAATTCCTATCTTGTGATATCCATGCTATATTAAGGATAATCATAGGAACAATTCAATTGGTGAATTTAAATGAAAATTTATGCTGAGTATATTTGTAGATTGATTTAAGTCATATCCTAATATTATCTTGTGTTCTTGTCCATGTTGGAGTAGATTAGTGAGGTTTGGATCCAATCTAGGCTTGTTTAAGAGAACTTGATGGGTTTCCCATGGGGATAAATTATGGTTTTTAATTTTTTATGAATCTTAGAACATTTTTGGTATATTGGATGTGTTTAGGGTCCACCAATCTTCCCCTTGAGTGTCATATTCATTCAGTGATATGGGGATATATTACACACCTTATCATACATGGATTTTCCAATTTATCTATATCCATGAAGAAAAATTAATTGTTTTCTTCACCAAAGGGTTTAGGGTTTCCAAGAGGCCATAGAGTGAAGATGCGAATCTCAATGGTAAGAAAAAATATGCAAAAAAGGGACGACAACCTAAGCTTGCCAATCTAAGAGGAATGCACCATAGAAATTGGATACTAGCATATAAATTGGAAACTAGTGAATAAATAAGACTATGGTATGGTGTGAATGTGTCCCAAAAATGTTCTATTTTCCTTTCTAGGTTTCATGCTCAAATGTGGGCACCTCAGTCCTTAAGCCTATTTAAATGGGGTTTCTAGGTGTTCTAGGTGTCTAATTGATTCTGTTCTAGTTGTGTTGTGAAGCTAGGAGAGTCAAAAAAATATTGGAGGAGGTTTAAATTTAGTTTTATTTGTGTTTTAGGTATTTTAGTGTAAACCACTGCTCACCAAAACTCATTTGTGTTGCCTAGGACTTAGGAAAAGGTCTAATTTTCTAATATAAGTTCCAAAACTTTATAGAAGGTATTAGATGAGTATGGACCTCATATATCATGTTTAAGGTATTTAAGGACCTTTCCCATTTATTCTTTCAATTTTTTTGGTCTTTAATCTTCTACTTGTACAATGTTGCATAGTGACTATTTGGCCTAGTCTGGAGGTTTGAGCTTTAATATCTCTGATTAATACTTATGTTTATTGTTAATGTTTGAAAAAAATTTCTATATATTCTAGTGTAAGATTTTCTCCTTTCCTCTATGGATCCTTGGTAGGGTGTGACACTTCCTTAAATAAAATTATAAGTTCCTTTTTCATGAGTGGCTCAATATTTAGTTCAAAGGTCTTTGTTTTTCCTTAACTTGTATAGCTTCAAGTTTTAATTCAATTGTATGTTAGGCAATTTTAGGATCAAAACATTTCGAATATGAGTATTCCCAAGTAAAAAAATCATGATATTCTTGGTAGAAATGAACAAAAACATATATTTCTTCTATTGTATGTAGCTTTCGAAGCTTGAGTATCTTACCTTTGAATATTTACACATCTTCATAATGGTCTTTCTTATTTTACATGCCAAAATTTTCCCTATTTGGTTTGGTCATAAGAACTTGAAATGGACTTTAAAGAAACCAAACTTCTAGGTAGCTTTTTTGTTTTCACATCTGTGATTTGATCATTATACAACTATTGCAATTTTTATTTGTTACCAATTGAAAAATCAAATTCCTCTTGAAAAAATGACTATTTGTGGTCACCATAATTTTTTTTCCAATGCTTAAGATTATCAGGAATTAAAAAAACTTACCAACACTTTGACATACTATTATTTTTTTCGATGATGATATCAGTTGGTATACTACTATTTTTTATTGTAACTTCTCTATCAACATGTTCACTTTATTTTCTGGGCATGTATAAGAAGTTATAATTATCAAATCCTTTAATAAAATCCTATAACCTATGATTTTAAAATGGTGGCCTTGGAGTATTCTTAACAACTTATATGAGGCTATTTATACCCTTAGTGCAATATTGTATGCATTGGGGAGAGTAGTACCAACCATGGATTGTATCATGACTAAAATATCACTAGTCAAAGTTTTGAAATAGTACAAAAATGCACGATCAACAGAAATCCTTACCATTTGTAGAATCTTTTCCCATGCCATTTGGAAACATAAGTTGAAGTTTTCAATGTGTTCATGAGAAGACCTATTGATTATTTTCAATTGTTGTACCAAGGATAAATGGTCTAAATTTCCTTCAAAATATCTATATAGGTCATTACCTAACTCATCCAAAGTGTTGATTGTGTTCACCTTTAAGCTCCTAAATCGTTATATGGATTTTTCTTTCAAAGATGCTACAAGTAATATAATTGTACAATATTTTATTTAGTGACATGGTGGACTACACAGAGATTGGCTATATTTTTTATGTGCTCAATGAGGGTGGTATGGTATTCATGAATAAAGAGTGAAATGATTTTCAAGGTTTCAATAGGAATTTCATCACAATGAGATAATATTAATGGTATTCCTTGATTAAATGGAATAAAATGTTGATTCCTTGGTCAATCCATAAGAATTAGTGGATTATAATTTATTAGTACAACAAGAGATTGTTAATATGATTTAGAACAACAGAGAGGGGGGGGGGGGGGTGAATCAGTTGTTCTCGGGTCCTGATGTATAAAAAAAACTTAATTTTTTTTTTCTTAAATCTGATCTAATAACCAAAACAAACTCAGTCATCACTGATTCAATAATAAAAACATACAAAAATGCAATCCACTACCCAACTGTAACTTAACTTGTAAAACACAGAAATGTTAACACCAAAACATTCACACAAGTATTAACACTAGGATTTATAGTGGAAACCCAATTTGGGAAAAACCACTTTGTAACATGCTACTATTATTTTCACTCTTCTGAAGTGAGCTCGGTAAAAAGCCAACCCTATCAAAGGTTACAATACACACTGTCGGGTGTAACCTGGTTAAAGGATTTCAATCACCCTATTAAAAGTGAGCCTAGTCATAGGACTTACATACACTCCATTAGAATGCAACCTTGTTCAAAGGATTTAACATATGACTGTTAGGTCAACGTCTGTTAAAAGGATTTTGACTGTTACAATGGTTAGAAAGTAGTAGCAATATTTATCTGAAAATATACAACTCACTTTTCAAATATCAGATCTGATTCCATACACTAATGCTGGTTTACTGAATTTGATACTTTTCCATCTCCATCTCTGATCTGCTCAAAAATTTTCTTCAAGTAACCACCACAATTCTCCTTTAGCCTTTTCTGCTTATTCAGTCAATAAAACTTTACTCTTCCAGCATTCTCTGTTCACCCATGCACTTGCATATCCAACACCTGCATATCCAAATGCTCAGGTTCCCTTTATACTTTCCTCAATTAGGTTAACTCATCTTATGTCGCTCAATCTCATTCATAGATCTTAGGGTTAGGTCAGATTCATTGAAACTACCTGCTTCATGTTCTTCAGCTCCTTTTCTAGAATCATCTTAAATCTCTTAAAGATTTACAATAAAATGTTTTACAGTGCATTTAATGCTTTTAAACAATCAATAAATAAAGTCAACACGTTTTACATAATCCAAGAATTCAACAATGTAGGTTCCAAAATTAAATTCTCTTCAAATATAAAATTGCTGATGCTCGGTCAATATTGTGACCAACTATTCAGTCTTCATGTAGAAAGCTTGGTCATTACTAAAAATATTTCCTCGGCTTACATTGTCTTCTTTGGCAATTAAATGTTGTTTGGTCGACACTATAATTTTACTCAGCATATATTGACTCGGTCGACACTAACATTACTCGGCTTAAACATGATTTTTCCATTCTTTGCTCGGTCAAGCCTACCAATTTAGTCTTCAGTCTTACTAAGATAAACAATACATTATCTCATCATTGTGCAACATAGTCAAGTACACTTTGTAGTATCAAGATAACTCAACCTTTCCTTAGGTGCTATTGTTACCAACCTTGCCTAGCTCCTTAGCAACACTCAAATAGATATAGTACTTTCCTAAGTAGCAACAGTCTTACTAGTTAAGGTTTGACATCAATGACTATACAAAAAATTGTTTGAATTGCAGTTTCCAACAATCTCCCTCTTTGGCATTGATGGCAACACCATATGATATCACCTGAATAACACATGGATTACCAACCAATCCAAAAACTTATCTGTCCATCAAATAATTATTTATAATATCCTTAGCTTCATTTTGATTTAGAATCCTATAAGCCTCACTTCTGTGACCGTAAGAAGTATTCAAATCTCCCTCTATCCCGATCCTTCATTTCAATTCATCATCCTTAGCTTCAGTGTCATGTGTTATCATATCAGTTCATCTCCCTCTTTGACAAAAATGCCAAAGCAGCAACTAAAACATACATCCATCAGATGTAGATAATATCTGTGCAACTCAGTGTTTCTCCCTTTGTCATCTTGCTTATGACTGATTATTTGTCTTTGCTTCTTTTCACAACTCTAGGCCATCCCTAAAGTGTGACAATATTCTGCATCAATTTGTCAAATTTTCTATTGTAGCACATTTGATGCAGTGCTCCTAGCTAGTCTAGGCAGCCTCAGTTAGGGGAAGGACCCCTAATTGACTTCTCAAATACTCATGAGCTTCTCTAGGTAAATCTTTAGTGAATATTGTCTGCTAATTGTTCTTTTGTATTCACATATTCCATTCAGACTTCTTTATCTTGTACTAATTCTCTCAAGTAGTGATACTTGATTGCAATGTGCTTGGTCTTAGTGTGCATCACTGGATTCTTAGAAATATTGATAGTACTTGTGTTGTCATAGAAAATAACAACAGGTTCAGTGATTTCTTCTTTCATGCCTATCAACAATTGCTTTATCCATACCAAATTTGAATAGTTTACTGCAGCAGCAACATACTCGGCCTCGATAGTAGATTGGGAAAGGCAATTTTGTTTCTTGCTTGTCCAGGAGACTAATCTTTGTCCAAGAAAGAAAGCTCCACCACTAGTGCTTTTTCTGTCATCTACATTTCCTGCCCAATCAACATCTGTATAAACTCTGAGTTCAAATTTGTCATCCTTCTTATAATATAGACCATAGTCAACAATTCCTTTCAAGTATCTCATAATTCTTTTTACAGCCATCATGTGTGTTTTCTTAGGATTGGCAAAGAATCTTGCCACAATCCCAACAACTAGTGCAATATATGGTCTACTATGTACAACATACTATAATTTTCCAATCATGGATCTATACAAAGTCTGATTTACTTCTGCAACATCATCATTCTTAGATAACTTTTGTCTAGTAACCATAGGAGTTCCCACTGGTTTAGCATCTTCCATCCCAAAAGTTTCCAATATTTCATTAACATACTTAGACTGTGTAATGAAAATTCCATTCTTCCTCTGATATACTTGTAAACCAACAAAGAATTTGATCTCACCAAACATACTCATTTCAAATTCAGTTTGCATTTCATTGGAAAAACTTTTACATAATGCATCTTGTCCACCAAAAATAATGTCATCGACAAAATTTTTTGCTAACAGGATATCTTTACTTTCTTCATCTTTCATGTACAAATTGCTTGTGTCATTTGTTCTTGAAAATCCAATCTGTATCAAGTAGTTGTGCAACCTCTCATACCATGCTCTAGGAGCTTGCTTCAATCCATATAATGCTTTGTTCAGTTTGCACACCATGTGTCTTCTGTTTGGATCAATAAAACCTTCTGGTTGTTCTATGTAAACTTCTTCTTCTAGTATACCATTAAAAAATGTAGACTTGACATCCATTTGATATACCTTGAAATCTTTATAAGCAACATATGCAAGCAGACTTCTTACTCCTTCCAATCCAGCTACAGGGGAAAATGTCTCCCCATAATCTATTCCTTCTTCTTGTGCGTAGCCTTTTCATACCAACCTAGCTTTGTTCCTAGTGATTTCACGATTCTCATTCATCTTATTCTGAAACACCCACTTTGTTCCTATAACATTTTTGTTTTCAGGTCTCGGCACCAGAGTCCAAGTATCATTCTTCTCAATTTGGTCAATTTCTTCATTCATTGCTTATATCCAGTCTTCATTCTCCAATGCCTCTCTAGTCGACTTTAGTTCAAATTCACACAGTAGGCATGTTGGATCCTTAGTCTTACTTCTGGTCTAAATTCCAGTATTTTTGTCTCCAATTGTCTATTTAGGTTTGTGATGTCTTCTTACATATTTTTCCAAAATAGGTTTAGCTCCTCTCTCCTCTATTTCAACATGTTCCTCAACAAGATTGTTAGATTCAACTTCTGAATGCCCGGCAACCTCTTCCTGATATTCAACAACATTTTCTTGTAGCTCAACATGTTCTTGTTCTCTTTTGACACTGTTTTCTTGATGCTCGACATTATCTGTCTGTTGCTCGACATTTCTTACCTGAGACTCAGCATCAGGTACAAGTTTGTTACTTGCCTCTTCTTCTTCCTTAATGTACATAAAAGATCTATAATCTTCTGGTTCTCTTTTGCTATCAGCTTCATTTCTTTCTACATACTCATCAATTTTAACATTCACACTTTCCACAATTTTGTTAGTGTTAGAGTTCAAACACTTATAAGCTTTACTTTTCGTGGAATACCCTAGGAATATGCCTTCATCACTCTTAGCATCAAAATTTCCATTCCTAGTGTCTTTTAATATATAGCACTTACTTCTAAATATTCTAAAGTATTTAACACTCAGTGCATGCCCATGCCATAATTCACAGGGTGTCAGATTTGTACCTTTCTTGATCTGTACTCGGTTAAGAGTGTAGACAACAGTGCTTATAGCTTCTTTCTAGTATTTATGTGCCACATTCTTTTCAATCAACAATGTCCTTGCACAATCCAAGATAGATCTGTTTCTCCTTTTTGCTATACCATTCTGTGGAGGTGTTCTAGGTGTAGAGATTTGTCTTTTAATTCCTCTATCATTGCAAAACATATTAAATTCATTTGATGTAAATTCTCCACCTCAGTTAGATCTAAGACATTTTAGGTTCCTACCTATCTCCTTCTTAACCTTAGCCAAATACCACTTAAAGAATTGAAAAGCTTCAAATTTTTCTTTTAGAAACATTACATGCATCATCCTAGTATGATCATCAACAAATAAGATAAAGTATCTAGCACCATAGTAACTCTGTACACCCATAGGTCCACAAAGGTCAGTATGAACCAAATCTAAAATGTTTTTAGAAGTAAAGGATTTTCTCTTGAAACTTGACTTTGTCATTTTTCCTAACTGACATTCCTTGCACATCACATTCTCAGGTTTCTTCAATCTAGGTAGACCTCTTACCTTTTTCTTCTTACTTATCTCTACTAGATTGTCAAAATTAACATGACACAACCTTTTATGCCATAACCAAATATCATCAAGTTGTGCAATTAAACATGTTTCTTCAGATAGGTCAAGATAGAACAAATTACCTCTAGTCTGATCTCCACTTTCAATTAGTTCTCCAGTAGCATTAAATATTTTAGCTTGCTTGTGATGAAATTCCACTCGGTAACTAATTTTGTTAAGCTGAGAAACACTTAACAAATTATAATTAAGACCTTCAACCCAATATTCATTTTCACAATATATCTTATCAGTCAGTTTAATCAAACCTTTTCCTCTAATAGGACATGGTGCATCATTACCAAATTTTACACTTTTACCTTTGTAATGATGTAGGGTCTCAAAGTTATTTTTGTCACTAGTCATGTGATGTGAATAACCACTGTCAATAATCCATTTATCATTCTTGTTCACATAGGATATCAATGCAGTTTTCTCATCCTCATCAGATTCATCTTTAATTGCAACATAGACTACCTCAATTTCAAAATCATCACTATCAGTGTTAGTTTCTTTTTCAGCAATGTAACAAGATTTCTTACCTTTTCCTTTGTAGTCTTTGTTCCATTGGTAGCTTCTGTCATCTTTTCTATCTTTGTGTTTGCTTTTCCTTTCATCATCTTTAACCTTCCTATCAGGACATCTAGTAGCTATATGACCAACTTTATTACATGCAAAACATATAATAGGGAGTTTACCTTTATACTTTCCTTTTCCCCTTCTCAGTCTTCTAGCCATAAGAGCTTCTAGATCTTCTAGATCTTCATCAGATGTGTCACTATCACTTTCACTTTCACTGATGCATCTTTCTTTTTCTTTCTTTGGCTTGTTCAGAACTAGCTATGACTTGAAAGAAGATTCAACATTACCAATGCTTCCAACAATGAAATTATCATAGTTAGAGAGTTCAAAAGCAGTCAGCTTACCAACCAAACTTTCCAAAGTAAGCACATTAGCAGAGTTACATCTACATTCTTGAATAGCTGAGATCTTAATAGCATATATAGGACACAGGGTTCTTAGTACTTTCCCAATTATAGTTTCATCATCAATAGTCCCATTTGCTCCTCTAATAACATTCACAACTTCTTTTATTCTACCACAATATTGTGCAATGTTTTCACCTTCTTGCATTCTCATTTCATCAAAATTATCTCTAAGACACTCTGCCTTTGCTTTCAGTACATTTAAGTCACCACCGTAGATCCTTGCAAGTGTGTCCCACATGTCCTTCGCAGTTGGGTAGTCCTTAATGTCCTCAAATTTTGGATAGCTTAGGGCAGATGCAATTTCCAACATTGCCTGATTATGTTCTTTCTTAGCTCTCATTTCTTTGGCAGTCAAAGGTGCGATAGGTGAGACATAGCTATTCTCAATGTAGTACTTTGCCGAGTCACCAATACCAGCCAGATGTAGCTTCATCAAGCTTTGCCATGCAGGGAGGTTTTCCTTGTTCAACTTCGGTACCTCCTTCTTATACATCCTGATCATTTGCTTCAAGCCCCTTTGAACTTGATTTCTGTCAACACTAATAATAAGCAACAAAGCTCTGATACTAATTGTTAATATGATTTAGAACAATAGAGAGGGGGGGGGGGTGAATCAGTTGTTCTCAGGTCCTGATGTATAAAAAAAACTTAATTTTTTTTCCTTAAATCAGATCCAATAACCAAAACAAACTCAGTCATCACTGATTCAATAATAGAAACATACAACAATGCAGTCCACTACCCAGCTATAACTTAACTTGTAAAACATAAAAATGTTAACACCAAAACATTCACACAAGTATTAACACTAGGATTTATAGTGGAAACCCAATTTGGGAAAAATCACTTTGTAACATGCTACTATTATTTTCACTCTTTTGAAGTGAGCTCGGTAAAAAGCCAACCCTGTCAAAGGTTACAATACACATTGTCAAGTGTGACTTGGTTAAAGGATTTCAATCACCTTGTTAAAAGTGAGCCTAGTCATAGGACTTACATACACTCCATTAGAATGCAACCTTGTTCAAAGGATTTAACATATGACTGTTAGGTCAACCTCTATTAAAAGGATTTTGACTGTTACAATGGTTAGAAAGTAGCAACAATATTTATCTGAAAATATACAACTCACTTTGAAAATATTAGATCTGATTCCATACACTAATGCTGGTTTACTGACTTTGATACTTTTCCATCTCCATCTTTGATCTGCTCAGAACTTTTCTTCAAGCAACCACCACAATTCTCCTTCAGCCTTTTCTGCTTATTTAGTCAATAAAACTTTACTCTTCCAACATTCTTTGTTCACCCATGCGCTTGCATATCCAACACCTGCATATCCAAATGCTCAGGTTCCCTTTATACTTTCCTCAATTAGGTTAACTCATCTTATGTCGCTCAATCTCATTCGTAGATCTTAGGGTTAGGTCAGATTCATTGAAACTACCCGCTTCATGTTCTTCAGCTCCTTTTCTAGAATCATCTTAAATCTCTTAAAGATTTACAATAAAACATTTTACAGTGCATTTAATGCTTTCAAACAATCAATAAATAAAAACAACACGTTTTACATAATCCAAGAATTCAACAATGTTGGCTCCAAAATTAAATTCTCTTCAAATATAAAATTGTTGATGCTCGGTCAATACTGTGATCAACTACTCAATCTTCATGTAGAAAGCTCGGTCATTACTAAAAATGTTTCCTTGGCTTACACTGTCTTCCTCGGCAATTAACTGTTGTTCGATCGACACTATAATTTTGCTCGGCATATATTGACTTGGTCGACACTAACATTACTCGGCTTAAACATGATTTTTCCATTCTTTGCTCGATCAAGCCTACCAGTTTAGTCTTCAGTCTTACTAAGATAAACAATACATTATCTCATCATTGTGCAACATAGTCAAGTACACTTTATAGTATCAAGATAACTCAACCTTTCATTAGGTTCTATTTTTACCAACCTTGCCTAGCCCCTTAGCAACACTCAAATAGATATAGTACTTTCTTAAGTAGCAACGGTCTTACCAGTTAAGGTTTGACATCAATGACAATACAACATTTGTTTCAATTGTAGTTTCCAATAGAGATAATATCATAAGTGGGGTAGAATGAGTTCTTCTTGAACATACACTAGTTTTTAAGTAGTTCTTCCCTTCCTCCTAGGAGAAGATAGCTATAATTTAATTAGAAATAATGAAACTTCATCTTGTTTGCACTCTTCTCATATGATATTCTACATCATTTACTTCTCAACAAAACCTTTAGAGTCATTGGAAATGTAATAGGAACACCTCAAAAATATAGAATACTACTTTACACACAAAAATAATATAAAATAACATGATATTTAAAATAAACTAAGAATAAGTTCTCGATCCCACTGGGTATTCCAAAAAATTGTACACTAAAGCTTTCACCCTATCTTAGTTCTTAACTTAGCAACCTAGTAAAATATTGGATCACTTTTAGTTTGTGATTCACCCATTATGAAAGTGAAGCTCTAAAGAAGGTTGGTTCCTTTTTTTGTCTCCTAGATTCTACTATAAATTTCCACTTTCCAATGAAAAGAGGGAAGCTATTCTTAAACAAATGAAACCTACAACTATGATAGTGATGCACCAAATTATCACTATGACATATATAATTACTTTTGATATAAAAGTTCTGGATTGTTTAGCTAGGTTTTTGAAAAACATGAGTATTAAATATGTCCATCCATCAATATTTTACAAGAAGATTTTAATTTGTATAGTTTTTAAAAGGGAGACAACTTTCTACACAAGTAATGACTATTTTTTTGCACTACAAAACTAGCAACCTACATGGATATATGTGTTTACTATTCTAATATGCTGTAAATGAGATATTTTATTAAGGATTTCATAAAAATCAAAGTAAATATGTATCTATTTATATATTAGACACAAGTAAGAGGCTTTTGAAGGCAATATTTACACCTTTAAACTTTTTATTTGAGACCACATTAGCAAGTAAATAACTAAAAATTTCAATCGTAAGAACATATAGATTTAGAACTAATAACATGCTTAGCATGTGGAATAAAAATACCATAGAGAGTTTTGGTGTTATTAATTATTAACCTAATTTCACTTTACTTAAGCTTACTTAGGATAATGCATACATAATAGTTTAAATTTGAGACACTTAGTAGTTTGTACATTTATTTACACAAGGTGTAGGAGAAATTATACTTTAAGTGGTGATAGGAGTTATCACATTCCACTTTATATGTTGTCTCCACCTTTAGTGCATTTATCACCTTATCATCCTCCACATTGCTCCACATATTGCATGTACTTCATTTCACAATGGAGGATGATCCACCTTGGGTGGATATGTGATTCCTACTTGTGTGGGTGATAAGTCAGATCTCTTGGTTATCATGTTCTCCTATTACATTGCCTATATAAGAAAAAAACATTTACATTGTAATCATCTCTTGAATGAATTTAGTTAATTAAGTTATTGCATCATTTCAATGAGAATACAATTTGTTCTTGTCTATTTTGTCTCTCTTACTTTTGTGCTATTCATTGGCCTTTAGATCTTGAGTTGTTATTATAGAGAGAAAATTATTGAATATTAATGGTTAGATAATATGACACCCACATATGGAATTTACATAAAGTGGAGAAAATTGAGGCCAACAATGAAAGCATAAAGCATTGATACATAAATTCATGTTTAGTTTAACCATATAATTTTGTAAATTTAATCTTTGTAAAATTACCTACTATAAGGAGAACTTGGTTGATTCCCATGCCTTCCCAAATGAATATCATATTATCTATGATGTATATTATAATAATGAAACTAGACTATTTTGGGTGGATAATAAGCAATAGAAAATAAAAGACAAAGAATTGGCTAAGAATTTGTAGAAGCTATTCAAATGTGATCTATTTCCTTCTATGAATCTCTTTAAGATTACATGTCTTAGGTATGAACTTCATATTTCTTTTGTTTATGATACTTTCTAAAGAACACATTGAAAATTAGGTTTGCATATAATATTTCCTATGCTTGATAGTTCCTATATAATGTGGGGTAAAGGATTTTAAGTAAACCTAGAAGATCTTAGGTCTAAAAATCTCCCATAATGCTTCATATAATTCAAATGGAAAATCATCATAGATAGGGGTTTTATCATCAACAATTAAAAATTTGGTTCA
This sequence comes from Chamaecyparis obtusa, assembly GCA_027943335.1. Taxonomy (NCBI): domain Eukaryota; kingdom Viridiplantae; phylum Streptophyta; class Pinopsida; order Cupressales; family Cupressaceae; genus Chamaecyparis; species Chamaecyparis obtusa. Next base: position 275,179 of record BSBK01003237.1, on the reverse strand, counting down.
TGAAGATTTTTGAAAGTGAGAAGCTTGTGATATAAGGTCCACTATTAAGTGGGAATTCTACAAGTACATACTACTTAATGGTTTTCTCACATTTTGGTGAAGGAAATTTTGATTTGAATACCTATTAATAGTTGTAGAAAAAATGTTGGAGTATTTAAGGAAGTTAAAAAGGACTCTCTAACCTTCTCTAATATGCTTGATTTTTTGAGAAACTTGGAAAAGTAAAAAGAATTGAAATAATTCCTTGTACACTTTATCCTATATCTTGATCCCATTTAAGAAATATTTCAATTAATCTCTATGAGATGCATTATTGTTACTAATTTTCTACTCATAGTGGAGTTGTGAAGCACACAGTTGTAGAGAAGAAGATACTTGCAACACTTTCAACAAGTAGTGGTGACATGATGGAGCTCTAGATGGTGGTCCTAAATGAATAGAATTACTCAACAAAACAAAAGAGAAAACACAACATTTATTTTTCTTGGGTGATGCAAGATTGCTCCTACACCTTGGATGCTCCTACATCATGATATAAAATAAATTGTGATAAGATGACCTTGTTAAGACATTTAAGAATTCATTTTGTACATATTTACAAATTAGTTCACATATACCACAGATACTTAAGGTGATAAAAACCTACATTACAATGGAAACGATAATTTATTCCACATGTAGTACTAATATTCTCACTTGGTAGATGTATAATACATAGGAAAGTGACCATATTTATTAGATTTCACCTCAAGCATGTTAAAAATCCCCACATATGATCCAACAAAAAATGGGTAGAGAATGCACAATCTAATGCTAGAGAAGATTTATTTCGACGACATCAGTAGAGACATACATATTAACAACCCCAAGAGATTGATTATAATTTTAAAGATGACTTATATAGCTCACTACTAGTGGAATCACATTATGAGTTACCATATTTGACTACCACCTAGGAAAAAAGAAAGTAGAAAGTCATCCTTGACTAGGTTCAAGATTACTATATAAAAAGTAACTTTTTGGCCATATAGATCCTACAATGTTTAGCTCCTTTGAAAAAAAGATATGAAGGTTAATAAATATTTGTCAAATATCACACAAAATATATTTCCATATTGGATCATTTAGACCTTTGACATTCCATGAAATAGAAATTATGGAATACGGTATTTAGGGTTGTACCATCATTGAACTCATCAAGAGATCCATAGGAACTCCAAAACACCTAATCTTTGTTTAGTGTCACTAAATTTTGGGAATGATACAAAAAAAATGCCCCCTTTTTTTTTCTATCACAAACTTTTCCTCTATCTCATAAATTTAACTACAAGAAATTGTGAGAAGTAGGAGCATAATATGGTCAAGTATTTAGCTATGGTGGAATAATGTTGATAACACACACCATGTTGTTGAAATAAGGTGCAAGGATTATTTGTGACAACTCCCCTTTGGATTCAAAACCATGAGCTTCATTTGCCTTATTAAAATTTGATGCCTATTGCCAAACAAATGAAAATTATTGACCGATATCTTTAGTGATAGGATTGCAATCATTTTTGTTGTTCATAGTAGTGCAACCTGTTGGTAAAATAGTCAGCATTCCCCTCAGGATTTGTGACATGGCTTAACTGCCTCCTGTGTATTCTATAAGTGTAGTGGTTATATCAAGCATTAATAGGTCGATCTTTTGGTGCAACGATAACCACTACTTGTAACAATTGGTATCAGAGCTTTTGGTCCTTAGTCAAGAAACCTAATAGCTTGAGGTAAAGATTAGGATGACCTTATTAAAAAAAGAGAGTCCTAAGTTTGATGTAGAAAATTTTGACACATGGAATGAGAAGATGAAGAATCATCTAATGTGTATTGGATTGGAATATTGGCTCATTACCTGGAAAGATATGCCTATCATAAATGAAGAAGACCTTGAGACACTTTCTACTACTGAAGAAGAAAGGAAAATATTTGTATGAAATGTTGTTGCAAAGAAAGCCTTGGTTAATGCACTATTTGATGGAGAATTCACAAAGGTTAGAGATCTTACAAAGGCAAGTGAGATCTGGAAAAGGCTAATTGAACTCTATGAAGGAGATGAATACACTAAGAGAGCAAAGATGCAGAATTGGAGAACAAAGATGAAGACAATACTAATGAAGGATGACGAAACAATAAGGATGTATGTTCAAAGAGTATTTGAATGTGTGATTGGAATAATAAACAATGGAGGTACTTATACAAAAGATGAAGTCATAGAAAATATTTTGAGGTTTGTGACTCTTGCCTACAAACCCAAAGTTATGGCTTTGAAAGAGACCATACCACAATACAAAGATTTCACCAGAGAGATGTTAGTAGCCAAGCTAACTACATTTGAGACTGCATAGCTAAAGGATGCACTAACTAAGGTGGAGACAACATTTAAAGAAATTGTTCATAGAACTGGATCTACTGAAGCTAGATCTAGAAGAGTAAGCAAGAACATGGAAGATCTTGGAGAATATGCTGAAGAATGGGAAGAGATTCAAAGGCTAGACAATCAAGTGAATGAGAAGATCATGACCATGATCACCAAGAGAGAAATGAAAGGAAAAGGTAAGTTTGAAGGAAAATTACCTTTGAAATGTTTTAATTGCAATAAGGTTGGTCATTTTTCATCTAGACGTCCAACTAGAGTACCTTAGAAGCATAGGCCTAAATATGGTAAATACAAGAATGATAAGGAGTGCTACTATTCTAGTGATGGATTTGAAGATTTAGATGATTAATTCAATGATGTACTAGGTTTTGTTGCTATCAAAGAAGAGAATCCTATCTATGAAGAAAAAGCCTTAGTTTCTCATGTTGATAGGAAAACTGATTGGATAATTGATAGTGGATGTTCACATCATATGACTAGTGAAAAAGATAAATTTATTCAGCTAAATAATTTTGATGGTGGTGTTGTAAGATTTGATGATAATACCCCTAGAATGATTGTTGGAAAAGGATCAATTAATTTGGATGGAAAAACTAATACTAATGATGTACTATTTGTGGATGGCTTAAAACATAACTTGTTAATTGTTGGACAACTTGTGGATAAGGGCTATCATCTAGAATTCAAGGATGGTCATTTCTCCATTAGAGGAGCTAATGGAGAATTAATTGCATTTGGTTCTAAGACCAGAGGTAATATCCAGTTAAACTCTACCGAGGTCAGTTGTTTTGTTGCAAAAAATGATGACAGTTGGTTATGGCATAGAAGGTTTTGTCATATCAACTTTGACAACATGAAAATAACATCTAACAATAATGCTATCAGATATCTACCTAAGATTGTGAAACCATCCAACCCTACATGCTGAGAGTGTGTCTTGGGAAAGAAGACAAGAAGCAATTTTACAAGAAAAGAATACTCAACAAATGGAAAGTTAGAACTGATTCATACAGATCTTTGTGGACCTACTCAAACCAGGGCATACTTCAGAGAGAGGTACTTTATTATATTAACTGATGACTACTCTAGAATGATGTGGGTAGGATTTCTTAGAAAAAAATCAGAAGCATTTGAAACTTTCAAGTTCTATAAGAAAAAAGTTGTGAATGAGACAGGTTTAAAGATAAAATATTTAAGATCAGAAAGAGGTGGAGAATTCACTTCACATGAATTCAATATCTTTTGTGAAGAACATGGTATTGTGAGGCAGACTTTGACACCTAGGACATCACAAAAAAATGGAGTTTTTGAAAGAAGAAACATAATAGTTCTTGATGCTGCAAAAACAATGTTGATAGAAGGAAAGGTCTCTCTTATGCATTGGAGAGAAGCAACCAATACAACTGTATATACAATGAATAGAGTACAAATCAGAGAAGGCACATGAAAGACACCATTTGAGCTATGGTATGGTAAGACACCTACTGTTAGTTATTTCAAAATTTTTGGAAGTAAATGCTACATTAAGAGAGATGAATGTATAGAAAAATTTAATGCTAGAAGTGATGAAGGATTATTCCTTGGGTATTCTACTAGAAGTAAAGCCTATATATGTTACAATCTGAGAACTAGGAAGCTGATTGAAAGTGCTAATGTGAGAGTAGATGAAAAGTTTCAAGTTAGAGAAAAATACTGTGGTCCTAACCCCTATGAGATTTCTTTTGAAAATATGAGTACAAATCAAAACAATATGCAGACAATAGAAAGTGAGAATGGAGCATCACAGGATGTTTTGGAAATTGACAATGGCATAAGTGTGGAGTTAAGGGAATAAACCACACCCAAATATGTTCTAATAAATCATCCTAAGGATAAGATCATTGGTGAAAACAACAAAGGAACTAGAACAAGATTGAAAAACAGAGAAGAAAGGTCACAATCTAAAAATGCCATCTGCTTGATCTCTCAAGTAGAATCATAGTCCACAAAAGAGGCATGCAGAAATAAATAACCGATCAAAGCCACGAAAGAAGAATTGGAGCAGATTCAGAAAAACAATACTTGGGAATTGGTTTCAAGGCCTAAAGACAAAAATGTGATTGGCACCAAGTGGGCATATAGAAACAAGATGAATGAAGAAGACATTATTGTTAGAAACAAAACAAGATTGGTACGTAAAGGATATTCACAACAAGAAGGAATTGATTTTGAATAAACCTTCACACCTATTTCTAGAATTGAGGTAGTCAGATTATTCCGAGCTTATGCTTCTCATAAGAATTTCAAAGTCTATCAGATGGATGTGAAATCAGATTTTCTTAATGGAGACTTGGAAGAGGAAGCATACATTGAGTAACCTGATGGATTTCCTTTATCATGGAATGAAGATCTAGTTTGCAGATTGAAGAAGGCTCTGTATGGATTGAAACAAGCACCAAGAGCTTAGTTTGTAAGATTAGATAAGTATCTGATTTAGTTGGGATTCAAGAAAGGAAATGATGACAATAATTTATACCTAATAATCACCGAAGAAGGTATCTTGATTGTTGAAGTCTTTGTTGATGATATTATCTTTGGAGGAAATAATGAAATGAGAAACAAATTTGCAGATGAGATGAAAAGTGAATTTGAAATGTCTATGATTGGGGAGATGAAATTCTTCCTTGGATTGTAGATCAGTCAAAGTAAAGAAGGGATACTCATATCTCAGACCAAATATCTCAAAGAACTGTTGAAAAAGTTTGGCATGGATGACAGTAAACCTGTTGGAACCCCTATGGTAATTGGAACAAAGTTATCTCTGGAAGATGAAACAAATAATGTACCTCAGACAAGGTATAGATCAATGATTGGAGGTCTTCAATAGTTGACACATACTAGACCTAATATTGCCGATGCTGTTGGAATTGTTGCAAGATTTTAAGCAGATCTTAAAGAATCTCACCTTATGGCAGTAAAAAGGATATTTTGATAACTAAAGGGAACAATTGAGTTTGGTCTATGGTATGATAGATCAAAGGAATTTACATTTCATAATTTTACTGATGCTGATTGGGAAGGGAATGTAGATGACATAAAAAGTACTAGTGGAGTAGCATTCTTCCTTGGTAAATGATTGGTTTCTTGGCTTAGCAAGAAGCAGGACTGCATTTCTCAATCTACTGTAGAATCAGAATATGTCACAGCAACAATCAATTGTACATAGATCATATGGATGAATAAAATGTTGAAGGACATTGGGGTATGTCTAGAAGATTCAGTCACTATCCATTGTGACAATATTATCATGCTAAATATGTCAAAGAACCCTGTTATGTATTAAAAGAAAAAACATATAGAAATAAAGTATCATTTCTTGAGAGATAAAGTAGCAGAGAAGGAAGTAATTAACATTAGAATTTGTGAGTACAAAGGAGAAAATAGTAGACATTTTCACAAAACCTCTTCCTAAGGATACATTTGAGTATCTAAGAGGTATGCTAGGGATCATGCCCCAGCCTACCCTTGAGTAATTGATGCAAGAATTGCATTAGTCCTGAAATATTAGAGCACTATTTCATTCTTTGGACTATATGCTTAATGCTTCTTCTATGGGGGAGTATATGTATTTGAGATGAGTTACTAAGAACTCTTGGAGACACAATAACACCTTTGACATTGATGTTAATGTGGGAGAGAATGACACATGAAAAATAGTATGAAAGGGTCATCCTTTGGAAGATTTGATGATTGATGAAGAGGATTTGAAAAGATAACTGATGCATATACAATATAGGCATGTTTTGGTATTTATGGAGCCTAGATATTTTTCATCCATGTTTCCATCAATGCCAAAGGGGGAGATTGTTAGCATGAATACTGATGGTATTCCTATGGGGGAGTATCATAGTAATGATAGAGGCATGCTATATTGGTTGTGTGTTGCATTCATGATAGAGTTTGTCATTGATGACAACATATGCTATTGACTGGATTGTTCAGGAGCCTACATGAGAGGTTGTAGAGAATTGTACGGACATAGTACAAAGAATAAACACATGCACACTTAAAGGGAGACTTCTAATGATATCTTGGATCACCATCCATGAGTGCACATACTTATGAGTTGATCTGAAATAGTTATGACTAAATTACTGATGACTAGTTTTTAGGAGACAGTAAGTGTGTTTTCACAGAGTTGATTGTTGAGCTTTGTGGATAGCACTCATGGTTGTTTGAGTTATGACATGTGAACATTGGTACGTGTTGGACACTTTCTTGAGAGATTATTGTGATCATATGGCATCATGATCGTATAGGTGACGTCAACTATGGTGTGTGCACTAGTGAAGACCTATTTGGATGCCAACTTGGAACACATTTCAAGTAATATGATATGAGAGCTTAATCAACAGATCTAAATGATTAATTGGTGTAACTAATATGTTGTAACATTGTAGGAGATGCCATGTGCATGTTCACATGGGTCCATTTGTATTTTTTAAATAGGATTTGTCCTATGAAGGCCGACTTGGATATAATTGTTGTAACTTGTATTTAAGAATTAAATTCCTTTGAAAATAAGTGTGGAACTGCATATGCAAAATGCAGAGGTGAATGCGAGCTTGAGGCTGCATTGGATACTATTTGAAGAATAGTAGTTGTGCACTAAGGAACAAGGTGGAGCTTGCTTGGCAGTGATTGAAGGCTGGAAGCAGTTTCAAAACAAAATTATCTCAGACTTGAAGTTGCAATGTTTGGAGAACCTGAGGGTGGCTTTAACTCTCAAATCTCTTGATCAAGTTGATGTATTGTACACCCCTAACAAGGTAATTGCCTTTAACAGGGCTGGAATCCTAACAAGGTCAATTCCTTAATTGGGATCACATTGTAAAAGACTCCTAACATGGTTTGTCCTTTAACCAAGACCTGCCTATTGTAATACTCGACTCCTAATAGGGTCAGAACTCTTAACAAGGTTATTATTCCTATAGTGTAGATATTTGTGGGTACCATCCCCACTGGGGTTATTCCCTTAACAAGGTTTTCCTCGAGAAAAAATATTGGTGTTCATGTGTATGTGTGTTATTGTTGCATTCACTTTTTCAGTTCATTGTTCTATTTTAAGCAACAAGTTTGAAGTTAAAGAATAATGGCATCAACTAATTCACCCCCCCTCTTAGTTGATTGGGACACTGTTATTCTAACAAGTGGTATCAAATCTTGGTCACAGGTTCGAATCCCCTCGGGTAACGCTGAGGGGGAGATTGTTGGCAAAATAGTCAATGCTCCCCTCATGATTTGTGACATGGCTTAACTGTCTCATGTGTCTTCTATAAGTCTAGTGGTTGTATCGGGCATTAATAGGTTGATCTTTTGGTGTAATGACAACCACTACTTGTAACACAACCATCCCCCTTTTGAGGTGGATAATCTATTGAAGGTTGGTTATGTAGAGGATTGGGATGTTGAATAACTAGTAAGCAAACATTATATTTTATGGTCCAAAGTTAGCACCAATAATAGTCATTTGGTAGGTGGAAAGATGTGATCCATTGGGTCAATTTTTTAGTTCATATCTAGGATTTTATGGATGCTTTATGATCCTTGGATAACTCAACTTGAACACACACCTTTTTCTAAGGGCGAGTTGAAAAGAAATTCTCTTGTTCGACATGAAGCACTTCCCTAAAGATGCCACTATATGGTCTAAGAATGGAAAGAATGGTAATGGAATGTTAGAGATTCAATCCAAACTAAGACTCAAAGAGAGTGTTCCTTAGAAATGCCAATCTCAAGTCGATTGGGAAAAAATAATCAAAGCAGGCCTTACATAGCAAGATCTATGCTAAAAAGTGGCCTAAGGAAACTTGACTTTAGCAAAATAAAATATTAAAAAAAACCCCAGGAAGATTTTGAATGACCTCTACATAGACCCTATGTGGGACACAAATAGAGTTGACCTAGCTCTTGAGTATGCCTTTAAAGGTAATTCTACCTATGAAGTAATTGACAATGATATACATTTGAAGCTATTTATAAACATTTTCAAAATCATAAACTTCAAGAACAAGACAATTACCTTATCAACCAACTTCGTAATATAGTTGTAAGAACATTTTAGGGCCAGTTTCCTTAGCATCCAAGCTAATGACCTTAACATCAATTCTAACACCACTTTAATTGATAGCCAACTAAAAAGAAAAAAAAAACACTATCCAAAAAAATATATGATACTAGAAAGACAAAGCTAATAGAATAAAACAAACAATAGAAAACTAGACTAACAAGGCCAATAGAATCAAACAAATAATATGAAACTAGAATAACAAGCTCAATACAATGAAACAAATGGTCCCAATAATTTTCCCTTTCAATTTTGTATATACAAGTATACCCAATTTTTTTTTAAAAAAAAAATCTTTTGGAAACTGTAGAAGGATGGATCAATGCAAAATACTTAAAAATAATAATGGAATCTTCTTTCGTCAAACAAGGAGGTGGTCAATTTGAACACTTTCAACGTATCCAAAGACCCTTTGAATCATTGTTCAAGGTGGGGGAATTGACTATAATTTCCAAAAAGATAATGTTTATATAATATTCCAATTTTTAATTGTATAAGTACATTTAAAAGAGACCGATATTAACATATTGCATTTGTAACGGCCTTCCAAGGAAATCGTTTTCTTCATTGACAGGTGTGAATTCAATTATTGTTGGGTATGGAATGGATGTGCACGCATTATCATGTTAATTATAATTCAAACCCTTTTCGAAACTTTCGAACATATCTTGTGCAACTTAGTTTTATGTGTTAGTGAGACTTAACTAAAGGCATAGAAATTGACACTATTTAATGTAATCGTGTAAATAATAATATTTTATTATTAGTAATATAATATTGGAAATATGTTTTATTACAAACTGGATTAGAATGGTTATTAGCTATGCAAATGATGTAATTAGTAATCTAATAGTTATCTACAAATTTAAAGTGTGAATAGAAATTTATGACTATTTCTTTATGGGGCGGGTGGAATAAATTCAAATGTGTTCTTTTTTAATGTCAAGTAAACTTTTTAATGTGACTGATGATGCTCACATGACACACCCTCTAGTACCATGTGAAACACTTTTGGGCTAGAGCTATGAATTCATGAGGCCACAAATGGGGGACCTTGTTTCCAATTACTAATGACGAGGCTCAAACCTATGAGCAAATTGGATCAGCGAAGGCACAGGGCTGCAATCAAAATGGCCCAACACAAGTTTGAACCATGGTGGTCACAACAACACTACTTAACTAACACTATGGGATGAACCCCAATAAGCCCAAACATTGACTATCCATTTGTATGAGAATTATATAGGAATAGTTAAAAAAGTGACAATTTGTTATATTCTATATTAAATGAAGTGTCAATTCATTTGTCTCTAATACATAATGGTCTATTAAAATAAACAAATCTACAAATTATGTATCATAAAATTATTATGTACTTGATAATGACTTTTACAAATTAACTTGATTTTAGAGATAACAATGTTACGTAGAAATAGAGAAATAAATCATGTAAAAAAGCTCACATAATTTAGTTTTTTATTTTTAAAACCCTTAATGTTGAGGAAATCTCCAATTTGTACTGATGGCAATGATCTTGCTATGTTGGTTTATTGTTTTGGGGAAATCAAATACACTAAGTAGGACTATTTTTTCTATCCACTAATTCTACTATCTTCTTTTTGGTATGAACAACTAAATCCTACAATATTCCTCCTATTCCTTGATTTAGAACAAATTTTATATTTACCTCTAAAACTCCCTATTTATAATTTTACATGACTAGAGAATTCTTTTGGGTTGCAAAATATTTCTTGCATTCACAAAAAGATCAAATGATTACCATATGATTCACATTCTAATTTATAATTATATAAATGTCATGGATGCTATCATGGTTGCAATCCCAACTAGGCCTTTATTATGATTGGGGTGTCATCCACTTGCATTTTTCTCCAAATCCCCTATTATATTCCTCCTTTCCATCTAAAAATTGTGTCTTGCTCAAGTTTTTGTACATATACAAAATTTTCAAATCTATTTTTTATCACACTATCCTTCTCAGGAGGCATTTGGTCTTACAAACTCTTAACGATATAATAGTTAGGGAATAATTCTCCTACTTGATTCATATAATACTATTTTTCTTGGTTGATCTTTGAGTCTGACTTTCTACCCACTTTTCAAGTATATTTTGCAAAAGTAGGTGGATCCCTCTAAACAATCTACTAGGTCTTCAATTCTAGGGATATGAAACATGTATCTTATCATTATCCTATTTATGGCCCTAGAATATATACATAGTCTCCACTTCCCATATTTCTTAGGACCTAGTGCAATGGGTATCGTACAAGGACTGAGACTCTTTCTTACCAATCCCTTATCAAGTAGATCTTTCACCTGTTTAGAAATTTCCTCATTCTATTGTGGGGTCATCTTATATGAAGCCTTGTTAGGAAGAGTAGCCCCTGGGAGAATGGAATCATACATGTCTTCTACAATCAAACATTTATACTTTTTCTAACAGTTCTTGTACCTCCTTAGGAATATATGTCCCTACATTATTCTTCTCCATCTCTTTAGGTTGGAGGATTAATTCAAATCCTACCCCACCTTCTTCCTTTAGGGTATCCAAGAGTGATTTTTCCCCCACCATCATCACACTAGATCCAAGCTGTTTAGGATCCTCCTGTATCAATGACTGTAGTTTGTAAGTCACACCATCCTTTTGAAAAGAATATGCATTCCTTTCCCTATCATGAAAAGCCTTCCTTTCAAACTGCCAGGGTCTACTGAGAAAGAGATGGAAAGCATCCATTGGAAGGATATCACACAAATTTTTATCCTTATACCCTCCTATACTAAAATCTACCCATGCTTGTGTTATCTCTATTGAGCATTAGATGTTGTCATTAGTATCAAAGTAGATCAGTTGGTTATCTATGCTGATCCATCGGTAAAATGAAGAACTACATGCTACACTATGCTAGTCAGTTAGACACACAAGCCTTCATACCAAGTATTCATAAGGCAGTACCAAGAGCTAAATGGAAACATGTTTAACCGGACACCAGAGCAGTATTACCGAGCATCAGAGTATACCGAGCACCGAGTGTCAGTAAACACCAAGCAGAATGGACACCGAGCACCGATGTATTCACCGTGTAGTATTGATAGTGTTTACTGAGCGATCTAGGAAATGGCATAGTAATCAATTTTGGCACACTTATCTATGTAAATGGTTACAACAGAATCACAAAATATTTTACCAAGATCAAGGATTATTTATTATAAATGTAATCATTAAATGTGATGATGATCTCTATGTAATAGTTAGATCTAGGTTATTTTTGTATATTGTAGATCTTAGGTTATTTTCCTAAGATGATGTAAACCTAATTAGGTCATGAAGGTTAAGCAGTGATGGAAATCATAGCAGTATGCTATATATTTGTAATTCATGACATTTTGACATAATTTTTGAATATGTAATGCGAAGGACAAGAAGGAGATATTGAAGCAAGTAGTCACCTTCAAGACATCAATTTTCAGACAAGGTTGAGCAACATTCAGAGATATTTAGTTTATTCAGAATCAGTCAAGACTATCGAGCAGTACAAAGGAAATATATCTACACATTAAGGTGATATTTCATAGATCTGATTCAGACAAGCATAAGTTATCAATTACAGATACTTTGTGTTATTCTCTAATCATTATAACAGAGTAGACCTAACAGTCTTGTTGTAAATCTCTTAACCGAGTACACACTCAAGAAGTGTTGTTGAAATCCTTTAACTAGGTAGATCTAGTCGATCTTATTGTTACTCCTAACAGGGTAAGAACATCAGAAGTGATCACAACTTGTAGCCTTAACCGAAATACTTTATTATCTGCAGTAGTGAAGAATTTTTGGGTGTCATCCCCACCGCAATTTTTACCTTCTAACAAGGGTTTCTGCGCAACCAAAATATTTGTGTTATGTGATTGAATTATTGTTTTTTTTCATGCAATTAACATTTACAAGTCAATTGAATGAATGTTACACACAATGGATTCAATTGGATACTTTAGTTATCTACTATTTGCAGATTGAGTATCAAGTTAAATTTTTTTGAGCGCATTGATTCACCCCTCCCCTCTCAGTACCTTATCTCTCCATTCCAACAATTGGTATCAGAGCTCATATCTCTTATTGGATGGTTTAACCACTGAAGAGTAAAGATCTAATCATGGAGAGATACAAGTTGGACAAAACTATAGAGAATCAAAATATTCAGATGCAGATGTTTATTGAGCAATGAAAGCAAGCTAAGGATGCATTGAAGAAGTTACTGGTTTAGAGAAAGAACATGGCTATTCTAGAAAATGAAACTAACTATCATGAAGAAGAGATTGATGATTTATTTGATAATATTGGATCTAGTTCAGGCAGTATTTTTGATGGTTTTGAAAGTGCAATTTCTGATTTGTCTGAGAAAAATCTTCATTTGACTGAACAAGTGAAATCCTTGCAGATTGGTTAGGAGACACAAATGGTAAGAATGGTTGATGTAATGAACAATGCTAGACAAGCTGAACAAGAGAGAAATTTGGCTGTTGAAGATAGAAGACAGATGATTGAAAAACTACAAGTAAAATAAATTGAGATATTAAGACTTACTGAGCATCACTTTGAAATATCCAATCAGATGATTATTGTAAGCTAGGAGATCAACCGAGTAAATAATGAGTTATCAAGGAAACTTGAAGACATTGGAGTAGTCAGGGAAGAAAATGAAAAATTGAGAAATGAAGTGAAGATACAACAACAACATAATGAGATGATGAAAAAGGTTGAAGATAGTTCTAAGAAAATTGATGATTTTTTGATTAGTCAAAGAGAACTTGGAAGCACTACTGGATTAGGCTACACCGAGCAAGGAGAATCATCTAAGAAAACCAAACAAATGAATAAAAATCATAATCAAAGACCTAAGAAACTGACATGCTATCATTGTGGCAAACCGTGATACACTTCAAATATATGCAGGAGCAAAGCACAAGGTAAACCGAAAACCACTCCTAGGTTTAATGGTCACTGTTATAATTGTAACAAGTTTGGACATCAAGCATATGAATGTAGATCTAAGTTGAATAGGACTCCTAACAAACCCCACATGGAGAAACATTTTTACACTTGCAACATGCATGGACACATCGCACAAGAATGTAGGACAAAGATGAAGAAAGTCTAGACACCAAAAGAAAAGAACAAATCATATCAACCGAGAAGACAGGGTAATGTTTACACTTGGGATTATAACACATGGGTTAACTACACAGTATGTGGAAGGTATGGAAATATTTCAGCTAATTGCATGAGGAAGAGATGGGCTGGAAAATCTGGAAGCTGGACAAGAATTGGTATGGCATGTTTGCATTATCACAAAGTCGGTCACCTAAGTAAAGATTGCAGAGACCGAGCACCAGAAGAACAAGTTTTTGAAAATGGAAATACAATTGTAGATATCATGAGAATAAGAAACACTATGTGGAGAAAGGCATCGAATGATAATGCTGAGTCAAGCAATGCAATCGATGAAACCTCGTCCATTGGATTGGGTGACATCGACACCTCCACCTAAGCTGAAAAAGGTATGTATGGAACTGATAGTTCAGATTGATCATATTTTACATATAGTATCTTATATTTATTAAGCACATACCAAATCCACATGAATTAAGATGCATTATGGTTTATAAGTTTTGAGCTTTCAAAGTTATACAATCGATATATGCTAGACTGAGTGAAGAGTTACCCATCGATGACTGTTATGCAAGGTTAATTGAGTATTAGTATTAATCGAGTGAAAAAGTTATGTGTTAACTGAGTTGTTGGTATTTTGTGGTACTTACTGAGTTTGACAGTTTTCATCGAGATGTGAATAGGTCAAGAATTTATTGCAAAGGTTTTGAGTGGGAATTTGAAAAAGGTTATAAATAGACGATGAACTTAGTTCATTTTTCACCTGCGATTTTGAAGAGCAAAAGAGTTTCCAGAGCAATTTCAAGAAATGAATTTTCAGAGTGTTTACAAGATATTTCAAAATCTTCTAAGTGATCTCATCGACATTTTCACATAAGTACTGTTACTACCGAGCTATTTCATAAAAGTATTTATCGAAACCCTATTTCATAAAAAATGGCATCTGCGTTGAAGGTAAAAAAATCCAAGTTTGCAGAAGAGGAGGAAGTAAATCTTGTAGTGTCTTCTACTTGCAATGAACCCCAATACAAACTTCATCCTGAAGTTGCATACAAAATTGATCAAGCAGGAGCTTTTTCAAGCATACCCCCTAGGGTTATATTGGTCGAGGATGTGAGATCTTATATCCACTGCAAGATAGGTGAAATATGAGATTTTGACATGTATACAGCTTCCAGAAGCTTTGCAGAGAAGATGGAAGACTAAAACCCGAACACAAACAATTGGAAGTAATAGGATTAAAGAATGCCCTAAATTTTCCAAAGGAATTTAAGAGTGAATGGATTAGGGTTGTTCTTAGCAGCTTTCATGATGGAGTAAGGTGGTTGGATGAGCTAGTAGAGATTATCAAGAAGATGATTCATATGATTATTGGGTATCCTACCATTGATAAGGCAAAGGCAATTCATAGTGCATCAAGAGATGATATTGAGAAGAACACTGGAGTTGAGTGGGATAGCCGAGGACTAAAGATTCACTCAATCAAAGACCCAAAGGTGAAATTTGTAGCTCATGTCATCGACTATAAAATCTATCAGTTGAGAAGACATAATAATGTGTCTTATGGAGCCGTTGACATTGCATACCGAATGGTTAAGAAAGGTTATTAGTTGGACCTCACTAACCTTCTATTGAAGCAAGTTGAAGAGAACATGAAGACAATCCGGTCGGTGAAGTCCAACACATGTAAGTTTGGATCCTTGCTAGTTTGCATATTCTTTTATGTGTAATTATTTTTCCCTTCTGTCGGTAATATAGAGTGGTCGAGTGACAAGCCTGTGATATCACAAATTTCAAATTTGACTAAGGGCTTGGGAAATAATCTTAATAATGTTTTAGATAATTACTCTGAACAATTCAAGAGTAGAATGAATTCTCAGAGTAGAATTCCCAGTCAACTAGTAGAAGATTATGAGTAGGAGATATGTTTTCTTGTGGACACCGACCACACATTGATAAAGGCTATGGGGCCTAGGACTAAATGGTTAGCCCCTATGGGATATGAGATAGACATTGATTTTTCTTCAAAATCAATACAAGCTTTGTTGGTTGTACCAAAGGATGTAAATGCAAAAAGGTTTGGAACATATGAAGAGGCCAAGACAAGAATCAAAACAAGCCTGGTTATCGGTAAGATAATAAAGAAGTCAAGGAAAATGATGAAGAATCTTGTAGAGAAGTTTGGAGATGATACTGGATCATCTAACAATACACTGGTTGAAGTTGCAACTGAAGGTTAGTTACTTCTTACTAACAAGCCCCATGACAATGAAGAAACCAAGTAAGATAAAGATGTAGACTCTACACCGGTTTCCCCTTCACCAACTCCAAAGAAGAAGTAGTTAGATGTGTAGACAAGGGAATGTACAAGGTCTACAACTGTAGCCTCACCTCCACTCAAGAAAGGAGTTGTGAAGATATCAAGGCCAAAAGCAGCAGCACCAACCAAGACATATACAAAAAGAGGTAATAAAGAACTTACTGAGGCCCCCAGGAAAAGAAGAAAGTTGATTAAAGGTAAGGATGATTTAGATGATGAAGAAGATGATAATAATCAATTCAAAGTTGTTAGAAATAAAAATCGGTCAATTGATGAGGTAGTAGAAGAAATAATAGAAAATGGTGAACTTAGTGTTCCTGAACTTAGTCGGTTTGAACACTTGTAAACCGAGGATTAGAATAAACTTGAAGAAGCAATCATCTAGATGATGATTCGATTTAAAAGAGACCCAATTGAATTTTCCAAAGACTTACCAAAGACACTAGAGGAAATAATTTCACAAAAGTGGTCCTATGCCTTGGATACTAAGAAAAGAATGAGGGAACAATCCCTAGCTTTGGCAATACCTCAATTGACAGTTCCTAAAATTGAGGAATACATGAGAAAATATTCAAAAAGATTTAGAGTGAAGAACCAAGCATTGAAGATACTTGATGAAAATCTGGCAGACATAGATGAGAATAGTCAACTCATTTGGTCTTCAGTTATACAAGCCCGAGAGGAAGCTGAAAAGATGGCATTAGCCATTATTCCCAAGAAGAAATCAAAGAGAGAAGGGAAGGGAATACACACCGATGATGCAAATCTAGCAACCACACAATGAATTGACCTATCAGATACCGAGGTACCTAATACAATAGTTGCCACTGAGAAAATAAATCTTACACAAGATGCACCAGATCAAGATGAGATTCACATAATAGACAACACTGCACTTTATGTACTCATTGAGGACATCACAAATGGTGATTTTGCTGACTGAGCTGATGATGAGGATGTAATTATTGCTAGAGCAAACATACAAGATGAGGAAAACCTCACCGAGCCAGCAATAACATCTCTACTACGTGAACTTCCCATTCTGATAGAGGTAGTTGAAATACTTTCAAAGGAAGGACCCAAAGGCTCAATCCCCAAGAAACCAATGGACACATCAGGGGATCATGGAACAAGGACACCTACAAAAAAAAATGAGCCTGAGGCAAAAGAGGCAGAGACACAGGGGTACAGTAAGGCTAAGTCTATCGAGACCACCACATCAGACACTACAACTGCAACTCCCTCCATTTCAACTGACACACAGGTTACTGAGGAGCTGAAGAAGGAAGATAATGTGTCTACTAGGAAATAAACACTAAATGTCGAGGTAAAGGACATTGTACCTTTTGTTAAGGATTCACCTCAAGAGCAGAAGAAGAAGAAGAAAAAGCATGGTAAAGGGCCGGTTACTTTAGAAGAAGTCATTATGATACCGAAATGTGACTCGAGGACCCTAGGCCCTGAAGAATTGAGAAAGTATGGGGAACTATGTACCAGGAAGGCAGCTTAGGAGAAGCTGAGGAAAGAGTGTAAAAGAAAGAAAATACTTGAAGGTGTAAGAGATATCTTACAACAGGTCATACCCAAGGTAAAACTTAATGAAGATACACCAATAATGGGCCAACTTGCTACTCTAGTTCAAGAAATCAATGCCCCAGATACATAAGAAGAAAAGAGAATTGAGGAAAGGGCAGAATCCAAGATACAAGAAAAATTAGTAAAGAAAATCAGCTAGGAAGTGGCAATAAATAAGGTAAAGTTATCTGAGGTAATAATCGACATTCAATATATTACTCAGATAATTATTCAGATGTTGGTAAAGCTTTGCACTATGGAAAGTTTCATTGTTGAGATCAGTGAGAAGATAAAATAGTTGGATACCAAAATCCAAGCCAGTGCACAAGTAGCCTTAACCAAGCTGAAGGATTTTAATAAGCATATACTCAAAGTTCAAGAACTTAAGTGGTTAAGAGAAGATTTAAGGAAGCAGGAGGACAAAATAAGTGACCAAGTCACAAAGACTCAAGATGAGTTACTTCCCCACTTGAAGATAATTGAAAGACATATTGTCAAAGCAAAAGCTTTAGTTGCAACACCAGAGATTTCTATGTTGGAGAACATCTTTGATATGCATGCACAAGTCGGTCTTGAGAACATTGCTCTCACCAACTTGAAAGAGGAATGAGAGAACCTCGTAGATTCTTTGAAGAAAACCCACCATCACATTTTTGATAAATTGTAAGTACATATTTTTGAGTTTGGCATTAATCTCAAAAAGGGGGAAAACATATTGTATATGCCAAATTGTATAGTTATATGCTAAGTGTACTACATATATATCGGGAGCATGCACCGAGGGGGAGTTATGCAAGTTTTGCGGAGTTATGAAAAATTTTGTCATGTATATATGAAGTAAGGACAGTAAAGGTTATATCAGTGTATATACATTACAGATTTTGATACTAATGCCAAAGGGGGAGGTTTTTATCTCTATTGAGAATTATATGTTGTCATTAGTATACAAGTAGATAAATCAGTTATCTATGCTGATCAGTCGGTAAAAGGAAGAACTACATGCTCCACTATGCTAGTCAGTTAGACAAACAAGCCTTCATACCAGGTATTCATAAGGAAGTACCAAGAGCTAAATGGAAATAGGTTTAACTGGGCACCAAAGCAGTATTACCAAGCATCAAACAATACCGAGCACCAAGCGTTAGTAAACACTGAGTAGACTGGACACCGAGCACCGGTGTATTCACCAAGTAGTATTGATAGTTTTTACCGAGCAATCTAGGAAACAACATAGTAATCAATTTTGGCACATTTATCTATGTAAACGGTTACAACAGAATCACAATTTTTTTTACCAAGATCAAGGATTATTTATTATAGACGTAATCATTAAATGTGATGATGATCTCTATGTAATAGTTAGATCTAGGTTATTTTTTTATATCGTAGATCTTAGGTTATTTTCCTAAGATGATGTAAACCTAATTAGGTCATGAAGGTTAATCAGTGATTGAAATCATAGCAGTATGCTATTAATTTTTAATTCATGACATTTTGACTTAAGTTTTTAATATGTAATGCAAAGGACAAGAAGGAGATCTTGAAGCAAGTAGTCACCTTCAAGACATCAGTTTTCAGACAAGGTTGAGCAGCATTCATAGATATTTAGTTTATTCAGAATCAGTCAAGACTATCGAGAAGTATAGAGGAAAGATATCTACACTTTAAGGTGATATGTATTTGATATTTCATAGATTTGATTTAGACAAGCATAAGTTGTCAATTACAGATACTTTATGTTATTCTGTAATCATTGTACCAAAGTAGACCTAACCGTCTTGTTGTAAATCTCTTAACCGAGTACACACTCAATAAGTGTTGTTGAAATCCTTTAACCAGGTAGATCTAGTCAATCTTATTGTTACTCCTAACAGGGTAAGATCATCATAAGTGATCACAACTTGTAGCCTTAACCGACATACTTTATTATTTGTAGTAGTGAAGAATTTTTGGGTGTCATCCCCACCGCAATTTTTACCTTCTAACAAGGTTTCTACGTAACCAAAATATTTGTGTTATGTGATTGAATTATTATTTGTTTTCATGCAATTTACATTTACAAGTCAATTGAATGAATGTTACACACAATGGATTCAATTGGATAGTTTAGTTATCTACTATTTGCAGATTGAGTATCAAGTTAAAAGTTTTTGAGGGCATTGATTCACCCCTCCTTTCTCAATACCTTATCTCTCCATTCCAACAACTTGTTCATTTATGAGTATGTGTTTCCCCTTATTTAACCAACTAAATCTGTATGGACAACTATGGGGTATCTTTTCCAACTTTAACTTATTTATTGCTTCCAAAGACAATATTGTCAATAGAACTTGAATTAATCACAACTTTACAAAGCTTACCTTGAATCTTGCAGTTTATCCTAAACAAAGTCCTTCTTTGTGGTGGTTCATCTTCACTAGTTCCTTGAGCAAGGTCCTTCTAATCATCAGGTTCTCCCCCATTTCTGATGCCAAATTCACTTCAGGATATGTCATACTCCTTACATTATCTTGAGTCAAGGTGACTCTCTTTTCTCCACCTTGATAAGTTGAGGCCTTCTCTAGACACCTATGGGCTAGGTGCCCCATCTAATTGCAATATTAACACCTCATATTACAAAACTTGGATCATCTCCTTGATCTATTTTTCTCTCCTCTTCCATTAGGTCTTCTTCATATGTAGCCTCCTCTGCTACTTAAGTCCCCAATGGTATCTCCTAGAATAGACTCTCCATAAGACCTCTAGTTAGGAATTATCCCTCCAAAAATACCTCTACCTATGAAATTTATTACTCCTTCACCTCTATTATTGACTTTCTCTACCTTTCTACTTAACTTCTCCTCTTGCTTTAGGGACAATTGGAAGAATTTGTGCACTGTCTTTGGTACCAGCATACCAACTTCATCTTAAATTTTCATTCTCAATCCATCCAAGTACCTTGTAACCTTTTCTGACTCATCTTCATGTCTCTTTGATTTGAGACTCAACTTGTGAAACTCCTCTATGTAACAACTCACATCTAGTTCTTTCTGCCTAAGATTTTACAACCTTCTATACATCTAAACTTCATTGTTAATGGGTAAAAGCTAATTCTTAACACAAACTTTCATCCTCTCCCATGAATTTATCATGTTATTTACTTCCTTAACCCTCTCCCCTTGCATTAAATTCTACCAAGAGAGGGAAGATCCTTTCAACTTGGCTTTTTACAACTTAGCCCTTCTATCCTCTAGGACCTCCTTATATTCAAAATAGTTGGTCAAATAATCAACCCAATATATCACCTCCTCAGGATCTAGACTTCCATTGAACAATGGAACCCTTCAGTAGCATCTCTATTTAATGACTTCAACATGGCTACCTAGGCCTTCTAATCTATAGGAAACTCCAACTACTTAGGGGTCTCTTCTTCCCCTTCTCCTTCTTCATCAGTATCATTTCCTCCCTCTTTTTCTTTCCCTTTGTCTTTCTACATTTCTCCAAGTTTTTCCTCTAACATTTCTTCTATCAAAATCCTGATAACATCTTTGGACATGCTCTTTGGAGGCATGGTGCTAGCCTCTATAAATTCTTCTTCTTCTCCTACCAACATAAACTAGAATCACACTACCCAAGTGATCTAGTTCCTTTCTCTGATGCTAATATGATGAGGAGGAAAAGGATCAGGTAGACCAATTAATTATCCTTGTACACAAGGGTTTCAAAAAAATTCTTGCGATCTCCACCAAGATTACTATCTTGGTTCTCCAACCCAACTACCAACACAAATCACTAAGATTGATACTCCCTTGAATGATTTAGTGGGCTACACAAGTGTTTAGGGGTTTGAATGGTCCACTAGACCAAACCAACATATTTATCTATGGAGTGATTTTCTTAAAACCATACAACATAGAAGAAATAAGATTCTACAACCCAAGTCCACCTTTCAACAAGAGTTGACTCATATGCCCTTGAACATACCTAATTACAATTAGGCCTCTTGATCAAGTAATCTAGTAATAAATTTTGACTCCCCAAAGATCTATGAAAACTAAAGGTTTTTTTAGATACCCTTTTGGAAGTTCTAAATAATACCTTGATCATAGGTTATCAATCAACTTACAACTGGACCAACCAATATTTCTTCCAAAGGGCTAATATGACTCAATTAGACTTCTTATACAAGTCTACTAACAAGTCTTGACTTCCTTGATCAACCCAGTATATCACTAACCATAGTTTTCACTAAAATACTCCAAAAAATGTCTTCTCAACATTTAAACCCCTTCCTTGATTGCTTCAATCAATTTTTCATCTTTGAACATACATCTTCCTTCTTGTGGCATTGAGATGCTAGGCCTAGAACTACTTGCCAAAATTTGCCTCCTTGGTGGAATCTCCTATGATTAACATAATTTTAAAAGGCATGGGATACCTATCAAACCTCCTAGTTTTAGGGAATTTGGTTGGAGGATGATAGGTCACAAATCATGATTTTGTTGGGCCCTAGTTGTGTGTGGGTTTTAGATGACCCAAGAAAGATGTATTTGCCAAATTAAATGGAGATTACTTCAGAACTTTAAACCAAATAGAAATAAAAGGTAAAACTCATACATTTGTGACTCTATAACTTATTGATACTTTTCAAACAAAACAATATATATAATTTGTAAAATTCAAATGAATATACAAAAAAATTCAACGGTATTATTTCTTCTCTTTTATCACAATTACATCCAAACACTCCCCATACACCAACCTCACATCACATTTATTATGAGGTTTTAGAAAATCATTTTCAATGATTGCAACCTATTCCAACTATATTTCAAATGAAGTGATTGTTGGAACAACAAAATGCAACTTTTCACCAAAGTTGTCGTGATAGTTTTTGGACAACTTAATTACATAAAAATGACTCAAATACACAATCCATCACCCATTTGACCCTATTCAACCATACATGTCCTAAATGTTCTACTTTTTCTAACTTTGGATTACAATTGAATCAACCCATTACATCTTGCACCCAAATGACTCTTGGGGATTTATTAAATCACTTATACCCTACTTAGCAAATGACATGTCCTTGGGCTTACATCCATTTATTGAGGTGCTCCTACACTAGTATTGAGACAATTTGGAGAGATGAAAGTAGTTTTGATTGGATCAGGATAGTTTTCCATATGCGTGAGGGATGTGAGAGGCTAGGGACCAGTGATCCCCATTGTGACAGTGGTGGAAAAATTTGGGGCATTAGCTCATATGAAGTGGGATTGGGGATCAAATATAGTGGATGATGGTACAAAAACAAAGTATTATGCATGGTGGGCTATGCATGGTTCTACCCCTTATATGGATCTAGGTGTATTGGTTCCTTTAGAGATGGTTTGATGAGTCATATTGCCTCAGAGGATACATGGAAAATGAGGGAAGAGAGGGAGAGGTGGTGGGGATTCTAGTGGGGATGGATGTGATGGAGGATATAGGGGTGACAATGGAGAAAGAGGAGGTGGAGAAGATGATAGAGATGGTGGAGATGGAGGAGAAAATGGATATGTAGGAGATGGAGGAGGTGGTGGATATGGAGGAGATAGTAGAGATAGAGGTAGATTCACTATTGTAGTTACCCCATTGATTCCTCTTGGTGGACTACAAGTACTACCTGTAGTAGGAGGGGTGGATATGATGATGTGGATATTAATGGTAGTATTAGTTATGAGGGGATAGATAGTGGTAATGATTCTAGGAGTATCCATAGTTCTATCTCTTCTAGTGGTGATGAGGAGATGGAGGAGGCAATAGGAGGAGATGATAATATTTTTATAGATTTGGCGATGGGGGAATTTAATGAGCCAGCATAGGATATACCTAGGAGGCCAGATGTTAGTTCAGGAGGAGATGGTTTTGATATAGATACTATAGATATTGATAGTCTACAACAAAATTATATATATCTACCAGAAGGTAAGATGTGATCTAGATGAGGGTGACATGTGTAGAGGCTAGAGCTTGTAGGATTTTGTATTGACTTATGATATAGTTCAAAAGGAACTTGGAATTTTTTTATTGATAGTATAGGCCATTGGAATTTATTCAACCCACTTTTTGAAATACTCAATTTCCATGATGATGTAATATTGACTGTCAAAAGATAACATATGGATCTTTCTAATAAGATTGAGCCCCCATTGCAAGAATGGACATGGTGAAGTGAGTGGTTGCAGCTCCCGAGTTGGCACATGGATGAGTGTCATGCCCAAAAATTAGGGCAAAACACACACAACAAATTTTTTTAAAGTACAAATAATGAACAAGGATACACACTAAAGAACACTCAACACGATACGAAATACACCAACCAACACAAGGTAACTCACAAGAGATAGCATGGCATGCATTGGCTTTCCAACATCCCTTGTTCGTCTAACTGCATTAGTATATACAAAACCCTAACAAGGTCTCTAAGAAAACCTAACCAGGTTTAAAATAAAAGTTAATAAAATAGGGTAAACCAAGGTGAAAATTCAAACTTAGAAAATATAGAAGGTCAAAGGTTGGGTCAACATACCCAAAAAGGTTCAATACAATAAAAAGATTAATTCAATCGTAATCATAACCCTAATGGTTCCTAGCATGAACCGGTTTACCAACTAGGATCAAAGATTCCAAAATACCAATAATTAAATAAAAGGATGAAATAAGTCAAAATATTAAACCTAAGTGAAAACTAGGGTTAAGAAATTATTACTTATTAAAACATAATAATATTTGAATATTTTAAATTAAAATATTATAATTTTAATTAAGTATAAAATTTCAAAGTTCATTAATCAATTAATTTAATCAATAAAAATGATTTGAAAACCATATAAAAATATTAATAATAAATTAAACATTAATGCTAGGGAGAAATAATTTACCTAAGTCCCACCTAGGATATTTAAAATTATTCTCCCCTAAATATTCCATTTAATTAGAAAATAAAAAAGCCACTCTAAATAATAAATATTAAAATAATCACCAACTCTAAAATAAAATATTAATAAAAATTAATAGAAATTAAATATTAAATTTTAAATATGGAAATGACAAATCTCAAGAAATAATATTAAAATATTAAAAAGGTCCATTTAATTAATATTTTAACAAAATTAAATTTGAAATAAAGTGAAAATAGTCATCCAATGAGCAAACATTGAGAATCCCAATAAAATAATATAGGGGAATCTTTTTGAAATCTCAAGATAAAATAAAATAATATTAAAAATCAAATTTAAAAAGAGGACTGTGTAGAGTCAACAATCATTAATTACTAATAACCAGTAATTAAAATGCTAAATGAGAATTAAATAAAAAAATCATAATTGAAAATTGAAAATTTAAAATGGCTCCAAAAGCCAACCCTAACCCTAATTTCAAAATTAGGGTTAGGCCCTAAAATAAAACTTGGCCAAAACCCTATTTTCATCATTATGCTGTTGTAGGTTGGGCTTTGAAGCATGGATGAAAAAAAACAAGAATGTATACACACAAGTATACAAGTGTGTATATACACACACAAGTATGTATATACACACATTTATACTTGTGTTTATATGCCAAGGGTCTCAATAAAAGATGAGATATTCAGATATGAACAAAGATCTACAAGGTTTCTACAAATTATTTTACCACAACAAGGTATAATCATAAAGATTTGATTTAAATCTCTAAATTAATCTTGACTATAGTTTTCCATTTTAGATCTCTCGTTTAAAATCTTTGTTTCATTTACAGTCTCTATTTTTTAAAAATTATTCTAAGGGGCCCGGGGAATGAACTATACATTGACTCTGTTGGCCGTACCCACCACCAGTCAGAAAAGCTTGAGTAGCCCCTTTTCCATACTAAAGCGTAGCGTATGGTGGAATAATGGCGCTTGCATGAATAGGATAATGAATCAAGTGGATGATTGCATATCCATGAGGCAGGCCCTGTAGATTGATTTCTTTCCTGCTCTAGCGGTAACTAGCTGGGAAAGGGTAACTAGCTTAGTAACTAGAGGTAGTGGAGCTGTTCAAAGCAAGAGACTGGTCTAGTGACCTTCCTGGTCAGCTAGTTAGTCTTGGTAGATAGTAGCGCGTAAGCCTAATGCTTATTTCGTTTGAGGCTATCTTCTCTTTTTTACCTCGTAACTACTTTAGCTCAATTTGAGGCGGGAAGGGAGGGAAAACTAGATTCTATACGTAACATGGGTGGCCTATTATTCTATTATTCATGATTGTAGATGATGGGAACAAAACTTTGCACTGGCACACTAGACTGGAGCCTCAATTTATTAATCCACTTCCCCCTCCCCACCCCCCTCTATATAATTAAGGATGCCCTACCCCTACTATTTGAAGGGGAAGGGGCCCCTACCTCCCGCACCCCATTGGGTAGCGGGGGCCCTACATGCCGCCACGCCAAAAAGTGACAGTGGCAGGTCCACCTCTCCCCAATGGGGATTTGGTGGGCCGTGCCACCGCTCCCCAATGGGGCTGTGGTGGGCACAGTCCCGCCGCCCCTCAAAGGGATCGGGACCCAACCAAATATAACTTAATTTTTATTTTTTTTAAAGTTTCATTTTTTTAACTTTTAAATATAGTTTGTTATTTATTTATTATTTAATAATATAATATATGTTATTATATATATTATATATGTTAATATATATGTGAATGCATATATATATATATATATAATTTTCTATAAAAAGGAAAAGTGTAGAGTCTATTGTGAAGCCATATAGGAGTATACATATTTTATATATATGTGTATCTATATGAGTTAGTATATACGTATATATTTTTAAAATATATATGTATATACACTCATAGATGTATGCATAAATACATAATGATGTATATACTTCTTTGAGGTAAAAATTTAGACATAGATAAAATTGAAAAATTTATTTCTTTCTAAAGCATCAACATGGTAATATTCTTTTTAAGAATATATGCATCTGTGTATATATACCCAAGTATATATATATATATATATATATATATATATATATATATATATATATATATATATATATATATATATATATATATATATATATGCATATACAATGTTTTATTTTGAACTTAACCAAAACACGGAAATGAATTCTTTTCTATCTTAGACTACTAAGAAAGTAAAAGCTGCATTCTTTTCTTTTTCAATACATGCTAGAATTAAACTTGCATACATAGGAAAGGGATTTGCATTCAAAGGAAAAATATAACTTTTTCATGCATGAAGAGAAACAAAGGTCAACAAACTAACTTTATTTCATTCAAGCTTAAGGAATTCATTTCTTTACATTTATTTCTTTAAAATACATAGAAATTAATGGAGAATTATTTCACATTTAACTATATTATTTAAAAACATTTTACATACTAATAGGTATTTACATGGCCTTTTGACACATCTTCCTACACATGGCTTTTCAGCCCTTTTTTACACATAAAAATCTGCAAGTTAAATTTTTTCTAAATCTTTTTTTTCTTCAATAAAACCATCAAGCTTCATCCATTGAAAATATGTAAAAAGAAAGCCACAAGACCATGGAGGCTCACCTCCCAACCTAGGACATTACATGGCCACCCCTAAGCTTGGGGAAATGAGATGGATGTGGGTAAAAAAACAAGCTTCAAACACATATACACCATAAAAACCAGCAAACACATAATTACATAAAATTATCATCCTAAGGATTTTTACACAATGGGTCACCTTGGACCCATAAGAGGGGTGAAGGTGGAAAATACCCAAGTAGGAGAATCTATACAAATGTGAAACCATGTCTTCAACAAGGCCCAAAAACCATAACCAACACCTTCATAAGGCCATAACCAAAAGTACCATTCCTTCCATTTCCATACACATGTAACAACTCGTATGACCCCCAAATATGAATATAACAAAAATAGAAACATGGAGCCCATGCATCCATGTCTCATCCCCTTCCTCCATGAGGAAGGACACTACACTAAATGAGAATTCCCAACTAAAACCCTTCACCCATCAAGGCTCTCTTCCCTCCCAAGGGTGATTTTATCATTGCACACCACAATAAAATAAGAACATTAAAACAAAACCAAAAAATAGACATAAATAAGAAGCCATGAAAGGAAAGCACAAAGCTTCACAAAAGAACCAAATACACATAAAAAAAAAAAAGCATATTCAAGAAAGTAAATAAAAAGAGTCTTCCATGAAAGGGTACCAACCTTTCTCCAAGCTATGGCAATGAGGGTTTGAGAAGAGCTCCCTTCCTAAAAGCCTTCCTTGCTAAGTCCACCAAAACCCACTAAGTCCACTAGAAGTCTCCATAGTTGGAGAGTGGGAAATCAACCTACCAAATTCCTCTCCATCCCACTAAAAAGGAAAACCCTACCTAACCTCAAAGATGATTGGACATACTATCCAAGGGTTCTCTCTCCAACGAGAGGGAAATTCAAATTTGCAAGAGAGGAGAGACATGTCAAACTTTCCAATTTCGTCACATTCCAAAAAGACATTTTTAGAAGAGGCAAAAATGGGCTAAAAATATCCTATTGGTCAAAATTTGACCCCCACCCCAAAGTGCGCCTATGGGGTTATCTCATTTTAACCCTAACTAACCCCTAGGGCTACATTTAACCTCTCAAAAGTCCACTAAGAGTTGACCCACGAAAATTTGAAATAAGATTCCCTCCCAAGGCTCAACAACCAAGATACCTAACCTTGGGATTCTACAAGGTGACTCAAAAGTGAAAGACAACTAATAAAAAATGTACTTGGCCATGCCAACTCACAAACACATGTGTCAATTGACACCACATAAAGTTACAACACATCACTACACACATGGCATGCTAAGTAGACATTAATTTAAAATAAAAATAAACACAATTTAAATAATAAATTCAAACATCACTTTATAACATTATTACATTACAACGAGGTTATTTCTCCCTTTGGAGTTAACCTTGGCTTTATAAGATTTTTTCACAATGCATCCATCTTTAATTTCCCCTTATTTAATCCATGGTCATTTCCTACACACTAGATAAAATATCAGTAGCTCATGAAAGATCAAATGACATATACATATAAAATACATCGTAAATAATCACACTCAATACATCTTATAATCCAACTACATCCACACTTTATCACAAGAAAATCACATAATTTTCAATAATACATTTCTAAATTACAAAGCAAGTTAATTCAAGAACACATTAATATATCAATTAACCTAACTCATTAACCATGATCATCTTGTTGGTGTCCAAAAATTATGGATTCACTTTTGGCCAACTAACAGGTACAATGGTAATGCACCACTTATACCTCTGCAATTTTGGCTTAATCAAGCCAAGGCTGGTAGGCCTAGATTCTCTTTTGGACTATCAAATTCTTTGTGTTGCTCAACTGCATACACAAAACAAAGTTCCTCCAAAGGTAGTGAATGATCCTTTGAGAAAATCACAAATCTCCTAATAATCTCTACTCTATAAAACTTGACTAAAATGGATTGTACTAAGAACTGAAAAGTAATGCTTTTGAAATAATGATTTAATGATCTACAAACTACAAATGTATGAACCAAATGAAAATTTTCAAATAATAGTTAGATCAGTGCCTTCTAAATACTTGGGCTATAGAGTCATAAAAATTTCAATCCTACGTACAATTAGAGACTGTTTTAAGGAAACTTATCCTATAAAGTAAGACTATCATCCTACAGGCTTCCGCTTGATCCACAATTCAAAACAATTCATGCAACTAATCCTATCGATTTTAACCCAAATTAAGAGGCTGACATGAACAACGATAGGTTCATAGACCATACAATTGCTATTTGAATTGCATAAATCAACTTTGAATGATAAAAATCAAGGGATAGAACACAGTAGAACACCCTAATAAAATAGAGTATCTAAAAGACTAATTAAAAACATATAACTTATAACCACAAATAAAAAAAAGAGCACTTATCTTTATTAATGTTAAAAAAATAGTACATTAGAGTTCATATTGCAGTTGTGATCAAATTCTATCCTATGAAGATCTGAATTGTATTCTCTCTTTACATTTTACATTATGTATATATATGTGTTTGAGTGGATTTCACACCTCTTTAGGGTGAAAAGACACAACCTTATTACAAATTATTTTGAAAAAATAATAAACTAATTAAAAAATAACCACCTAACTTTCAGATTTGGGTCTGGTCTAAAAACCAAAACACCTCATGGAAAGCTAAGATTTTTATTGGAAATAGGAAATTTGATTTCCCGAATTGGGTCTTTTTTAGATTTTAAAAATTCGACCATCTTCAGCCTCTGTTGATGTCATCTTTGCAGTAGGTCAAAATTCCAACATTTTCTGAAGGCTTTGATCATAGAATTTTGATTGTTCTTGTCACAGAGATTCCTTCCATAATATCTCAACTTTTTAATTGAAAATTAATATAATTTTTTCATCCCATTTCATGTACTCCATCATCAATTATTGGGCATGGAGTTTAAGAGGCCATCTTTTAGGATTTTATCACTATATAGGACTCCAAATTTTGCCCAAAATTTAGAGCTCCAATAGGCTCTTTCTGGGGACGTATGCTCTCTATGAGCATAGCGAGATTCCAGCTATCTCTGGAGAAGTAGACCAAGTATCCATTAGGCTACAAATTCACTACATATTTCAATAATAAGATCTCATTCGGTGGCCCCAGACCACCAAAACATGGAATCAACATTTTCCCCTATCAAACACTTGATTCTAATCATGTAACACTTTGGATTTCCTGAATACAATGCCACCATTCCCATGGACAACATTCATTATTTTATTAACATGCTCTGTCTTTTGTTCAGCCTTCAAAAATTCATCAGGTGCACTGTAGTCCTTGCTAAATAGAATATTCTCATGCATTTGGTCAGTCGTACAAGTAACTAAATCAAGCTCTTCTTCTTGGATGCATTTATGTACACAATCTACGCTATACTCAAGATGTTTCTCTTCACAAAAAGGATTTGAAGATAACTCAGATTCATGAACTTCCTTCTTATTAAGAATCTGACCAGATAGGACACTCAGATAATTTTTAGAATTAGGCTTATATAATTTCACCTTATCTTTGTATATTTGATGTATTTTCGGCTCGTAAGATGAACTGAAAAATGTCTCACCTTCTACATGAATATAATGAATTTCATCAACTTCAAAAATATCATTAGGCCTTTTATCTTCATCATGATGTTGATGGAATTTATCACATAGAAAATTCTCTTTAAATAATGGATTCAAGAACATAGAGAACTCATACATATATTCTTCTTCTTCCTCTTCAAACAATGGATTCAGGAACATAGAGAATTCAGGCATACATTCATGAGTATTTTCATTTGGATCATCAAGTTTTTCATCAACAAGACTAACATCTTCATTGATATTATCTCTTGAAACTTCCTCTTGTTCATGCAGTTCTATTTCATCTCCATAATTTGATTTCTCTTGAATATGGGCTGATTTGTCTACCTCCTTACCATGGTGGATTGAGAAAAAAAATGGACCATTCTTCTCAGTGTGTCTTTGGTATTCTATGTCTAATAAAGCTGAAATTTCTCTTTTACTGAGAAGGTTTTCTTCCTCATCATCATGGTCATTGATACATGTTTCTGTACACATCTCATCATGTACAAATTCTTCTTCAATATGATCCACATTTTTATCCTCTATGTCATCACAAGTATTATTATGGTTCTCATGAATGTATGCTTTTTTATCTTCTGTATGACTAGTGCATTCATCTTCCACACCAAGATAATCATCAAGTACAAGGCCTTGTTCAATTTGAGTAATAGCCTCCCTTTTTTTGTCTTCATCATCTTCTTCTAATATATGCACAAGGAGCTTTACAGAAGGATCATTTGATGTAATTCCCAATTTTTTGACCTTTCTCATGATTTCTTTTTGTGAAGGCATAATGTTTGAAGGTATTTCTTGAAGAATGTCCACCATTCTTATCAGAAAATGTGTAGAAGACTCCCCTTCAAATCTCTCCAAGCCAAAAAATGCATCAGACATGTAAGAGTCCTCTTCCATATTGTGATCCTGAATCTTGTCCTGTTCATAATGCATATCATCTTCACTTGCATCACGAAACATATCAAGAAACCATAGCTCAAACTCTCTCCATGATGATATACTTTATTCAGGTGTCATACTAAAAAGTAAACCTGCATGATTTTTCAATGATCTTACAAATAGTTTCATAATCACATCTTCTGCATAGATATGACAATCTAGAATAAATTTACAAAATTCTTGCAAATGCTTCGTTGGTGATTCTGATCCATCTCCACAAAATTTTGGAACATATTTTTTTATTTTAAGAGGAAAATCTTTTTGACCACCAAGGATGTTATCAAAACTCAGTGGTCTATATACTTCAATAATAAATTTTGGTCTTGGGTCACAAAAGTTTGATACTTTATGTGAGTATGTATTTTGGTACATACTAAATATTTAAATTTGTAGTAACTTTTTTCTTTATACATTAGGTTCTTTTCAATAGAGTCACCACCTCTTTAAAGAGGAAAACTTTACTTATCTCCTTCTAGGTCTTCTCCCTTAGTAGAGTCACCAACTGAAATATTTTGTTAAATAGAGTCGACACCTCATTTGAGGAATGTCTTACTTCTAGGTTCTTTCTTCTAATAGAGTGTGCTTCCAAACAAACTAATAAAACTACTTTCTGATTCTGATCTGCAAAATCTAAAATTCTAGGTAACTTCACAATATATATTGTGAGTAACTCTCCCCAGTAGAGTCACCAATTTGTTGGTTTCTAAAAATGATGGATTCACTTTTGGCCAATTGACAGGTACAATGGTAATGCACCACTTATACCTCTGCAATTTTGGCTTAATCAAGCCAAGGCTGGTAGGCCTAGATTCTCTTTTGGACTATCAAATTCTTTGTGTTGCTCAACTGCATACACAAAACAAAGTTCCTCCAAAAGTAGTGAATGATCCTTTGAGGAAATCACAAATCTCCTAATAATCTCTACTCTATAAAACTTGACTAAAATGGATTGTATTAAGAACTGAAAAGTAATGCTTTTGAAATAATGATTTAATGTTCTACAAACTACAAATGTATGAACCAAATGACAATTTCCAAATAATAGTTAGATCAGTGCCTTCTAAATACTTGGGCTATAGAATCATAAAAATTTCAATCCTACGTACAATTAGAGACAGTTTTAAGGCAACTTACTCCTATAAAGTAAGACTATCATCCTATAGGCTTCCGCTTGATCCACAATTCATGAAACTAATCCTATTGATTTTAACCCAAATTAAGAGGCTGACAGGAACAATGGTAGTTTCACAGGCCATACAATTTTTATTTGAATTTCATAAATCAACTTTGAATGATAAAAATCAGGGAATAGAGCATAGTAGAACACCCTAATAAAATAGAGTATCTGAAAGACTAATTGAAAACATATAACTTATAACCACAAATAAAAAGAAGAGCACTTATCTTTATTAATGTTAAAAAAATAGTACATTAGAGTTCATATTGTAGTTGTGATCAAATTCTATCCTATGAAGATCTGAATCGTATTCTCTCTTTACATTTTACATTATGTATGTATATGTGTTTGAGTGGCTTTCACACCTCTTTAGGGTGAAAAGACACAACCTTATTACAAATTATTTTGAAAAAATAATAAACTAACTAAAAAATAACTACCTAACTTTTGGATTTGGGTTTGGTCGAAAAACCAAAAAACCTCATGGAAAGCTAAAATTTTTATTGAAAATAGGAAATTTGATTTCCCAAACTAGGTCTTTTTTAGATTTTTAAAATTCGACCATCTTCAACCTCTGTCAATGTTGAAAGCTAAGTATTCTCTATTTTCTGATTCAATGTTGAAACCTACCTTGTGGTTTCCCATAGGTATTCTTTGTCTTATTCCAAAGAATTCAACAATAGCTTCACCATTCATGAAAATGTCTATGGTTGGTGGATTTTGTTGTTCCTAGTCAATAACGTTAGGGTAAACCAAGGCTATGTTATCCTTAGTTTAAAAAGAGGAAATTGAGAGTTCTATAAGGTTTTTTATTTATATATCATGTATAAACCTTAAAACATTTATAAGTAGCATATGCCAAAAGTATCCTTACACCTTCAAGTCTAGCAATAGGTGCAAAGGTCTCACCATAGTCCAATCTTTCTTCTTGTGCATACCATTTTCAAACTATCCTTTCCTTGTTTCTAATTACTTCTCCTTTTTCATTTATCTTATTCCTAAAGATCCATTTAGTACCTATAATATTCTTGTCAGTAGGCCTGGGTACTAAAGTCCATGTCTTATTTTTCTCTATTTGATCTAATTCCTCTTTCATAGTCTTAACCCAATCATTATCTTCCAAAGAATATTTAATAGTTTGAGGTTCTAATTCATATATAAAAAAGGTACTTTCCATTACCTTACTCCTTGTCATCACTCCATCATTTTTATCTCCAATAATCTAATTTTGAGAGTGATTAAGTTTCAGATAACCTTGGGAGTATCAGTTCTGTTCTTTGGTTACCTTCACCATCATTCACTACTTGTGGATCATTCTCTAGTTGTGGATTGTTCACTAGTTGTGGATCATTCATCACTTCATTTATCTATGGTACTGTATCTGGCTCCACTAGTTGAATACAAACAAACCTGTCATAGTCTTATGGTTCCTTCATGCTATCTTCCTCATTTTTCTCAAAAAATTCATCAATTCTAACATTTGCACTTTCAACCATCTTGTTGGTACACTTTTTAAAACACTTATAATCTTTACTTCTAGTAGAATATACTATAAATGTCCCTTCATCACTCATAGAATCAAATTACCATTTTTTTCATCCTTCTTTATGTAACATTTCTACCAAATTTTTTTAAATAACTAACACTAGGAGTATGACCATACCACATCTCATAAGGTGTTTTGTTTGTACCTTTCTTAAGTTGTACTTAGTTCAAAGTATAGACAACAGTACTTATAAATTCTCTCCAAAATATTTGAGCCACTCCCTTTTGTATCAAAAGTGTTCTTGCACAGTCAATTATGGATCTATTCCTTCTATTTGCAATTCCATTTTTTTGGGGTGTCCTTGGTGCTAACATTTCTCTCTTAATTCCACATCCTTCACAAAATATTGTGAACTCTTGAGAAGTAAACTCTCCTCCTCTATCAGATCTAAGACACTTAGGTTCTTTACCTATTTCTTTTTCAGCTCTTTCTTTATACACCTTAAACATGTAAAATGCATTAGATTTATCCTTCAAAAACATAACAAATATCATTCTTGAGTAATCATAAATAAACAAGATAAAGTACTTATCTCCATATTAACTCTGAGTTCTCATTGATCCATACAAATCAGTGTGTACAAGGTCAAGAATGCTCTATGATGAATATACTTTACTAATAAAGCTAGAACAAGTCAAGTTTCCCAACTGACACTCCTTACACATAGCATCATCAAGCTTAGATAAAGTAGGCAAACCTCTAACACATAT
Organism: Chamaecyparis obtusa; assembly: GCA_027943335.1. Lineage (NCBI taxonomy): Eukaryota > Viridiplantae > Streptophyta > Pinopsida > Cupressales > Cupressaceae > Chamaecyparis > Chamaecyparis obtusa. Next base: position 240,008 of record BSBK01003237.1, on the reverse strand, counting down.
TTGGTTACTTACCTTTACTAGATTATCAAAATTAACATGAAAAAATATTTTGTGCCACAGCTAACAATCTTCAACTTTAGCAAACAATGAGTTTTTATTAGTAGAGTTCAATCGAAATAGGTTACAACTAGTCTGTTCACCAATAGAAATAAAATCTCTAGAGTTTCCTAAGATCTTGCAAACACCATTACTAAATTCCAATCTAAAACGTTTGTTATTCAACTGAGCAATACTTAACAGGTTATACTTTAATCCATTAGCCCAATAAAAATCATCACAATTAGTGTTATCATTAAGTGTTATTGAACCTTTACCTCTAACCACACATGGAGAACCATTATCAAATATGAATGCTCCTCCATCACATTCCTCCATTGAAATAAATTTTCTTTTTTCACCAGTCATGTGATGTGTGCACCCACTTTCTATTATCCAGTCACTATTGCAATTTATGCTTGAAATTAATGTTTTTTCCTCATTATCTCCATCAACATTAGTTGAGGGTTCTTCTTTGACTGTAAAAAAGACTATCTCTTCCTTATCAATCACTCATTTTTCTAGGTAACATGCCTTCTTGGTCTTGTCTTTGAAGTTCCTAAATCTCTTGAGCTTATCCCTCCTATCATTGTCAGGACATCTAGATGCAATATGACCAAGTTTTTTACATGAAAAGAATTTTAAGGGAAGTTTTCCTTTGTACTTTCCTTTTCCTCTAGGTAATATCCTTGCTAGGAGTGCCTCCAACTCTTCTTCTTCTCTGTCATTAGACAAGATAGAATCATAATCATGATTTCCTTTAGAATTGTTAGAGACTTCTTTTCCTTTCTTTGATGAACCAATTGCTAGGGAATATTTGAATGTTGATTCTATTCTAGGCATATTGTTATCAGAATTAATTATCTCAAAAGAGGTGAGCTAATTTCCAAAAAAGGAATCTAGGGTCATAATTGTAGGATTAATAGATATCAATTCTTGTATAGCAGAGACTCTAATAGTATACTATGGTAGTAGGGTTATCAATATTTTACTTACCACATAATCTTCTTCAAGTTTTCCACTATCCCCTTTGATTGCAGAAAAAATCTCCTTTATTGTATAGTTGTATTGAGAAATGTTCTCACCTTCATGCATTCTCATTTCATCATACTTTCCTCTAAGACTATCCACTTTTTCTTTCTGAACATGAACATCACCACCAAAAACTATTATCAACTTGTCCTACATGTCTTTAGCATTATCCATATCCTTGATATCTACAAACTCAACATTGGATAGAGCACTTTCTATTTCTATCATTACAAAGGTATGCTCCAAATTTATCTTTCCTTTTTCATCAGTTATGATTCTAGTAGGTTGAACATACTTGGTTGTGAGATGAACCAATGATTGATCACCAATTCCTGTCAGATGAAGCTTCATCTTTCTTACCCATATAGAGAAATTATCCTTAGTGAACTTAGGTTCTTCTTTCCTATACATCTTTAGATCTTTTCCTTGAAGCTGTTAATATTTCTTAGTACGAGAACTTGGCTCTAATACCAATTGCTATTATAGGTGTGATTAATGAGAGGGGAGGGTTGAATCAATAATAAAAAAATTCCATGATTTCAAACTCTTTAAACTTTATACACCAAAACATTCGACAACAACTAATATAAATAGAAACTTTCAAAGCATGCATCCACAAATAATCATTCACATAATGAAGACACCATATTTTTCTCATGGAACCCGAATGGGAAAAAAATACAATGGGATTTGGTACCCACTAAATCTGCACTCTTCTAGAATATGCCCTGTGAGGAGCTTAATATGTTAAAGGTTTACAAAAGTATTGTTAGGTGCTACTTGGTTAAGGGATTTTCCTTTAGATATGTTAGGATATTTTCCCTATTAGGAGAATCCTTGTTAGAGGACTTTAAACATTCAATATGAATGCCACCTTATTAGAGGATTTACAATAAAGATATGTTAGGATCCACCCTGTTAAGGGATTTCACTTTACAATGGTTAGAGAGCAACATATAAAATGATCTATGCAATTGCACTACCTTTGCATGATCAGATCCTATTAAGTTCTAAAACTCTTCTTGACGTGATATAACTCTCCTCGACATGATATAATCTTCCTTGGCTTGATTGCACTTGATTTATTCACTATCTTTGTCACTAAATCCTTCTATAATTTGCAATCAACAAATAACTTCTTCAACTTTCTAATATATAGATTTTATTCCACCGAATTAAAATAAACCCTAGATTTAAGATACGAATGATCCAGATCATACTAGGTAAGATAAAATGTGTCTAACAACTCATAAACCAATTTTCTCTAACCACGTTATCTTCCATATGGATTTCACCTTGGAAATTGAACCATCTTCAAAAACTTGTTTGACCAAAATAAAATTCTTGAAGAATCCACCTCAAATGAATACCTAAAGAAATTTGATGTCAAACACTTCCCATAAATCATAGAAATTCCTTGCAACAATACTAAAAACATCATCGATCCCATTTCCACTTTGAATTTCTTCACCGATTCTTAAATATTCATTACCTGTTTAAGAACTTTGTCTTTTTTATCATTTCATTTTGTTACTACCCCTTCCATTCCATTAAACCATTTTTACCAGTCACCAATCTAAGTTGCAATCCTCAACATAGGATCTAGTCATTTTTATCAATCATATCCTATGACTTCTCCATCAAATACTTTACCAATTGGAGATAACATTCAAATCAATTCTATCTATCACTGATTGTTTTCGTAGTTACCCAATTTGATTTCATTAAAAAATAACCAACTTAATACTTCATATCAAAAGTCACGGTTACAAACTTAGCATCACAAAACATAAGATATTCTCCCATTAGAATAGAATCTTCAGAAACATAGTGCAACTCATGATTTAATCACACATTATTTGGTAACATACTAAAAATACTAAGTCAATCAGTTGGCATCATTGACAACCTAATAACTGATTTACATATCATTAAATCTGTACCAATCATCAATGCAACACTTAGTATCACTGCACCAGTTATGCTAACACTAAGGTGATGTAATATATAGAGATGTTGGAATATATTGGGGGTGTTGGGACATGCTAGAGTGTCTGAATATGTTGGGGTCCTGGAATATCCTAGGGTGTTGGAATATGTTGGGTTGTTTCCCTAGAATGAGAGGGAATGGACCCATCTACCATCAGTTTCTTGATGACATTGGTGATAATTTTTGAATAATCAGGATTAGTTAGAGGTGCCACTAGAAGGGGGAGTCCTTGCTTAGGTTGGGGAACCATACTGGATGAACTTATTGTCATTGTTTGTGAGGTACTTGTTGGATGAGTTGATGACAATATGGAAGGTTTTTCTATGGTAGTGAGTGTACTAGATGTGGGTGGAAAGTTTACAAATAGGGAATTTTTATACTAGATCCAAAGTGTAGTGGAATATGTAGTGACTTGGGATGCACTTTTAGTGGTACCACTAGATGGGAAGACTAAATCAAGTGGAAGGGGTGTCATTGCAGAAAGCTAAGATAATGGCATAGGTATGTCCTCTAATATGGTAGGTGTGTCAAGTCCACCAAGTAACTTAGCACCTCTTTTTTCAAGCATGTGAAAGTATCAATTTTGGTTAGATGTCATTATGGAATCCACGACTGTCATTACCTTTTGGTCACGGAAACCATTGTCAATATATTATTTTTTGTAGTTATCCCTAATATTTTTAGGTACAAACTCATCTTCTGGTGGGGTTAATTGTGAAGTATCAGCTTTTGTTTTCTCATAACAAAACATTGTTTGAGGATTTTTGAAGTCTAGTATTAGGGTTCTTGGGGTGAAGTCAAAGTTGTTGGTAGAAACATAATTGGGGTCTTTGTTTTGGTCTATCATGTCCTTCCCTTTCATGGATCATGTGAAAAACATGTGAAAAATGTAAGACAACTAAGGTTTCTAATTTTTTTGGATTTTTATATTTTGAGATGCAAGAGACAATAAGGGGAGTGACAATAAGGGAAACTTTTTTTTTTGGATTTTCTGATTTTGGGATTCCAATGAAAACTAGGAATGATGAACTAGAATGATGCCTAAGGTGTAAGTTTTGTATCCTAAGAGATATTTTATAAAATTAAAAGGTAAAATCTCTAAGGAAAGACCTAAATAGTTTTGAGAACTATCTTGACTCCAACAAGGTAGGGAAAAAGTGAAAAATTCTAGCAATGATGACTATCTAAGACAAAATTTTAACCTGATTGATAAGTTCCTAAGACAAGGCAAGTAGATAAAGTTGTGGATCAAAATTTAAAATAAGTCAAGATAATATGCAAGACCCCTATAAGAATTTCCTAAAAAATGCACCCTCTGTTTTAAAAAATAACTCTAGGAAGTGCAATACTTGACCCTAAGATATGTAAGCTATGTTTTTGGACTTTTTGGATTTTGGGATAATATGATAAATATAAAAAAAAGAAAGTTTATAAGGATGAAACTAAAATGAAAGATATGGACTAATATTTAAGGGTATTTCGTTCACCAAATTTTAAGATAAAAGACTAGTAGAATATTTTTGGACGTGTTTTGACTCTTTTTGCTCCATGTAGGACAATGTTTGTAGGACAAGTGTTAATTTAATCTTATTTTTGTAGGATACTAGTGTAGGACCAGTGTTGATTTATTTTTCTTTGTGTAGGACACTATTGCAGGAAATTTTTTGGAGATGTAAAAACTCAACAATCACACACTCAGTATATAGCTGCAAGACTGACTCAAAAAGGAAATGATTAGTGTATGTTCAACAACTTTTTCAAGTTGAAAGTTTTCACAAGGTCTATCACAACAAAAAATTAGAGACAAGAAGTCTATCCTAAGGCCAATGAATTCAATTATAATATTATAGGCCCATTACTTGCATGATTTTCAACTCACACAACCATATCACATAAATAGAACATGAAAGTCCTCTTGAAGGTGCTTGTGTTTTTTCCTTTTTCTAGGTATTATTACCATGTTAATGAAGATATCTTTCATAACACAATACCTTGGGCTACATATGATGGGGATATTGGGGGGGAGATTCTTCCCTCCCCTTGCACTATAATAAGATAATGATTCATAGGTGAACTGAGTGGCCTCTAATTAACAACATTTTAGTCAACTACATAGAGTCTTCCCAATCAGTTTTGATAGAAATAAGGCAACACACATAACTAAGAGGTGGAGGGAATCAGTTGTGTCCAAAATATTTGTGTCAAAACAAAAATTAGCAAATCTTAACTTCCTTACTTATATAAATGTGAAGCAAGTGAACCATCAACATAAGAACACATAAAATTAGATATTTTTGTGTGGAAACCCAGCTAAGGGAAAAACCACATTGGGGATCAAAACCACTAGATGGTGTACTAGCAAATAAAGACCTTGTTAAAGGTATAATGGGGAATGCACATGCATTCAGGCTCACTTATTAGAGCTCACTACTCAAATAAAAGTAAGGGCAACAACCCTTGGAAAAAAAACCCAAAATACAAATAGGGATACAACCCCAAAGATGGACTATGATCCACTATGGACAACAATCCACTAATTTGATGATCTGATTGATAAAATCTTATACATTCCAATACAACTCCAATGAAATACAAATCTATTATAAATTTATTTTAGAATCCATGCATACATCTTTGCACATCCACTAATATCACTTTATTGAGTATATCACACATCCATCACATACATACCTACTACCGATTTCAAAGATTACATCTTTAAGTACATTACATCAACTTATCACAACTAGATTAGACAGGGGCCTAATTAAAAAAATATTACAAAGAGTAATACACAATGCATAATGTGATCCAATACATGTTAGCTAAGACATAACTAGGACCCAAATATCCATCCATGAACACACTGCGATCCAAAGATAATGCCTCGAGTCTTCATAATATGCTAACTCAAAAAGTCACCCAAGAACACCAACATGCCATAGGCCAATCACTGAATCTGATCACATAACCCAATGTGATCTACCAACATAAATAGAACATAATACAGAAACATCAACAAGAAACATAAATTACCACAACAATAATGAAACATCTTTGTCTTAAATTTATAACTGTCTCTACACTATTCACCAGGAACACTGAACATCAACCTCTGCCACAAAAGAAGAATAGATTACCAGCATCCAAATAAGAAACCATTTGAGTTAAGAACACACATTTGTGTTCTGAACTCACCACTAGGATAGCAACCAAAGATATTGCATAATTGATTCTCACTAAATAAATAAAAATAGCACTATCTCTACTTAAATAACTAGAAAATTATCGTTTTATAAATCACTCATAATATCCTCAAATCATATCGACAACCTTTTTAACTTGAACAAGATTAGATCTATACTAAACCAAGAAATTCAACTGAACAAACCAGGACACTATTAGGAATAAATAAATATGTTGACATCAATAATAAAACATTAATGCCAACACATATATGCATGAAATCTACAACAATCTCCCCCTTTGGCATTGATGATAAAATATTATGCGAAAAACCATATCAATACACAAAGTAGAAATCAACCTCAATACATCAATTAAAAATTTATCCCTCTAAGTCTAATACTTATTTTCTATAGGGCTATCTCTCCCTTGATTCTCTATGTTGATTCTCTCTATTTTTCACTTAGTTATCTCTCCCTCTTTGACATCAATGACAAAGGAATATATATGCACTAAGTCATAGAGGCCAAAAATATGAAGAACATATAAAATACTCCCCCTAAGGAGCAGTACCCAAAAAGCATCAATCTAGAATAAGGATAATTCTATTAAGATCACTAGACTAGTGCAAATCTATGCATCTCTGTCTCTAATCAGGAGGGGCTATCACCCCAAGCTTACCTCAAAGATACACAAAAGTATCCTTTGGAAAGGGTGTTGTAGAAATATATGAAATCTTCTCTTTTGTAGGCACATATTCTAATTTGAATTCCTTTTCATTCACCTTATCCTTCAAGAAAGGATACTTTATAGAAATATGCTTTGTCTTTGAATGTAACACAGGGTTCTTGTAAATATTGATAGCACTTGAATTATCACAATAAATAACTATGGGCTTACCTAAGATTATTATGATATCTTCCAACATTTTCTTCATCCAAACTACTTTGTTACAGTTTGTAGCAGCAACAACATTCTCATCTTTAGCAGTAGATTGAGGTATACAAGTTTGTTTATTACTAGTCCAAATAACTAACTTCTTTCCCAAAAAGAATGATCCACCTATAGTAATTCTCTTGTCCTCCACATTACTTTCCCAATCAACATCATTGTAAAAAAACAAAGTAATATCATCATCCTTAGGATACCATAGGTCATAATTGATTGTTCCTTTAAAGTATCTAAATATCCTCTTAACAACAGTAACATATGATTCCATCAATTCTTCTTTAAATATCACAACAATGCAGATAAAATTATGTCTGGTTTGATCTGAGTCAAGTATAGAAATCCACCAATCATTGATATGTACCTTTTTTTATTATCAAGAGGGGGATCATCATTATTTGTTAATTTTAAACTAGGAACCATAGGGGTTTCAATAGTTTTAGAATCATCCATTCTAAATCTCTTCAACAATTCTTTCACATACTTATATTGTGATATAAAAATCCCTTTTTCTCTTTGAGTGATTTGAAGGCCAAAAAATAATTTCATCTCACCTATCATTGACATCTCAAATTCCTTTTTCATATCATCAACAAAATTTTTACTCAACTTGTCACTTCCACCAAAAATGATATCATCCATCAATATTTCAACAATCAAGATATTTTCATGATCAACTTGAAATACAAATTACTGCCAGCGGATCCTTTACTGAAACCAAGCATCAATAAATATTTATCTAACCTTGCATACCAGGCTCTCTATGCTTGTTTCAATCCATAAAATTCTTTCTTCAACTGGAACACCATGTCACCTTGATCAGTTAAATGAAAACCATCATGATGCTCAATGTATACTTCCTCTGTCAACTCTCCATTCATGATGTAGGAGCATATTGAGTTCTTGGCAATCCTGTATCACCAAAAAAAAATGTTAGAGTTGTTAGATGTGTTCAGTATTTTCTTTTTTTGCTCTCAGTGAAGTATTCTTTCTTTCCATCAATGGGGCTCAGTTATTTCTCAGTTCATTTGTTCACCAAGTTTGTTCGGTTTCTCAGTAGTATTTCTCATTAAGTGGTTTATTTTGGATCTTTGTTGAGGCCAACTCGTGCATTTGATTTTGGTCACAAATTTAATGGTTGCATTGATCATTATGAAGCATGTGGACCTAAATCTGGGCCATCCTTTCCTCCAATGTTGGATCTAATGGATCTTTAGAGGCGACCATTTTTGGTAGCCTCTTGTATAAAAATAATAGTATGTTGTAGATCTTAGGAGTTGGTAGTTAGAAAGTAGGAAGATAAAATACAAGGGTTGGTAGATCCTCATATGTATGAGGGATGTTTGTATTTGAATTTTGATTGTATTGGTCGTAACCAGGAAGGCCTTACAACCCAACATGTATGAAGTTTATCATGAATACTATATGATTTTTTCCCATTCTCTCTCTCCTAGTCTGGTCTTGTTTCTTCTGAATGTTGATTTTGAAGGGTGGTTGGTAGCTGGGTGTCTCTCCATCTCCTTTGTGTCAGGTAGTATCAGAGTGAGGTTAGATCTAACTTCTTCTTGTAAGCCCTAGTTGATATCTTGTTGTGGGGTGGCAGATTGTGATTTGACCTACAATTGTAGAGGGTTTCAATATGGTTCATGGGAGGTGAAATATGGAACTAGGCTCAGTGGATATGCTAAGAAAGATGGTTGCTAGATTGGAAGTTGTTGAGACAACCCAACATCGAGAAAGACATCTTGATGGTGTTAGTGATGAAGAAGCTAAAGATGAACAGGGTGAAGCAAAACCTACACCTGTGATGGATCAAGGTGAAGAAATACTTTTGAAGACATTAATAAGTTTGAAGGCTACACCAAATTTCAATCCTCCTAAATATAGTGGAAGGCTGGATTTAGATGAGTTGATGGATTGGATAACCAAGATGGAAAAGTATTTTAAATATGAAAATGTTTTCAGAGGAAAAGAAGGTGAAAATTGCAAGTAAAAAATTAAAAGGTCATGCATCCTTATGGTGGGAGCATCTACAATTGGACAAAAAGAGAAAAAGAAAAGACAAAATCAAGGTATGGAATAAGATGGTGAATAAAATGAAAGGAAAGTTTCTACCTTGTGATTATCAGATTAACCTAGTTAGAATAATGCAAAGTTTGAGGCAAAAAGAGAGCTTGGTAAAAGATTATACTGAGGAATTATATAAATTAGACATCAAATCTGGACATATTGATGATGAGGTATAAAGAATCACTAGATACCTGAATGGGTTGAGAGTTTCTTATATTCAAGAGGAAATCAAATTGGTTAAGTTGGAAAGTATTGAAGAAGCTTATTAGTTTTCCCTAAAAGCTGAGAAGAAACTAAACAAAAGACATGAGAAAAGACAAAGAGAAAGAGGTGGTAGATTCCCTAGAGGAAGAGGTAGATCTTATGGTGAAAACAATAGATATGATCAAGATAAAAAATTAGGATAAAGGCAAGACCAAGTGGAAAGGTGAAGTTTCTAAAGGAAGAGGCAATAACTACCGAGGTAGCTATGGAAGAGGTGAATTCTAAGGAAATTTTTACAATTATGGAGGAGAAGGAAATAGGTCATTTGAGTGTACACATGCAAGCAAGAAATTTGGTAGTAGTAGAAATGCCTTGGTGCAAGAAGACTCACTGAATGAACCAGAGAAGGAAAATAACTTGATGGTCAAAAAAGCATTATGGAGTGAAACTAATAAGGAAGATCCGATAAGGAAATTTTTTTTCAAGACTAGATGCAGATTTGATGATAAAGTGTGGAAGGTAATCATTGACAGTAGAAGCTCGAAGAATTTGGCATCTAAGGAAATGGTTGCAAAATTGTAGTTGGAAAGGTTGAAACACCTGAATCCCTATCAAATTTCATGGATCAAGGATGATCATACACTATTGGTAAGTGAAAAATGTTATGTGAATTTGAAAATTGGAAAGTACTATGATAAGGTGTTGTGTGATATCATGCCTACTGAATTATGTCATATTTTGTTGGGTAGACCTTGGCAATATGATAGACATGCTATATATGATGGGAGATTGCATAAATATACTATTTGGGCTGATGGTAGAAGACAAATCTTGTTATCTTTGATAGAAGAATTTGTTGGTAATGTTTGTACATCTGCAAAAGTTTGTTTGATGGAAGGAAGAATTTTTTTTAAGGATTTGAAGAAGAATGATGTATGTTTTATTGTGATTCCTAACAAGCTAAGTGAGAAAATAGTGGATAGTGTCCTTGAAGAGGTCGATGAATTACTCACTAAGTACAAGGAGATCATTTCTGATAATGTATCTGATGGTTTACCACTGAAGAGAAGCATTGATCATTGTATGGATCTGATTTGTGGAGCTAGTTTTTTCAAACAAAGAACCACATCGGTTGACACCTACCAAGAATGAGGACCTTAATCAAAAAATCCAAGAGTTGTTGCAAAAAGGTTTGATCATAAAAAGTTTGAGTCCATGTGTAGTACTAGTTGTATTAGAACCTAAGAAGAATGGAGAGTGGTGAATGTGTACTGATTCCAGAGAAATCAACAAGATAATAGTGAAATATCAATTTGCTATACTGAGAATGGATGACATAATGGATAGTTTGAGTGGAGCAAAGTATTTTACCAAAATTGATTTGAAGAGCAGATATCATGAGATCAGAATCAGAGAAGGTGATGAATGGAAGAATGCTTTCAAGAAAAGAGAAGGTTTGTATGAGTGGTTGGTTATGCCTTTTGGTTTAACTAATGCATCAAGTACTTTTATGAGATTGATGAATGAGGTTTTGAAGAAATTCTTGGGTAAATTTGTGATTCTATACTTGGATGACATTCTGATATTCAGTAAGACTAGAGAACATTTTTTGCACATTAAACATGTATTCAAGAGATTGAAAGAAGAAAAGTTGTTGATTAATTTGAAAAATTATTCCTTCATGAAAGAGGAGATTGTATATTTGGGATTTGTGATTTCAACTGATGGTTTGAAGATGGATCCTAAGAAGGTTGAAGCTATTTTGAATTGGCTTACAAATGAAAATGCTAGTGAGGTAAGATCATTTCATGGTTTAGCAAGTTTTGATTGAAAGTTTATCAGAAATTTTACTTCAATTTGCAATGCTATGACAGAGACTATGAGAGGAGATAAAAGAGAGTTCAAGTAGACACATGGAGCTAATAAAATTTTTGAGACTTTGAAGTAGAAGGTTGTTGAATTCCCTATGTTATCTTTACCTAATTTCAATAAGGTATTTCAAGTTGAATGTGATGTAAGTGGTAGTGCAATAGGACCTATTTTGAGTCAAGAAGGTAAACTTGTTTTTTTCTCTAGTAAGAAATTGAATGATGCTACAAGGAAATTTTTTTTGTATTATCAAGAGCTCTATGTTATTTTTCAAGCCCTAAAGAAATGGATACATTATTTGGTACTGAGTAAATTTGTGTTATATATTGATCATAAGGATTTATAGTATTTGGGTAGTCAAAATAAGTTGAATCAGAGACATATGAAATGGGTTGAGTATTTACAGAGTTATACATTTGTGATAAAACATATGAGTGGAGTCACTAATTGATTTGTTGATGCATTAAGTAGAAGAAGATCTTTGATGACTGAAATAAGAATTAAAGTTCTCAGTTTTGATGACATGAAAGATTTGTATGAAACTGACCCTGATTTTTCTGAGCCATGGAGAAATTGCAGTGCACCTATTCAAGATCAACCGAGTACTAAATGGGAATACTATTTCATTCAAGAAGGTATGTTGTTTAAAGGTATTCATTTGTGTATACCAAGAGGATCAATCAGAACTAATTTGATAAAGGAGAAACCTAGTAGTGGTTTGGATAAACATTTTGACATTGATAAAACATTGAATTTTATTAAGGAGATATATTTTTGGCCATAGTTGTATAAGGATGTTCAAAAATTCATGAGAAGTTGAGGAGTTTGTCAAATTACAAAGAGAGCAAGTCAGAATACTGGATGGTATACACCGATTTCTATTCTTGAGAAACCTTGGAGTGATATCAGTATGGATTTTGTTCTTGGCTTATCGAGGAAATTAGCAAGAGGTAATGATTCTATACTTGTTGTTGTGGATATATTTTCTAAAATGGTACATTTCATACCCTCTAGGAAAACATCAGATGTAGTGCATATAGAAGATCTTTTCTTTGAGGATATTGTCAGATTTCATAGATTACTAAAGAGTATCATCTTTGACCAAGACAGTAAGTTTGTTAGCTATTTCTCAAAAATTCTATGGAAAAATTTGGGTACTGAGTTGAAGTATAGCTCTACATTTCATCCACAAACCGATGGATAGAAAAAGGTTTTAAATAGAAGTTTGGGTAATCTGTTGAGATGTTTAGTTGGAAACAAACTGAGTAATTGGGATTCTATGTTGGCATAAGAAGAATTTGCATACAATAATTTAGGAGATAGGAGTACTAGAAAAAAACCTTTTGAGATTGTTAATGGCACACAGCTGAGAGGTATATTAGATTTGAAGAACATTTCTAGAGAAGAGAAGATAATTTTTGAAGGAGAAGACTTTTCTAAGTTCATGAAGATATTTCATGAGGAAGTGAAACACAAGTTGGAACATAGTAATTAGAAATACAAGGATAGAGAAGATACATCAAGAAGACATAAGAATTTTTCAATTGGTGATGAAGTAATGGTTCATTTGAAGAAGGGAATATTTCTTGTTGGGACCCATGGAAAATTGAAAATGAAGAAATTTGGTCCCTGCAAGAGATTGAGGAAGTTTGACAATGGGAATGCTTATGAGATTGAATTACCTAATGACATGGATATATCACCTATATTAAAATTATATATTTGTATGAGTATCATGAATTTGATGAAGTAATGACAGTACTAAATGATTATCCTAAGAAGAAGATCAAAGAAGTTGAGAAGATTTTGGAAAAAAGAGTTGGCAGAAGCACAAGAGGAAAAGAGTACATGGAATATCTGGTAAAGTAGATCTAATGGATCTCAACCTATTTTGGTGGCCTCTTATATAAATATGATAGTATGTTTTAGATCTTAGGAGTTGGTAGTTAGGAAGTAGGAAGATAAAATATAAGGGTTGCTAGATCCTTGCATGTATGAGGGTTGTTTGTATTTTAATTTTGATTGTATTGGCCATAACTGAGAAGGCCTTAAAACTTGAAATTTATGTAGTTTATCATGAATAATATATGATTTCTTTGCATTATCTCTCTCCTAGTTTGGTGTTGTTTCTTTTGAGAGTTGATTTCACAGGGTGGTTGGTAGTTGGGTGTGTCTTTTGCCCCATCTCTCCATCTCCTTTGCATCAATTCAAGAATGTAGACTTAACATCCATCTGATATACCTTGAAATTTTTTTAAGTAGAATATGAAAGAAAGATTTGAACTACTTCAATTACAGTGTGCTACATGAGAAAATGACTCCTCAAAATCAATACCTTCCATCTGTGAATATCCGTTGCAAACTAATCTAGCTTTGTTACTTACCACCTCACAATCTTATCCAATTTGTTTATGAAAGTCCACTTTGTTCTAATAACATTCTTTTGTTTCAATCTAGGAACCAAGATCCATGTTTTATTCTTCTCAATCTATTCCAACTCTTTTTCCATTGCTTTAACCCAACTTAAATTTTTCCAAGCTTCATTAACATCTTTAGGTTCAACTTGATAAATCAAACAAATTTCATTTATGATCCTAGCATGTTTTCCTCTAGTCATAAAACCTTCATTCCTTTCACCAATAATCTAATTTTATGAATGATTTAACCTTACATTCCTTGGAGTCCTCAGATTTTCTTTTGTAGAATACTCTTGATTTTTCCACTTCTTCATCAAAAACATCTCCATTCTTCTATGTCAATTTGCTTTCATTCTAATTTTGATTTGACTTCTAATTTTGCGCTTGAACAAAATAATTTTCCTTTTCATCATCTAACTCATAACTGCATGAGTTGACCTAAATCTGATAATTCTCATCAACTATCACATTAGCAATTTCCACTATCTTTCTCAACTGATTGTTAAAATATTTGTAATCTTTACTCTTTATTGAATAACCAAGAAAGATACCTCCATCACATCTAGGATCAAATATTCATCTCTTCTAATATAGTATTTACTTCCAAAGATTCTAAAATACTTCACTATGAGAACATGACCATACCAAAGTTCATAAGGGGTCTTACCCGTACCATGCTTTATCTAAACTTAGTTCAATACATAGACTGCAGTTCTCACAACTTCTTTCCAATACATCTCTACTACTTTTTCTTCCATCATCATTATTCTTGTAGTGTCAAGAATTGTCTTATTCCTTCCCTTTGCAATTACATTTTATTGAGTGGTTCAAGGGCTAATGTCTATCTCATTATTCTATTTTCTTTATAGTAAGCATTAAATTATCCTAAAGTAAACACTCCACCTATGTCTGATCTTAACCATTTCATCTTCAATCTTGTCTTAGTATCCACCATAGCTCTAAAGATCTTGAATTTGTCAAAAGCTTTAGATTTTTCTTTCAAAAAAGTAACCCATGTCATCCTTGAATGGTCATCAATTAATAGAATTAAATATTTTTTACTATAATAACTCTTTTTTCTAGTAGTACCACATAAATTTGTATGCACCAAATCTAACAATCCACTTGAAAAATAGATCTTTCTTTTAAAAGTAGATCTTGTTGTTAAAAGCTATGGTTGTCATTGCACCCAAAGATTGACATGTTAATTCTTGATACAACCACTAGGCTTATAAAAGACACATGAAGTTGTTAGACCATGTCATGAATCCTGAGGGGAGCACTAACCATTTTTCCAACAATCTCCTCCTTAGTGTTACCTAAGGGGATTTTAACCTATGACCCAAGTCTGATATCACTTGTTATAATTAGTAGTTGTCATTGCACCAAAAGATTGACCTATTAATGCTTGATACAACTACTAGACTTATAGAAGACACATGAGGCTGTTAAACCATGTCACAAATCTCAAGGGGATTGGTGACCATTTTTCAAACATTTGTTATCTTTTCCAACTGACATTCCTTACACATAGCATTATCAGGATTCATCAACCTAGGTAGATCTCTCATAGAATGTGTATTACTTATCTTCACAATGTTATCAAAGTTTACATGACAAATTCTCTTATACCACAACCAATTGTCATCAATTCTAGCAATCAAACATTTATTCTTTTTACTATTGAAATGAAAAATATTACCTCTTGTCTTGGTACTTGATGCAATTTCATTTCTAGGACATCCTTTGATTATGCATTTTCCATCCTTGAATTCCAATATGTATCCTTTACCAACAATCTATACAACATTCAAAAGATTTTGATTTAAACCTTTAGCATATAAGACATCATTAGTATTATTCTTACCATCAAGTGTAATCAAACCTTTCCCTTTGATAAAACAAGGATTATAGTCACCAAATATGACAACACCACCATCATACCTCTCTAATTTCACAATTTTTTTCTTATCCCTAGTCATATGATGCAAACAATTACTATCTATTACCCATTCATCTTTTACTTTAACATGTGCAACTAGGGATTTTTATTCATTCAATAAAGTAGGGTTCTCATATCTAATAAAAATAAAGAAATCTCTTCTTCACTTTTGTCAGACTCTTCATTGGTCACACCCTCACTAGCATAATAACACTTCTTTTGATATTTGGGCTTAAATTTTCTAGGCTTATGCTTTGGTATTTTTCAAGACATCTTGGTGAAAAATGACCAATCTAATTGCAATAAAAATATTTAAAAGGTAGCTTCCCTTCATACTTACCTACACCTTTAGGAACTCTCTTCGCAATCAAGGTTTCTAGCTCTTCGATCTTCCTTTCCTATTCTTCAACCTCTTCCCATTCCTTAGCATATCTAGATCCAAACTTATATGAACTTGAAGAACCTTCACCAGATTCATAATTTGGATTATCCATGGAAATAGTAGCTTTAAATGCAGTTTCATACTTAGGAAGATTATCGGGTGACCCCACAATAGTGGGTTACACTTTTTTAGACATGTTGGTTTTTGTTGAAATAACACATTTTTAATAAAATATGATGATTTAAGAATTGAAAGGTTCCATTTGAAGGAATTAATTAGAAATGGTTATCTCAAAGCCTCTTATATAAGAAAAACATTGATATAACATCTATACTCCACATTCATACCTACAATGGAGTCTCCTTCGCACCTATTAAAATGTTGACAAAAAATCACTTTGACTTAATTTTTTGGCTGATCAAATGAATCCATTTGAAAAACCTATCTATGTAGTAAGGTACTATTGATAAAAATATTTCTAATGAATATAATTTTAATACATATTGAGTTCATTATCACTTTTAAATATTACTTTAACTAAACATAGGTTGTTTGGTCATTCAACAACCTATCTCTTCAAGACTTTAGGAAAAATAGTAAATTACAAAAAATAAAATTATGAAAAATATGTAGGAAAAGATTATTTGTGTTACCTTTCTATCAAAAAAAGAAAAAATGAATTTCGATATACATAGATCAAGTTAGAGTGATCCAAGTGACCTTATGTCTAAATTATAGTTACTGTCACTTTAGAACTTAATAAACTATGAAATATTAACCCAAAATGAATGAAACCAATTGCATCCTTTAGATATTGAAGTTAAAAATATGATCTCCAAAGAATTACATCATCGTCATATTTTAAAAAAAAGTTATGCTGATCCAAGTGACAGTAACTCCTTAAAAAAATAGTTTTTTCACACAAACCACTTTTCGAAGGAGAAGGAAAAATGAAATTAATTTTTTTTAAAAATATATTTAGAAACTAGAAATAAAATTCTAAAAAACTCTAGTTTACATCATCTTCAAATTCCTAATAGTTTTGCATCAACAGGTGTTTGAAAGTGAAATTTTTTCTCAGAATGATGATCTTTGTGTCAAAGTTGGCCAAAAAGTGGGACACACTATTGTGGGACCACCCTATCATAAAGTATATTCATTTAAAAATAACATAAATTACCAACCAATGAGTCTCTTTTCACCTTAGAAAGAGTTTTGGTTTCTTCAATTGCAACAACTTTGTTGTCATATGAAAGAGGCAAAGATCTCAAAATTTTAGAAACAATCTCATCTTAATCCATTACTCCTTCAGTACTTTTGATTCCAAAAATTTTTTTGGCCACCTTCTAAACATAGGCTTGAATGTTTTCATCTTCTCTCATCCTCAAGGATTCCGTCTTCCCTTTCAGGATCTACAAATTCACTTTCTTTACTCAAGAGTCTCCTTCACATAATGCACCAAGTTTTGTCCATATGTCATGTGCAGTTTCCAACTTCATGACATTTTTATATTCAACATCTAATAAGGAACTCTACAAGGATTTCTTGGCTCTCATGTTACATCTAAGTTATGTCTTCTCATCATTAGTAACAATAGACAAATATATAGGAGTCTTCTAATATTTCTTTGTAACATCCCAATATTATTCTACAATGCATCTCAAATGTGTAATCATTCCGCCCTTCCAAAAAAGTATAATTGGATCCATCAAATCTCAGACTATCCTTCTTAAAAGATTCCATCCCAGATCACCTCAAGTGGTCAAGCTCCAAAAATAGGATCTAGGTTTGATGCCAATTGATAGAAATAAGGCATCACACACAACATCAATTGTGACAAAACAAAACTTAGCAATACTTAACTTCCTTACTTAGATAAACATGAAGCAACTAAACCATCAACATAAGAACACATAACACTGGATATTTTTGCATGGGAACCTAGTTAGCATGGGTATCAAGTTAAGGGAAAAACCACGATGTAGATCAAACCCACTAGATGATGTACTAGAAAAAAAAACCTTGTTAAAGGTACAATTGGAAATGCACATGCAATCAGGCTCACTGCCTAGAGCTCACTATTCAAATACAAGTAAGAGAAACAACCCTTAGGAAACAACCCAAAATAAAACTAGGGCTACAACACCAAAGATGGACTATAATCCATTGTGAACAATAATCCACTAATTTGATGAACTGAATGATACCATCTCAGACATGCCAATATAGATCCAATGAAGTACATCTCTATTCTAAATTTATTTTAGATTCCACTCATACCTCTTTGCATATCCACTAATATCACTTTATTCAATATCTCACACATCCATCACATACATACCTACTAATGATCTCAAAGATTAAACCTTTAAATACATTACATCAACTTATCACAACTAGGTCAGCCAAGGACATAATTAAAAATTATTACAAAGAGTAATACACAATGCATAATGTGATCCAAGACATAGCTAGGACCCAAATATCCATCCATGAACACGCTACAATCCAAAGATCACACCTCGAGTCTTCGCAACATGCCAACTCAATAAGTTATCCAAGAACACCAACATGCCATAGGAAAATCACTGAATCTGATCACATAACACAATGTGATCTACCAACATGAATAAAACATGATCTAGAAACATCAACAAGAAACATGAATTACCACAACATAAACAAAACATCCATGTCTATGAATTTATAACTATCTCTGTATTGCTCACCAAGAACACTGAACATCAACCTCTATCACAATAGAATAATAGCTTGCTAGCATCTAAATCATGAACCAACTAAGCTGAGAACACACATCCATGTTTTGAACTCACCACTAGGTTACCAACCAAAGATATTTCATAATTGATTCTCATTGAATCAAAAGTGACAACACTGTCTCTACTAAAATAAATAGAAAATTATCATCTAATAAATCACTAATAACATCCTCAAATCATAAAGTGAACCTATAAAAATTGAACAAGATCAAGTACAAACATTCCCCAAAAAATCTCTAGCTTCACAAAAACTGATATCAAACACATTATTTATACCGAACTAAAAACTTCAACTAAACAAACCAGGACACTATCAAGAATAAATAAATATGTTGACATCAATGACAAAACATTAATTCAATCACATATATGTATGAAATCTCCAACAAGTTTGTATGTGTGTGAGACACTCAAGTCTCTAATGGACCACATCAGCTCCTTAGGCACATAGGCCCGATCCAAACCATCATCCAAACACCTCACCCGAGCTTGGGTTGATATAATACTAGATTTTTCTCAAAGTGTTGTTTCTATACTGACTAGAGGGATTTTTTTTGTTTGAGGTCATCCTCTGGAGGCTAAGCGCACCCCCAGATAGGCCTCTCTAAAAAAAGAAAAAGGGTTTTAATATAACAAAATGTGAAAGCGCACCAAGAACTCAAGGCACCAGGTTAATCAAATTAAGCACCAAAAAGAAATATTTTAGCTAATCTAAATCATCCATACGAGCATGCAGGTTCATTTTTAAGCACCAAATGAGATGATATTTTCTTTGTTCAATTTTATATGCACCAATCTAAAATGTACTTTTCCTTGTCTAATTTGTTAACCACATGTTAGATTTAAGCATCAATATGAAGTGTGAATTGTGATGTATGAGCATGCATTGTTCATTTTAAAGAACCAAAGGAAAGATTAATTGATTTTAGAATTAAACCTTCCTCCAAGCCACATGCTAAAAATTAAAATTTAGCACCGAAAACCTAGCAATTAGTTCTAATAAGCCCAAAGAGAACCAATATCAACACAAACATTATCATATTTATCTTATATCTTAGTTACCTTGTCTAGATATGCATTAAAGAGTCTGTAAAATCCAATTTCTTCTTCCAATCAATCAAGTGTGAATCTGTGAGTTGGTTCTCTATTTTGTTTTTATCTCTCTTTCTCTCTTACGCTACTCAACTGGATCTTGAACCTTGAATTTTTTGTATTTTGGCAGCCTAGTACATTTTTTCATTACATCAAGTGTGTCTTTTTAATACAACAAGTGCACCAAAATACAACAGAGAATCAAAATTTTAGATAGAAGAGAAATTTTTATGCCAGTCAAATGCGTCATTTGGATTTTGTGAGTGCATCATTACAAAGGTTTATCTACAACTTTTTGATTGAGCGAGTGTGGTGATTGTGTCTAAAATGTGAGACAATGTAGTTGGTCAAGTGTAGCAATTACGTTTGTTTAGTGTGATGATCTATTCTATTATCTGCAAAAAAAACCAAATAGACAAATAACATTAATCTAATTGAAAAACATAGAGCATCAATATTCTAGGATGAAAAATCATTGGTTGTCAAAATAACAAAAATAGAAATCAACAAATATAATAACCCAGACAAAAAAAATGACAGATAATAGAATAGAAATAAATATAAAAGGTGTGTGTTTCATCTAGGCTTCAAGTGCATCATTCTGTCTTGGTGAGTGTATCATTTCTAAAGCACATGTGCATTTTTTCTACCTATCAACTGTGGAAATTAAATAATACAAGTTTATTGATCATACAAAACATGTGCATTGTTTGAACCTATATCTACATTAGAAGAAAATTATATATGCACTGAAACAGAGAAATGGCCAAATTTTGAAAAACTAGTGTTTCACGTTGGGTTCACCATTTGTAATCAGGGTAATCTGGTAATCATAAGTCTACAATAACAGTAATATCTCAACCACAAGAAGATCATTAATAACAGTTAGTAGTCCATTACCAAAAGAGGAAAATAAAATACGAGAATGCATATACAAAATCAAGATATTGAAATCAAAATAACACCATAAGAATATGCAAACCATTATTCCTCCTTTGCTGCTCTCCTTCTCTATGCAATGTTTGGATCTTAGTAATAAGATCAAGATCATGCTAGCATAAGAATTAAAATTGTGTGGTCTCTTGAATAAGTGAATTAGCTCTTTATTTATAAGAATTTTGGGGGTTTAAATCAGGATTCCTTGATTGTAATTGAGGAGTTAAACTAAGAGTGAGTAGGAGTTCAACTTAGATTGATTGTCTTGATTGGTGGGTTGATTGATCTGTCAAAAGAATACATTAAGAGTTGACTGATTTGATTGAAGACTTAACTGATGAGGTGGAATAGAAGACTGAATGGATTGATTAGTTAGGAGAGAGATCAGCAGAGTCAAGAATTATGATTGAGAAATTAACTCAAAATGAGTATGAGTTAGAATGTAGAAGGATAAATATGATTTAAATAAATAAAACAAATTATTTACTTGTGATGGAGCTCAAAATTTCAAAAAAAATTTGGGATCTACATAATGAGAAGACCCTAAAAATGAATATGCACACAAAAAAATAAATTTTATACCAATGAAATAGAGGGGAAGGAATCAACCTCATCGAAGCACTAAGAGAAATAGGTGACCACCCCAAAAAATAATACATTATTGGAGGGAAGACATCTTCGACTAGCATGTGTTTATCCCATCATGTCCCTACGTTGAACATGATTAAATTTAGAATAATTCAAAAGAGGGGTTAGAGAAATGAATCATTGCCTGATGTGAAGAATATCAAATAAAATATTGGAGGGAATCAATATTGAACAAAGTGGGTTATCAAGTAAGAAAAACCAGATGGTAGCAAAGAAAAACTTATTCGATGAGTCGAGAGGGTTTTCTTGTGGGGTCTAGTATACAATATCAAATAAAATGAAATTTCAAACAAGATTTGAATATGATGTATCAATGGATGGAGACATTAAAAAAGGGAAGTATGCGGTGGGACCGTTTTCCCCTAAGCATTGAACAATATGGAACTTTGAATAAGTAAATATGGCTGGGTAACGATGGTTGAGGTTCTTCAAAATGTGGTGGGGCCACTTCACTTCGAGCATCAAATAAAATGTTATGTCAAGTAATCCAACCAAAGGATAAATGATACATAAGTTACTCAAAGGAAGAATAGGAAAGCTAAAGAAAATCAGGATATGTATCAAGCCCCTTCGATCCTCAATGAATACATCAACATGACTTTGGTCGATGATATTTTGAGTCCTTATTTTCTCAATGTGCTAGTGATTAGGAATGGAAGTGAAGTAGTTTAATTCCCAAAATTATAAAGAGAAGGATGGGGACCACACATTTCAAAGATAAAGTTGTACCAAATAAGATAGAGGAAGGAAAATCATCAAAAATATGACATAGTAGTGTAAGGGAAATCTTGAAATTCTGAAGAGAAGGTTGGTGCTTAGGGTGCTAATGATTGGAAATGGAAGAAAAGTAGTATGAATCCAAAAATTATGAAAGGTAAGAATGGGCCCCACATATTTTGAAGTTATAATAAGGACAAATCATCATAAATATGATAGATCGATGATAATTGTGAACTTTAAAGGATACAGTATGTGCGAAGAATTGATGCTCAAAGTGATAATAATCAGGGTTGAAAGAAGAGTAAGGGAAATCCCAAAATTCTAAAGGGAAAATTTTTAATAATGAAAGCATCCATCAAATAATGCAGGAAGGAAGTGTGATTCCCAAATTTTGAAGAATGAAGCCTATAGATAACCAA
The DNA here is from genome assembly GCA_027943335.1 of Chamaecyparis obtusa. NCBI lineage: Eukaryota > Viridiplantae > Streptophyta > Pinopsida > Cupressales > Cupressaceae > Chamaecyparis > Chamaecyparis obtusa. The sequence goes on along the minus strand of BSBK01003237.1, from coordinate 217,337 downwards.
GTGGTGAGTTGGTGGGCCCAGTGGTTACAAATGGCAAGCGTCCGTGATCCTATGAATTGGAGGCTTGAGGATATAAAATAAAAATGAAATAATGACACATGGAAGATCAATTGGTGAAGATTGGTGATGGGTCCTAGGAGGTATGGTGACAGGTGTTAGGAGCTTGTGATCTTGTGGTTTGGGATAATGAGGAAATAGAAAAATTGACATCGTGAGATGATGCCACATGGCCAACTAATGTGTGATGATATGGTAGGATGCAGAGATGGATCTAACATGGTGTTTAGGTGGTGCATAGGTGATCTAGAAAACCAATCAGAGGTTGGCACCAAGCATTCAAGGTGTGGTTGACCAGGTGAAGTTTGAGTAGGAAAGTCAAAATTCAAGGATGGATTAATTTATCAAGTAAGACAACATTTTGAAAAACTTGAAGGATAAGTAACAAAAAGCATTTTTTTGTTAAAAGGAACTAAAGTGATTAGGAATGGAAGCATAGTATTACGATTCCAAGACTCCAAAGAGTGAAACCTATGGACAGTCAGTATATCAAGTGGAGAGTCATGCCTATGATTTCATTAGTATAGCTTTGTGTTGCAAAATAAAAAAGTGGTCACATTGACAAATGACAGGTGAAGCAGTATAACCTATACCAATGATCAAAATGTTGGAGATTTGCCAGTAAGCTAGTGTTGACTATATGTTTTTCATTGATGACAACATATGGTAAGCAACATGTGTAGAAGCCTAATGGAGAGAGCCTTGAGAATATGTTACCTAGATATGTTATCAACATGATATCATAAGTACAAAGGTTTATTATGAGTGTAGACATTTATATAGTTGATTATTTCAGTAAGTGTTCCTGAAAGGTCCCATGAAGAGTTCTATATGTGATTTATAATATGGTTATGGTGGATCCTTGCACATTTAAATTTGTGTTGTAGAAATGTGTATGATGCTATGTTCATGGACATAGAGTCTGAAATGTAGTATAGTCTAAGTTACGAAGTCTCTAGTTGTCAGTTATAGTTTCTTGAGTTTATCTGACAGAGCCGACATTGTTTTTATTGTTGTAGTAGTTGCACCTATCATTTGGATATGCATGCTTGGATTAGTGTTTGGAGAAGAGTTAAGAATATTTGGTTAAGAGTGCATGACATATTTTAGCATGAAAAGGAAGTAGTAGTTAATTTTGTCAAGCCGACAGTGTGAAGTGACGCATCTACTCATATGGAGTTGCGCGGTCTTAATTTGTGTTGCGTGCTTAGTAGAGCTGACTGAGATGTTATAGGGGAGTTGTATTGTTTCTCTAATATGATTTCAAGATGGTTCTAATAGGCTGAATTGATTATATCATTTAGAGGAAAGATATTTATAGGAAGTCATTTATGATTGCTAAGTATGGTAGTGAGTTGAAAGAAAGAAGCAGAACAAAAGTTGCGAAGTATTTTTCCATTAGTAGAAGGTATATGTGATGAAGATAAGTGTATATACTATTCATTGGAACTGATCAAGATAGAAGGTCTACCTCGCAATTCACCAAGATCCAGATATAGTGTGTATCTTTTATTCAGAAGGTTGCAACCTTCACCATTTAAGTAGTGAGCTCTCAGACAGTGCGTCCTCACCCCTAACAGGGTAAATTATAAAAGACTCCTAACAGGGGCTAATCCTTGACTAGGTCATTATACTTATTGCATTGTAAAGATCAACTCCTAATAGGGTTGTAAGATCTTCTAACAGGGATCATTATACACTAGTGTAGTTTTAGTGGGTGTCAATTGCTACCGAGGTTTTTACCTATTTGGGTTTCCTCATAACCAAAATTGTGTTCATGTGTTATTGTGTATGTGCTTAATGTTCTTTTGTACTTAATTGGATAAAGAGTTGAATCTTGTAGATAATTGATTCACACCCCCCCGACTCAGTTATCTCTTGGGACTATTCCTAACAATTGGTATCAGAGCCAAGTGCCTTAGAGAGAAAGTTTAACATCTTGAGGTTGATCAAATGACATTATTTAGAGAAGAAAGTCCTAAGTTTGATGGAGAGAACTATCTAGACTAGAAGAAAAAAATGATGACACATTTGCAGTGCATTTCCTTTGATATTTTTGAAGTAGCTACCAAAGAAGTTCAGATTCCCTCTCTAGAAAATCTTGCAAAGGTTGATGCAACCTTGAAGAAAAAGGAGATGTTCACTTCAAATACTATTTCCAAAGAAGCCCTTATCAGTGCCTTATCTGATAGTGAGTTGTCAGATATCAAGAAAATGGACAAAGCCTATAAGATATGGAAGTATCTATAAGACACATTTGAAGGAGTTATTCAAGCCAAGAATGCATGCAGGAAGACATGGACAAAAAGATATAATACATTGGAGATGCTACCTAATGAGAATGTCAGAGCCTAAAATCAAAGGATTAATGAAGCAGTTGCAGGAATCAGAAACAATGGTGGAGAAATTTTGGGAGAAGACATAATGGATAAACTGATGACTACCTTGACACCAGAATATGACAACAAGATATGCATCCTAGATGAAACTATGCAGTCCACAAAATACTTTAAAAGAGAGACCTTAATCAGCAAGCTTTCAGCCTTTGAGATATCAAGATTGAAGACAGAGCTTAAAAGTGAAACAACCTTTAAAGCCTTAGTCTATGGTAAGAAATCCTTGAACACTTATGATGATGATGATGATGAGAAAGAATTAGATTATTTCATTTCTTTGACTGATAAGAAAGAAAGGAAAGGAAAAGGGAAATATGAAGGTCAGTTACCATTCAAATTCTTTTCATGTAACAAGATTGGTCACTTTGCATCTAAGTGTCCTACAAGAGTCAAGAAGTTCAAAAATAACTACAAACCTAAGTATACAAAAGAATGTTACTATGTTGGTGATGGAGTATCAGATGAAGATTCAATAGAAGATGAAATTGGATTCATTTCTCTTGAAGACATGTATAAAATATTTGATGAAATGGACCTTGAAGATGAAAATAAAGCACAAGAGTTGGCATGGTTAGATTTGGAGACAACACTCCTAAACCTATCATAGGTAGAGGAGCTATCACCTTGGATGGAAAGAACAACACTAATGATGTTCTGTATGTTGATGGTTTGCAACATAACTTACTAAGTGTTGGACAATTACTTGAAAAAGGATATCAATTAGAATTCAAAGACAAAAAGTGCATCGTTAATAACAAGGAAGGAGAGATGATTACATCAGGTTCAAATACTAAAGGTAATGTTTTTTAGCTTAATCCTAAAGCAAGTTGTTTTGTTGCTAAAGTAGATGACAGTTGGTTATGGCATAAAAGACTATGTCACATCAATTTTGACAACATAGTAAAGATAAGCAATGTAAAGGTAGTAAGAGACCTTCCTAGCATTGCAAAACTAGTTGATACAATATGCAGGGAATGTGTAATAGGAAAGCATATAAGGAATTCATTCAGAAGCAAGAAAAATTCAATAGAGAAAAAGTTGGATCTAATACATACAGACTTATGTGGACCAACTCAAACAAGAACATACTATGGTGAAAGGTACTTTATTTTATTTGTTGATGATTATTCTAGAATGATGTGGGTTGCATTCTTAAAAGAAAAATCAGAAGCATTTGAGAAGTTCAAAATATTCAAAGCTAAGGTTGAAAATGAGTCTGGATTAAAGATTAAATGTCTAAGATCAGATAGAGGAGGAGAATTCACCTCTGACAAATTTTATGAGTATTGCAAAGAACATGGGATAAAGAGACAGCTAAGTGCTCCTAGAACCCCTCAACAGAATGGAATTGCAAAAAGAAGGAATATGATCATACTTGATACAACGTGCACCATCATGATTGAAGGAAAGGTCGCACACACCTATTGGAGAGATGCAGTCAATACTATTGTCTATACTATCAATAGAATTCAATTGAGGCCAGGCACGGACAAGACACCTTATGAGATATGGTTTGGGAATGTACCTATAGTCAAATACTTTAGAATCTTTAGAAGAAAGTACTACATAAAGAGAGATGAAGCTATTGGCAAGTTTGATGTAGGAAGTGATGAAGGTATTTTTCTTGGTTACTCCACTAAAAGAAAAGCTTATAGATGTTTTGATTTAAGATTGAAGAAGATCATTGAAAGTGCTCAAGTGAAGATTGATGAAAAGTTTATGATTCAAGAGAGATATCATGATTATGCACCTATGATTGAAGAAGAATCTATACCTACCAGTAGTGATAAAGTTGTTGAAGATGTTTGATAGCATTGATGTTTTGTTCAATGACCCTAAAACAATTGAAGAAGAAACACAAAAGGTAGATGAGAGAGTCACACCTAATGTTCCAAAATTCACATCGAGATACCATTAAAAGGAAGACATCATTGGAGATAGAAAAAACAAAGTCATGACAAGATCAAAAGCAAAGAGTTCCACAGCTAATGAAGATGCATGTTTACTTTCACAAATTGAACCCTTAAGTGTTGAAGATGCATGTAATGATTCAAATTCACATGAAGCAATGAAAGAAGATCTAGATTAGATAATTAAGAATGATACATGGGAATTGGTCCCTAGGCCTAGTGATAAGAATGTGATTGGAACCAAGTGGATATTCAGAAATAAGATGAATGAAGATGGAAAAGTGGTAAGAAACAAAGCAAGACTAGTATGTAAAGGGTATGCGCAAAGAGAAGGTATTGAATATTCAGATACATTTTCCCATGTAAGAAGATTGGAAGCCATAAAGTTATTTTTAGCCTATGCTACATTCAAAGACTTTAAGGTATACCAGATAGATGTCAAGTTAGCATTCCTAAATGGAGAGCTAAAAGAAGAAGTATTCATAGAGAAGCCTGAAGGATTTACATTATTAGATAGACCTGATATGGTATGCACATTGAAGAAAGCCCTCTACGAACTTAAGCAAGCCCCTAGATCATGGTATGAAAGACTTGATGGATACTTGACTAAGATTAGATTCAAGAAAGGAGCAACAGATTGTAACTTATTCATAAGAGAGACACCTGATGGACTATTGTTAGTTGCTATATTTTTTGATGATATTATATTTGGTGGTAATGACAAGCTTAGTGCTTAATTTTCTAAGGAGATGTAGAATGAATTTGAAATGAGCATGATTGGTCCTATCAAGTACTTTTTGGGACTGAATGTGCAATAGACAGACAAAGGTATTTTCATTAATCAGTCTAAGTATGTAAAAGAGATATTGAAGAAATTCAAGATGGATGATTGCAAGCCAGTAAGTACCCCTATGATAATAGGATGCAAGATTTCAAAAGAAGATGATTCAACAGTAGTAGACATAACCTTGTATAAGTCTATGATTGGTAAACTAATCTATCTTACTCAATCTAGGCCTAATATTTCCAATGCATTTGGTATAGGTAGAAGATTTGTAGCAGAGCCTAAACAAAGTCATCTCATGGTAATAAAGAGGATATTTAGATATTTGAAAGGAATTATAGACTATGGTTTATGGTATCCTAATTCAGAAAATGTAGAACTCCATGTATATACAGATGCAGATTGGGCAAGTTGCATGGATGATAGAAAAAGTACCTCAGGAGGAGCAGTATTTCTTGGAGATAGACTTGTTACTTGGACAAGTAAGAAGCAAAATTGTATTTCTCAGTCCACAACAGAAGCTGAGTATGTTGTAGCAACGTTGAATTTCTCTACAATTGTGTGGATCAAGAAAATGATAAAATATTTTGGTATTTAGATTGATTATCCTATTGTTATTCATTGTGATAACACTAGCACTATCAATATGTCAAAGAGTCTTGTGATGCATGCAAAGAAAAAACACATTGAGATAAAGTATCATTTCCTAAGAGAGAAAGTTGTAGAGAAAGAAGTAATGTTGGACTATGTGAGTACAAAAGATCACCTAGTAGACATATTCACATAGCCTTTACCTAAGGATACATTCGAGTATCTCAGGGAGAAGCTGGGAGTAATTCCCTTCCCTGAATCTGATTAGAGTTTGCAAGAGTGCATCAGTCCTTAGTGACTGATGAATGGTTGACTAATCTATTTCAGGAGCAGTACCAGTGCTTAATTGATTGATGCCCTTTGCCATTGATGTCAAAGGGGGAGTAAGAATATAGTCATAAAAAACAAAAATAGTAAGAGATGAAGGAAGGATTCATCCTTGAAGAAGTTTTGTTGAGGAAATGGAGAATATTATAAAAGAATTGTAGAAAGGGGGAGTGAGTATTTAGCAAGAAGAAACAAAATAGTAAGAGATGGAGGATTCATCCTTGGGAGAGTTTTGTTGAGGAAATGGAGAATGTTATAAAAGAATTTCTCATTTGGATTGGCGGTGTTTTTCATTCCATATGTTGTCATCAATTCCAAAGGGGGAGATTGTTGGAGATTTTCCAGCAAGCCAATGTTGACTGTATGTTTGTCATTGATGACAACATATGGTAAGCAGCATGCGTAGAAGCCTGATAGAGAGAGCCTTGAGAATATGTTTCCTAGATATTTTATCAGCATGATATCATAAGTGTAGAGGTTGATTCTAAGTGTAGACAGTTATACAGTTGACTATTTCAGTAAGTGTTCCTGATAGGTCCCAAGAAGAGTTCTATATGTGATTTACAATACGGTTATGGTGGAGCCTTGCACATTTAAATTTATGTTTTAGACATGTGTATGATGATATGTTCATGGATGCAGAGTCTGATATGTAGTACAGTCTAAGTTATGAAGTCTCCAGTTGCCAGTTATAGTTTCCTGAGTTTATCTGACAGAGCTGACATTGTTTTTATTGTTGTAGTAGTTGCGCCTATGATTTGGATATGCACCCTTGGATTAGTGTTTGGAGAATAGTTAAAAATGTTTGGTTAAGAGTGCATGATGTATTTTAGTAGGAGAAGGAAGTAGCAGTTAATTTGGTCGAGCCGACAGTGTGAAGTGGCGTGTCTACTCATATGGAGTTGTGCGGTCTTAATTTGTGTTGCATGCTTAGTAGAGCCAACTAAGATGTTATAGGGGAGTTGTATTGTTTCTCTAATATGATTTCAAGATGGTTCTAATAGGCTGACTTGATTATATCATTTAGAGGAAAGATATTTATAGGTAGTCATTTGTGGTTGCTAAGTATGGTAGTGAGTTGACAGAAAGAAGAAAAATAGAAGTTGATTAGTATTGTGCCATTAGTAGAAGGTATATGTGACAAAGATAAGTGTATATAATATTCATTGGAACTGATCAAGATAGAAGGTCTACCTTGTAGTTCACCAAGATCTATATATAGTGTGTATTTTTTATTCAAAAGGTTGCAACCTTCACCATTTAAGAAAAGAGCTCTCGAACAGTGTGTCCTCACCCCCAACAGGGTTAATTGTAAAAGACTCCTAACAGAGTCCAACCCTTGACTAGGTCACTGTACTTATTGCATTGTAAAGATCAAATCCTAACAGGGTTGTAAGATCTTCTAACATGGATCATTATACACTAGTTTAGTTTTAGTGGGTGTTAATTCCCACTGGGGTTTTTATCTATTTGGGTTTCCCTGTAACAAAAATTGTGTTCATGTGTTATTGTGTATGTGCTTAATGTTCTTCTGTACTTAATTGGATAAAGAGTTGAATCTTGTAGATAACTGATTCACTCCCCCCCCTCTCAGTTATCTCTTGGGACTATTCCTAACACAAAAATACATAGCTCTATCGAGATAATAAATGGGTCCAACTCGGAGATGATTAATTCCATAAACTTGTTTTTATTACTCATTTGTTTTCTTTCCATAATCTAATTGTCATTGATTGTGATGAGATATATCTCTTCACTTGTATGGAACCTCCTTCTATATAGAAGAGATTATTTTGTAATAAAGAAAAGAAGATAATACTATTTACACACACTACATTTTTGGAAGTTATTTTTGTAAACAATGGAGACTTTTTATTATTAATATATACCAGCAAGTTCTTTCAATTTGAAGTGTGGATCTGATAATCTTGGATTAGTCATTCCTTTGTTATTTTACTTCCAAAAATTGAAGCTTCTCTCAATCTTTGTGCGTGGAGACTATTTATATTATTCTACAAATTTGGTCATTAGATTTAATAAACATTATTATCTCTATCTTATTGGTCTCATTAAGTTTGGGTTAAAATCATTAAGACTATTTGTGGAATGATTAATTGAAAGCATCAAAAGGAAGCTGTTGATAGGAACATTTCCCATCTCATATAAGTTGTACGTAGGATTAAGAAGAGATTGTATCTATAGCCTAATTGAAGAAGGCATTGGTCTATCATCTTTTAAAATCCAGTTTTTGAAGGATTGGAGGAAGAAAGCAAGAACGGTTTGCGTTTTACATAAATCAACTCATAAAAGCATTCAAAATACTCTCAATATAGCAATCGAAACATAAGTTCAGTTATTTATATAGATTGTAGAACATACAATTCAATCTCCCTCAAGACCCCTTTACCATCTTGAGAGATGAACCATAGGTTATAATAAAATCATATATGCTATAAAAATCCTTCAACCAACAGATTAGGTGAAGGATTAGGTACGCCCACCTTGGTCCTACAGAGTCTAAAGTGTAGGGAAAGAGGACCATAATCGATCAATCCTATTTGTTGGCCAAGTCAGTTGGAAAGTTCAAGCATTGAGTTAGGCAAGCTCATAGGATTTCCAATCTGTTGATTTGGGAACCAATAACTTGCACCTATGGAGATATAGAAATAAATAAATAAATAAATAATTATTTATTTATGAAAGATGGATAATTAGTTTAATTAAATAAATATCATTTATTTAATTATGAGAGGGAGATTGATTTCATTATTATATAAATGCAATAGTAATAAGAAAGAAAGAGTATTAATTAAATAATATAATTATTTAATTAATTTCAATAACATAGAGAATAATTAATTAATGATTAATTATTTAATTACTTTATAGATGAATAATTGATGAAATAATTAGGTAATTAATTAAAATTACTTAATTATGAAAATTTTAGAGAAATGATAGTTTTGAATTTTGATTATAGTAGGGCACAAATTGGTAAAATAATAAAGATTATTTAACAATTTAAGATGAATGTTAGTAAACTTATTGCGTTAAAGAAATTGATCATTTTTAAGTGTCTACAAGAGGATCAATACTTGTTAATTTAAAGAATGTTATTCTCTACTATTCATCATTTCTATTCATTTTATTTCAATAAAGTGTTGAAAGGAAAAATATCACTCCAAAACCACATTACTATTTATCTATTATGAGATGTAAAATCATCATTTTTTTCAAAACAATCACAACATGGAATACAAAGCATGGCATACAACAATATCCAAAAACTTAATAAACTAATTGAACAATAAAAAATTAGAAAACCACAAAATAATATCATTTCAAGCTCTCAATTTTTTTCATGATTTTACCTAGAACCATAAAATGAAGGTTTGACATTAATGACTGTCAAGTTACATTTCCTTAATTTAAAATCACAATTAGTTTAGGTTAATATAAAACCAAACAAATATGGATAAAATCATTTCCTTGATAACAAATAAGATGAGTTATTCAACCAAATATACAAGAGACACAATGTCACTAACTTGACCATAGGGACAAAAGAAAGTGAGATGCTCAAGTAAATCCATGTTTTTCAACTTCACAACCTTTCATTGGTCAAACATCTATATATTTCTTGCACACTAAAGATGAACCATAAAATTTGATATGGAGATCATGTACAAAACAACATATAATGACCAATGAGGATATACAATCTAAGAACAACTATATGATGAACTAAAAATTATTTAGAACTTGATTGAAGAATCTGTGATTAGAGATCACCAAGTTGCTGATTAGATATGACATATGATTAAATCAGTAATATGTTCTCATTGATGTCAACTAGTTTGACAACACTTATTTTGTAAGTTACTATAACGAAACATCTGTAGAAAAGGAGTAAAAGAGATGAAGAACAAAAATATCTACATGAGGAAGATGTATATGATAGATGAGGATAAGGAATACATTGTGTAACTTGCTGATGAGTCTATGAACTTATGTTATTGAATTCATTATGTTTCATTCATCTATGATGAGGAAAAGAACTGAAAGACACAAAGCAGTGTGGTTGGTTGATGAAGCATCATAGTATACACCGACGGGATGTAGTGTATGCTGAGCACAGTATAAATTGAGTGTTTGTTCACCGACACATTTCTTTGTTAACCGAGCAGGAGAAAAGGAACTAAATGATTAGTTTAGCTATTAAGGATTGATGAGCTGTAAAGTACATCGAAATCAGTGATGGAGATAATGTTTGTTATGAAGATCAACGACTAGCATAATTCAAGGAAGATCTAAAGGATGAAATCAAAATGTTTACTGACACAACTACCGAGGAAGGTTTAAGCAGAAAAATGGATGAAGGAGAATAAGTGACAAAATCTTATGGAGGAGAAGAAAATGGTTTACTTGTCTATTTAAGAGACTAAGGTTTCATTATGAAACTTATGCCAGATGAAGGAGACTACAAAACTATTGCATGAACAAGCTTCATGTATGCTTGATCAAACTGGTTAAGAAGAACCTAACTGTAGAGTTTACCGAGCATCAAAAAGCTATTACCGAGTGACAGTAAGTCATTGATTATTGTGATACAGAATTGATAAATTGATTAGAGGATTTGAATGAGCTTAAAATAGATATGATAATCTACAATTGAAGTTGTATTGTGTTTAGATCAACTATTGTTACATTTTAACCATTGTAAATAGAGAAATCTCTTAACCGAGTGGACTTGTAAGTCTTTTATGTTTCATTCATAGAATGAACATTGTTATCCTGTCAACCCCATAGTGAATGATGGTTGGATGATAATGGTTGGTGTAAAATCCTCTAACAAGGTCACACCTAACAGTGTGTTTGTAACCTTTAACAAGGTTGGGTCTTCACCGACGTCACTTCAGAAGAGTGAACATTTTTGGGTTGCCAGTCCTAGGTAGTTTTTCCCTTCACAGGGTTTCCACATTAAATATTTTATGTTATGTGTTCATTGTGATGATTTTTTGTTATCATACTTTACATATTACATGTTAGATTTGGGTGGTAATCATTAGTTTGTTATTGATTGGTAATCGGTAAAAGCATAGACAATATAGTATTTTATGTTACCGAGCTGTAGAAGTTTAAGTAAATTGTTTTGGATTATACATTTTGATTTGGGATTGTGGATAATTGATTCACCCCCCTCTCAGTTATTCTAAAAATTGGTATCGAAGTGTTGGTTGCTTGGAACAGAGTTTTAAGGACTTCAACACAAAGGTCTCAAAATGTTTAAGAGGGAAGTACCAAAGCTAAACAAAGATAACTTCACAATATGGCAAAGTCAAATGAAGCCGCATATATCTGAGATTGGGAATTCTGCCCTAGATTTGATGACAAATGGATACCTTGCACCACCCAATGGTCCCTTGACCCTTGATCAACTAAGGGATAGGAATGAACATAATGTTACTATGATGGAGATTGCTGCTACTTGTTTAGATGCTAAATTTGAAGACATTAATGACTGTACTACTACTAAGCAGATGTGGGATAAACTAGCTCAAGTTTATAGTGCTGTTGTGAATGTCAAGAGAGCAAGAGCCGAAAGCTTAAGAGGAAGATTCAATGACATGAAGATGAAAGAAGGTGAAAACATTGTGTAGTACAAAAATAGAATAAAGGAGGCAGTTCATGCTATTAGAGCATCAGATGGAGTCATTGATGAAGACACTGTGCTAAGCAAAATTCTAAGGACCTTATTGCCTATCTATGCCATCAGAATATCTGCAATTCATGAAAATAGGTCAGCACCTAACAACACACTCACTCTTGATAATTTGATTGGAAAGCTTACAACATTTGAACTGAATAATATTGATAATAGTGTTGCACCCAATGTTGAATCTGCTTTTATGACTTCTCTAAAGATTGGTAAGTCTATAAATAAGAATGATGATAGTGACAACAATACTGATGATGAGCTTGATGAACTTGAAGCTCTTATGGCTAGAAGGTTACCTAAAGGTAAAGGAAGGTATAAAGGTAAGTTACCTTTAGCATGCTTTAACTGTAAAGAAGTTGGCCACATTGCTGCTAGATGTCCACATAAGAAAGATGATGATATAACCAAAGACTGATCTGAAGGAAGCTATGGGAGAAGATACAAGAGAGGCTATCAACACTACAATAGAGATAACTAAGACAATAATGAAAAAGGCAAGAAGGTATGCTACATTGCTAAGGAAGAAGATATCACCGATACTGACACTGATAATGATGTGGAGGTTGTATTTGTGGCAATGAAGGATGATTCCAAAGAAGATGAAAGGTATGTAGAGACAACACTTATCTCTAAGGTTAATAAGAATGATACATGGATTATAGATAGTGGCTGTACACATCACATGACTGGTGATGAAGAAAAATTTGATTATCTTGATGAATATAATGGAGGATCTGTAAGAATGGGAAATGATGCACCCTATATGGTAAAAGGTAAAGGATCCTTGATGATAAATGATAGATTAAAATGTGAAAATGCTTATTGGGTAAAAGGATTAAACTATAACTTGCTAAGTGTGGTACAACTGAACAATTCAGGCCACCGAGTTACTTTTGAGAGAAAAAAGGTGAAAATATTTGATGATGGAGGAAGACTTGTTGGAACCAATACACAATTTAGAGGTAATCTAATTTATCTTGATAATGATCAATCTTCTTGTTTAATAATGAAAGATGAAGGTGCATGGTTGTGGCATAAAAGGTTATGCCATGTGAATTTTGATAGCATGATTAGGATCAGTAAAAGGAAAAGAGTTAGAGGTCTACCTAACTTGTCTAAGATGGATCATGTTATGTGTGATGAATGTCAAAAAGGTAAGATGACTAAATCTAGTTTCAAAAGAAAAGACTATTCAACAAAGAAGATACTTGAGTTAGTGCATGCCGACCTATGTGGTCCTATGAGAACTCAATGTTATTATGGAGATAGATATTTTATTCTTTTTGTTGATGATTATACTAGGTTGATGACTATCATGTTCTTAAAAGAAAAATCTGAGGCATTCAAGATGTTCAAGTGGTATAAAGCAAAAGTAGAAAAAGAGACGGTAAAGATTTGAAATGCTTAAGATCTGATAGAGGAGGTGAATTTATCTTTGATGAATTTACTAACTTTTGTAATGAGCATGGTATTAAAAGACAGGTCTCTGTATCGAGGACACCACAAAAGAATGGCATTGCTGAAAGGAGGAATAGGTCAATTATTGACTAAGCAAGGACATTAATGATAGAAAAGAATGTTGCCCAGACATACTAGAGAGAAGCTATTAGCACTGCAGTTTATGTGCTAAACCAAGTACAACTAAAGAAGGACACTAATAAGACACCCTATGAGTTATGGTTTGGACACAAACCCACTGTAAGTTATTTCAAAATTTTTGGAAGAAAATTTTTTATTCTGAAAGATGAAAGAAATGGAAAGTTTGACTCAAAAGGTGATGAAGGGATATTTCTAGGATATTCCAGTAAAAACAAAGCATATAAGTGTCTAAACAGAGTAACTAATAAAATGATTGAAAGTACTAATGTTTGAGTTGATGAGTTTGATGATAATAATACAGAGGAAAGCAGAAAGGAACCAGAAGACTACAATAGATTCACTTACATTGAACAACCTGAGTATCTACCGAAGCCGCAGATAGTGATAACCAGTCAGCTGGAAAATAATACCGAGGAGCAGGAAAGACAAACCAACGAGCAGGAAGCACCCACCAAGAAAGAAAATGAACCTACATAGGATGAACAAGAAAGAAGAAATTGGATACTGGCGAGTTTTGTTAGAAGACATCATCTTGAAACACAAATCATTGGAGACAAAAAAGTTGGCATGCAAATAAGGAGTAAAGCAAGACAAGGTACATGTCTAGTTTGTGATTATGAACCGAAGAATGTAAAAGTTGCATTAGACAATGAAGAATAGGTTAATGCAATGAAAGAGGAAATAAAACAAATAGAGAAGAACAAAACTTGGACCTTAGTACCCCGACCTAAAGATAAGAATGTTATCGGTACTAAGTGGATATTCAGAAACAAGCAAAATGAGAATGGAGAGGTAACAAGGAATAAAGCTAGATTGGTATGTAAAGGATATGCACATGAGGAAGGAATTGACTATGGTGAAACATTTGCACCTGTTGCTAGATTAGAAGGAGTCAGAATGTTACTTGCTTATGCTGCACACAAAAAGTTCAAAGTTTATCAAATGGATGTCAAGTCAGTGTTTTTGAATGGGATACTTGAAGAAGAAGTCTACATAGAACAACCTGAAGGGTTTGCTGATCCAGAAAACAAAGATATGGTATGTAGATTACATAAAGCTTTATATGGTTTGAAGCAAGCACCGAGAGCCTGGTATGAGAGGCTGCATACTTATTTGTTAAGTATTGGATTTGTTAGAATAAGTGAGAACAATAATTTGTATATGAAAGGAGAGACCAATGGCTACTGGATGTAAAATGAATAAGGAAGATGAAACTATAGAGGTGAGCCAGACACTATACCGATCAATGATTGGTAAGTTAATGTATGTAGTACATAGTAGACCAGACATAGCACATGTTGTGGGAATTGTTGCAAGATTTTCTGCAAACCCTAGAGAATCACACTTGGTTGCTACAAAGAGAATCCTAAGATGATTGAAGAAAACTAAAGATTATGGATTATGGTATCCTAAGGAAGGAAAATTTGAACTCAGAGTCTATACCGACGCTGATTGGGCTGGAAACGTGGATGACAAAAAAAGTACCACTGGAGGAGCATTTTTCTTTTGTGAAAGACTTGTTACATGGACAAGTAAGCAGTAGGGTTGCATTTCTCAGTCTATAGCTGAAGTAGAGTATGTTGCTACTGCTACAAACTATTCAAATATTGCATATATTAAGCAAGTATTAGAAGGTATGAATGAGGTAATCACTGAGCCGCTGATTATATACTGTGATAACACAAGTGCAATAAACATTTCAAAGAATCCAGTGATGTAATCTAAAACAAAGCATATATCTATTAAGTATCACTACTTAAGAGAACAAGTACAGGAGAAGAAAGTTAAGCTAGAGTTTGTTACATCAAAAGAACAACTTGCAGACATAATTACAAAGCCTCTACCGAAGGATACATTTGAGTACTTGAGGACTAGACTTGGGGTCTATCCCCTGTCTACCGGTCACTAATGTGATCTGGATGTTGCATCAGCCTAATCTTATCAGAAGATCATTCATGTTGATGTAGCATAGTTCACACTTTGAACCATGTCTAAGGTTGTGAAAAGTTTGGAGAACTGGAACAGATTGGCATATCAGTATATAGAGATATAGAGAATGCATCGGACAATAGAGAGTTACATGGCTACTACAGAGTTGTATGTTTATTTGTTTCTTTGGCATTGTTGTCAAAGGGAGAGATAAACCATATGAAACAAGATGCACTGATGAGAACACTAAAACATCTATCTAAGGGAGAGACAAACTAAAAGAAAGGGAGAGCATTGAAGATTAGTTACTGAGAACATAACAAGGAATCCGAGAGCTGAAAAGATTATATCTGCAGAATGTCAAAGCTGCATTGTTAATGCTATTGAGTAACGTAGTGATTAAACACATTAAGCTAGGGAGAGCTTGTACAACATTTGTTCATAGAGTTGTAGAATACATGTTTGGTATGTGTATGGTATATTTCATATTACTTGAGTTGCCATCAATACCAAAGGGAGAGATTGATGAACTACAACTGATTTAGAACCTGATTGAAGAATTTTTGATTAGAGATCACTGAGTTACTGATTAGATATGACATATGATTAAATTAGTAATATGTTGTCATTGATGTCAACTAGTTTGAAAAAACTTATTTTGTAAGTTACTATACCAAAACATCTGTAGAAAAGGAGTAAAAGAGATGAAGAATAGAAATATCTACATAAGGAAGATGTATATGACATATGAGGATAAGGAATACATTGTGTAACTTATTGATGAGTCTATGACCTTATGTTATTGACTTGATTATGTTTCATTCATCTATGATGAGGAAAAGAACTAAAATACACAAAGCAGTGTGGTCGGTTGATGAAGCATCACAGTATACACCGACGGGATGTAGTGTATACCAAGCATAGTATAAACTGAGCGTGTGTTCACCGATGCATTTCTTTGTTAACCGAGCAGGAGAAAAGGAACTAAATGATTAGTTTAGCCGTTAAGGATTATTGAGTTGTAAAGTACATCAAAATCAGTGATGGAGATAATGTTTGTTATGAAGATCAATAGCTAGCATAATTCAAGGAAGATCTAAAGGATGAAATCAAAATTTTTTACTGGCACAACTGCTGAGGAAGGTTTAAGAGAAAAAATGGACGAAGGAGAATAAGCGACAAAATCTTATAGAGGAGAAGAAAATGATTTACTTGTCTATTTAAGAGACTAAGGTTTCGTTATGAAACTTATGCCAGAAGAAGGAGACTGCAGAACTATCGCATGAACAAGCTTCATGTATGCCTGATCAAACTGGTTAAGAAGAACCTAATTGTAGAGTTTACCGAGCATCAGAAACCTATTATCGAGTGACAGTAAGTCATTGATCATTGTGATACAGAATTGATAAACTGATCAGAGGATTTGAATGAGCTTAAAATAGATCTGATAATCTACAATTGAAGTTGTATTGTATTCAGATCAACTGCTATTACATTTTAACCATTGTAAACAGAGAAATCTCTTAACCGAGTGGACTTGTAAGTCTTTTATGTTTCATTCATAGAATGAACATTGTTATCCTATCAACCCCATAGTGAATTCTGGTTGGATGATAATGGTTGGTCTAAAATCCTCTAACAAGGTCACACCTAATAGTGTGTTTGTAACCTTTAACAGGGTTGGGTCTTCACCGACCTCACTTCAGAAGAGTGAACATTTTTGGGTTGCCGGTCCCAGGTGGTTTTTCCCTTCACAGGGTTTCCACGTTAAATCTTTTGTGTTATGTGTTCATTGTGATGATTGTTTGTTATCATACTTTACATATTACATGTTAGATTTGGTCGGTAATCATTGGTTTGTTATTGACTGGTAATCAGTAAAAGCACAGACAGTATAGTATTTTATGTTACCGAGCTACAGAAGTTTAAGGAAATTGTTTTGGATTATACATTTTGATTTGGTACTGTGGATAACTGATTCACCCCCCTCTTAGTTATTCTAACACTATATCCATATTATAATTATATCATTGCATAATCAACTCAATATATCCTTGAACTCAATCATAAGAAACATCAAGATAAGACAAGAGTAATCACAAAGTGGACATTACAAAATATTTTTAATTTTCACAAGTTTACTTTTTGGATCAAGTTCATTTCGATGTTTTGTATGCTCCATGTTCAAATCTACATGTGTGGAGATCAATTTATTGAAAATAAAGTAAGATAAAATCAAGATTCAAATTCTAAAACATTTTTCTAATATGACCTTATATTTTTTATTAAGGAGTAAAATGGGTTTTTCTGGATTTGAAACCCCATACAAATGGGATTTTCTAGGATTCAAAACTCACTTGCAAAATGCTACTAAGAGATTGCACACAAAATAATAATGACCAACAAACAATAAATCATATGATACTAAACACAAGGGAAAACCACTGAAGTGAACCCAAAGTGAGTGGTAAATTTATATGAGGATACAATTTACAACACTACAATCAATATCACACATAAAATGATCTCAAGAAAAATACCAAAATTCACACAGGGGTTAGACATGGATTTCACATACTATTCAATGTATATTATAATATAAGAACATTCAAACAATGATTTCAATACACACCCACACTTGAATACATAAATCATCAAAAGTTCAATGCAAAATTAAACAACTTCAGTATTCATAATCCAATTAAATAAAGGAGAATGAAAGAGATTGAATACATTGAATATAACACTTTTTAATTATAATAATGTTATCCTCTGCTGTTCAACATCACTATTCATTTTATTTTAATAAATTGTTAAAAGAAAAAAGATCACTCAAAAACATATTACTATTTATCTATTATCACATGTTAAGTCGACATTGTTTTTCAAAACAATCACATCATAAAATACAAAGCATGACATATACTAATATCCAAACACTCAAAATTTTATTTAAAAATAAAAAATCATAAATCCACAAAAGAATATCGTTTCAAACTTTTAAAAATTATGTTTTCATGATTTTACCAAGAACTATAAAACCAAGGCTTGACATTAATGACCTTTAAGTTACTTTTCACTAAAATAAAAATTTTATAGCTTCAAAAAATTAAATATACCCTTTAATACAAAAAGGTGATGGGCATCCTCTTTTACAATCACATAAAAAAATTTCACATCTTTTTTAGAATTTTTATGTATTTTCACATTTTTCAAGAGAACTAGAAATTTGTCTAAATAAAAATTTAATGCTACCCTTTTGTTCTTTATCTAGATCTAACACCATAAGTTTGCAACACATGAATTTACAAAACTTTTTTTAAGGATTTGTGTATATTATTTGTGCTTTCTATTTCTCAACAAGATGATTTCTCTTAAAATCTAAATTTACTTATGAACAAGAAAATTGGAAAAGATGTCGGAGCATGAGAAGATAAACAACTTGAATGAAGAAAGTACACATTTTAAATAAAATGAAAATATCTCTTTATTATGCAAGCTTCAAAATAGATATTTATGGATAAGTAATTAGTGCCAAGTATGTAAACAAATATAGCAAATGTAACATGCCTCTTAAAATAATTTGTATGAAAATAATTCAATTGTCTATTTGATTAAATTAAATAAAATATATTTTTTATAAACTTGTATGACTAATAAGCCATCTTTTAACTTCAATTCTAAATTAGACATTCCTCAAATTCACATAGATGTAAATGTTTAAAAGGATAAAGAAAATTCGCAAAGATGGCAATACCAAAAACTGGCAACTACATGATGAACAAGGGGAGGAAGCACAACAACACCAAGGTGACCAAATGGAAGAATGTTCCAGTTCTTCCTGTAAAATTTTGAAAAATGTTTATGAGTCTTTGGCTATGTTATGGAAAATATTGCTAGTAGGAAATACATCTAATTTTGTGCCATTTTTTGGGTAAGGGATGAATTCGAAGCGGAATGGAGATTATAAAGTCTCAGTTATGCCAAATGTTGTGTCAATATTATACACATACCATGCAATTTTTGGGTTATAGTCTACTTTGTTTGAGCCATTTTGTAGTGGTTTGGCTCTGATGATATGTAAAGGGGTATTTTTTAGGTTTACTTGTACATGGTTAGTGTTGTAATGAAGGAACACTGAGAGGGGGAGGGAGGATCAATGTTCTTATACTTTTAAACCTTGTAGACCTGGATGCTTCTGGCAATTTATGCTTTTTGAGTTGTTTGATACCTTCATCATATTATGTTCTCTCATCATCATCTTCAATAAGGATTTCCTCTTCTTTCTGCTAACTCTTTGTCTCATCATTATTATTTTCTTCCCTTTTATTTTTCGGCTTCTTTCTCTTCTCCTCTCTTATTGGGGTAAGATTTTTGGGTTTCGCCATGGTTGCACTTCTTGTTTACCTACCCAGAGATTGACTTGGTGTAGAATTTAATCCTCCCACTTCAATAGGTGGATCACCTTTTCAACTTGTTGACTATGAAATTCAAGAAATTCTTTAACTATTTTGACTTTCTTCTTTACACTTCTTGCAATTTTAGGTGCTCTCAATTCCTTATGTACTTGAAGTTCTTTTTCATTTTAGGTTCTAAATATTGGTTCATTTGGGTCCTTGGGATTCTCTAGTAGGTACTTTACATGCATGTCAAGGATTTTTTCTTCCACTTCATATCCCATAGGCATTATCCATGAGGTTCTCGATTCCACTGCTTCCATAAAACATTTATTAGTGCTTACCATGAAACATATATCCTTCTTGTAACCTTCAACAATAGATTTGGGAATCCTCTCTCTTTCATGCATTTTTTTCTAAAATCTTTTGAAATATCCCTAAAACAATGTGGTTCTCATTTATTTAGTCATTTCACACATGAATTCTCTAATTTGGAAGGCTACCAGACCTTTTTCGAACCGATCAGTATGACCTATCCTTGGAAACTCTTGCATGAAGTAGAAGAATATGAAAAATATGAGTGTGCCAGATTTAAATAAATTCTTCTTATTCTTCTTGATGCTCTTTGGGTTTTCTAGTAGTTGTATTCTCAATACTTCACAAATATCATAATCTATATTCTCCCTTAACATTTGATAATCTACATATATCGTTGTTGTAGAGACTAAATTCTCTCTACTAGAATGATATATTTTGTACCCAATGACCATTGTGACAAAATTTACATCATATTCCTTAATGTCACTATTAGTCACACCCCTTCCATCAGCTTTTGCACCTGTAGCTTCTCGAATTGTTTCATTCTTAATTTTCTTCAGTGCTAGAATATTTCATGTGGACCATAACTCTTTAACCTTATCAATTACTTCCTTTGTAATTTTTATGGGCCGATTCAACTTGTATCATCGGAAAATGGAAGCACTTCCATTTAGGACTAGTTTAGCCCTCCAATTAAGTGGTTTGGGGTCATGTCAAATGTCTTGAATGGGTCTTTGACTTGGATCTAGCTTTTTCCCATGTTCTACCCCATTTTCCACTTCTTTTCTACATACTTCTAGCATCCCTAATTGAGATTTTGAGATTCTTGACCTCAGGATCAAGGTTGATCTGGGCCTTGACCTAAGGTTCAAATTTTAAAATCTCAGAGTTTTCAGATGTCAATTTTTGGAAAGATTTCTTTTCCCTCTTTGGGGCCACTATTTCTTGAGTTAAGTGTCAAATTCTCAAATTAATATTTGAGGTGGACCTTTCTCGAGCTCTGTGTAGGATTCCTAATTTATTATTTGAGATTAGCCTTTCTCGAGTTTTGTGCCTAATGCTCAAATTAACTTTGGGGTTGGCCTTATCTTAAATTTTGTGACAAGGCTCTTAAGTAATTATTTTTATTTCTATCTTAAGGGTGGATCCCTTCTAGAGTTTTGTGTCAAGGCCTTGATTTAATTTCCTCTCCATGTGCACCTCTCTAGAGTTTTGTGCCATGGACCCTTAATTATTGTTTTCTATGTGGCCTCTCTAGAAGTTTGTGCTCTAGATCACTATACAAGAAAGCCTTCTCCTCTCATTTTCTCCATCACATCTACACATTCAATCACAACAAAAGATCAAGAAAGCAAGGAGAAGGAAAGAATTCAATCATTCATCCATCTTCAAGCATTCAAGCATTCAAGATCCAGTTCATCAAGGAGATCCATTAGTAGCCATTGAAGGATCCAATCTCTATGGAGCCCTCTTGTTGAAGATTTCTCCATCCACATCCATTCAAGTCTCTTCCTATTCCAAGATCCATTCAAGATTGGTGTTGAAGATCTAAAGATAATTGATTTGAGACATCGTACAATTCTACATTCATTTGGAGCATCCATACTTGTGGATTCAAGGATTTGGATCCTCCATAAGGGTTTCAACATAAGCAAGGTGAATTGTTCCATTTACTTTGTTTATTATTGCAATTTCAATTCAATTTCAAGGTTAATTCCTAAATTGGGGTTTGACTAAGGCAAACCCCTCCCCCCAACAAACAAAACAATTTGTCTTGTAGGTATAGGTACGAGACAGTGAATTATAATGCAGATCTGGATACCCTTTTCGGCAAACTTTCAGGATTCGTGAACAAAATTTCCACCAGAGCAATGCAGATCAAGGTCAATATAAAGGGGTCAGATTGTGCCCTAGGGTAAGATCTTACCCCTGTGTTGGGTCAAGGTTGACCTTTCTCAGAAAAAAAAAAAAGATTTCTGGGTTTTGTAGATCTCACAGTTTCGGTTAACAATCATGAAAATCAACAATTTCTGAGATCGTCTTATAAGGTTTTCAAAAGATTATTTTTCAAAGGTTAGTACCTTTTATTTCTTCATTTCAATATTAGTCTTGTAGATTTATATTCCATATCATTAGAATTTCATGTATTTGTTAAATATTGGTTTAGGGTCTCTTTTATGTGCAAACCCCTATTATTATAGACCCCGTCCATATTTTACATCTTACATTTTGGTGAACCTATTTTACGACAACTCTTTCTTTTTGGTGTTAGATTTCCCTTTGTATTATCTTCTGTGTTCACCTTCACTATACATTTTGGTGAACCCGTTTACGACAACTCTTTCTTTTTGGTGTTAGATTTACATTTTGTGTTAGATCTTACATGCTTACAAAAGTAGATTTCTTTTATTCTCTTGCATTTATATTTCAAAAATACAAAAAAAAAATTGCAAAATTTCTTTAAAATACAAAAATATTTACAAGCTTACCCCCTATTTTTTGTGGAATTAGATGCCCTATTGTGTTTGTGGCTTTCAATATCCTTTTCATGCTTATACATTTCATTTGAATGCATTTGGATATATCTAGATCTATTTTCTATGCATTTCTTTATTTTTTATCATGTTGCACACATTGTTTCAAGTGTTTTCCAAACATTCTTCTATACCTTTTGGGATTACACAACATCTTCCTCTTACCTTATCATTGCATGGTGTTACACCTAGAAAGACTTTATTTAGTGTCTGTGATGTTGCTTTGTCCTCTCTTGTATTACCTTGTAAGGATATATTAGAGCAAGAAGATGACTTTAATCTATCTCTCCATCATATTTCTCTTTACAGAGATGAGTTGGGGATTGATTTTAATTCTTCTCCTAATGAGCCTTCTTTCCCCTCTAGGGATCAAGAATTAGTGATTTACGACGATCCTACTATGTGCTTTATTGGTAGGGATGATAATCCTCCTATTTGGGATGAACCTTTGGATTTGGATGTTGATTACTCTCTTCCTCATGAAACCATTGTGGATGATCCCTTGGATAAAGATATTGATTTATCCCCTCCTCATGAAGAAGCTTTGATACAAGAGGGTGATTTATTAATGGATGACATATTAATACATGATGGTGACTCTCTTTCTAAAACACACTCCCCTTATGCAGACATTGTAGCAAATGAAGATGGCATTATCGATGCTTTACCTCCATTTGGGATTCCTTTTAGTGATGAGGCATTAGTGGAGAATGATATGAATTCCCTTAATGCTCTCCCTCTTAGTGATGATCTTATGGAGAATCAAGATCTGACTTCATCTCCTCCTAGGATGTCTTATTTGATTCCTTCTTGTGAATCTATTTTTAGTGTTGAGACAACTAACATGGTTTAGCTAAAACCCTTGTTGACTATAAAAGGTTGTCCTCTCATTATTATCAAAGGTAAACCTATGGAGTCTTTAGAGTCTTTCAATGATCAAGATTTGATATCTCACACCTATCATACAAGGAATAAACCTCAACCTACTTCGGTGGTTTCTACTTCTTTGACACCTTATCAACCCATTCTTCCTCCTCCGCCCCATCTTCCTAGCAAGGAGTATGATTTGATAAACCAATTGCATAATACCCCTGCCAAGATTTCTTTATGGGAGCTTCTTAAAACTTCACCTACCTACCATGAAGCCTTGCAAAAAGCTCTAGCAACTCTCCCCACTCCACCTCCTAATCAAGAGAGCATCAACACCTTCTTACAATGCATGCATGATACCCCGAGTCCTCCTGACATTGTATTTAATCAAAAAGATTTACCTTCTAAAGAATTTCATAATCAGTATGATGCTCTTATGGTTGGTGTTAATATCAATAAGAGTATCATTCATAGGACCTTGATTGATAATGGATCCAGGATTAATGTTTGTAGCATGGACATGCTCAAAGCAATTAAAGCTGATCTTTCAACTATTCAACCTGACAATGTTCCTATACGTGGCTTTGATAATATTGCTAAGAACACTTTAGGCATCATTACCTTATCTATCAAAGTAGGTCTGGTCATCCTAAATACTCCTATTCATGTTATGCATGGACCTCTCAATTATAACCTTCTTTTGGGTAGACCTTGGTTGCATGAGATGCATGTTGTTCCTTCCATCCTTCACCATAAAGTCAAGTTTATTCATAACAATATGATGTATACACTTCATGCGGATGATGCACCAAATCCTTGTTTGAATATTCAAACCTACAATACTCCTATTCCTAATAGTAATCCTTCTTCCTCTAATGCTCTTCCTAGCGATGATTGGGGAACCTTGGATTTTAATCCTACCTTTATGGGAGAGTATAAGGTTTCTGATCTTGATTTTATGTAGCAACAAAGAGAGTTTGAATAATGATATTTTGCTCCTACTTTTAATTCCCTTCGTAATAACTTTGTCACTAATTATACCCACAATAAATTTTTCAAACCTACTAATGATGACATAGTGACCATTGAAGTTCCATTGACTCTTTTTGATATGGCTTCTCTTTATGGTCTTGGTTATCATTTCCTAGTTAAATAAGGATTCAATGGTGAAGGATGTGGTAAGCATAAAAAGGGAATTCAAATGCCCTTACAGAATGGGGGGCATGAGCATTCTTATGGATTGGGATTTAATCCTCAACAAAAAATCAATGTTGACATATCAAATAACACTTCAAAACATGATGAAACCATGAAGGAATTTGACCAATAAATTCTTTTTCCTAAACTCCTTCGTGCTAAGATGATTACTAGACCTAAATGCAAAAAGAAATGTAGTCCACACTTGAAGACTCTTCCTTTTTGTTTGTATCATATATTTCATGATCACTTTACTAATGAATGTCAAGCTTTACATTATAAGATTAGGAAGCTCATTGATAGTAAGGTTATTTATATATCACGTGGCAATGAGTTGTATTTCAATCCTATTTTCTCTAAATAACATTTATGTTCCTATTATGGAGCTCCACATCATGTAAACAATGTTATCCTAATCCTTGGGGGCTTGTTGTCTTGTATAGTATTGTGAGTGATATAATAGGTCCCCTTCCATCCTTGTTCCTATGCTTGGGGGGAAAGGATGCCATCTCCTTCTTTTTTGTCCTGCTGGGATCAAATTTTCCCTTGGTTAAGCAGTATCTATCTATTATGTGATATCCAATCATACATGAAAATTTTGGTTTGCATTGAGGATCTCTATCCTGATCATAACCTATTTCATTGTTTGACATTGGGTTTCTATGGTTAATAAATCTCTCACCTTGGAAGATAAATACTGTGCTATCCCTCACAAGGGTTACTTTTTCCCTTCTTGCATGATATCTCTTTGCATTCGTCCCTTCCATGGCCTCATAGGAGCTGTGACCTTCTTGGCTTGGACTAGGTGTTGTCTATGGATATTGTCTTGATGTTGAAGAAGGATTTATCCTTGTTATTTTCTTTCCTTAACATGTCAAAATTAGGTATTTTTCCATCTTAACGAGGGGGGCATATATACGGCCTCTCTCATTCTATATTATGCATTTTTGTTCTTACCTTTTGTTTTGCAGTATGCTAAATCCTCGGAAGGTAACACACATAAGTTGCTAAATCTTGAAGAGACATGCATTTCCAATTTCAAATATGCTAAATCCTCAGAAGGTAACCCGCATAAGTTTCTAAATCTTGAAGAGATGTGCATTTTACAAATGTATTCTATGGTGATATGAGGATATGTATCCATGGGTACTTCATAAAAGCCATCAGAAGATGCACTACATACATGCACAAAGCTGCTAGAAGGTGCACAACTTTATGGGGTGACTATCAAGTTCTTTCTTGGTGGGCCATCCTATCCTTTTTGTGGTTCGTAGTGAGATACACACATCTTACTGGGCGAGCTAGCCACTCCTCTCTCCCCTTTTATCTCTTTTTTCTAGTGATATCTCTCTTATTGCAATCTTGGAGTTGATAAAGACTTGAGTCCATTAGGGCTTGAGGATTCCATCATCCCTTTGATTTCAATAAGATTATCTTTTTCTTTGTAATCTCCTTTACCAAGAGTTTTCATCAAGTCCATAATCTTGCTAAAGTGGGGGCTAAATGTATCATCGTAAAATGGAAGCACTTCCATTTAGGACTGGTTTAGCCCTTTGAGTAAGTGGTTTGGGGTCATGTCAAATGCCTTGAATGGGTCTTTGACTTGGATCTAGCTTTTTCCCCTATTCTACCCCATTTTCCACTTCTTTTCTACATACTTTTTGAATCCTAAATTGAGATTCTGAGATTATTGACCTTAGGATCAAGGTTGACCTTTTAGGTCAAGGTTGACCTTGACCCTAACCTAGGTTAAGGATGACCTTGACACTAACCTAGGTCAAGGGAAACCTCAACCCTGACCTATGTCATGGTCGACCTTGACCCTAACCTAGGTCAAGGGTGACCTCGACCCTAACCTAGGTCACAGTCGACCTTGACCTTGACCCAAGGTTCAAATTTCAAAATCTCAGAGTTTTCAGATGTTGGGTTTCAGAAAGATTCCTTTTCCCTCTTTGGGGCCACTATTTCTTCAGTTAAGTGTCGAATTATCAAATTAATATTTGAGGTGGACCTTTCTCGAGCTCTGTGTAGGATTCCTAATTTATTATTTGAGATTAGGCTTTCTTGAACTTTGTGCCTAATGCTCAAATTAACTTTGGGGTTGGCCTTATCTCAAATTTTGTGACAAGGCTCTTAAATAATTATTTTTATTTCTATCTTAAGGGTGGAATCCTTCTAAAGTTTTTTTTAAGGCCTTAATTTAATTTCCTCTCCATGTGCAACTCTCTAGAGTTTTGTGCCATTGACCCTTAATTATTGTTTTCTATGTGACCTCTCTAGAAGTTTGTGCCCTAGATCACTATAAAAGGAAGCCTTCTCCTCTCATTTTCTCCATCACATCTACACATTCAATCACAACACAAGATCAAGAAATCAAGAAGAAAGTGAGAAGGAGAAGGAAATCATTCAAGCATTCAAGCATTCAAGATCCAATTCATCAAGGAGATCCATTGGTAGCCATTGAAGGATTCAATCTTTATGGAGCCCTCTTGTTGAAGATTTATCCATCCACATCCATTCAAGCCTCTTCCTATTCCAAGATCCATTCAATATTGGTGTTGAAGATCTAAAGACAATTGATTTGAGACATCCTACAATTATACATTCATTTGGAGCATCCATACTTGTGGATTTAAGGATTCAGATCCTCCACAAGGGTTTCAACATAAGCAAGGTGAATTGTTCCATTTACTTTGTTTATTATTGCAATTTCAATTCAATTTAAAGGTTAATTCATAAATTGGGATTTGACTAAGGCAAACCCCTCCCCCCAACAAACAAAACCATTTTTCTCATAGGTACAGGTACAGGATAGTGAATTATAGTGCAGATTTGGATACCCTTTTCGGTAAACTTTTGGGATTCATGAACATAATTTTTGTCAGAGCAGTGCAGGTCAAGGTTGACATAAAGGGGTAAGATTGTGCCTCAAGGTAAGATCTTACCCTTGTGTTGGGTCAAGGTCGACCTTTCTCATAAAAGAAAAAGATTTTTGGGTTTTTTATATCTCACAGTTTCGGTTTCGAATTGCAAAACTCAACAGTTTCTGTGATTGTCTAATAAGGTTTTCAGAAGATTCTTTTTTGGAGGTAAGTACCTTTTATTTCTTCATTTCAATATTAGTCTTCTAGATTTATATTCCATATCATTAGAATTTCACGTATGTGTTAAATATTGGTTTAGGGTCTCTTTTATGTGCAAACCCCTATTATTCTAGACCCAATCCATATTTTACATCTTACACAACCATATAAATTCATCATGAACTCTTCTCAGAATTTATCTTATCCATTCTTCCTCAAGCACCATGAGAAACAATGCAAATTGCACAAACTTTTTCTCTTCTAGGGAACACAATTTTGGTTTGACTACTTAGTCATCTCCCATTAGTTTCTGAGATATAATTCTTTAATTGGATTTTTCTCCAAGTCTTCTAGATTGTAGTGCACATAAGCCCTTACATCTTCAATATGCAAAACTCCATAGGGTACATCAAATAGTGCAGCCTTAGGGTTGACCACCATAGATTTATAGGGATGTTTTTTGAATTTAGGGAAAAGTCTTTTAGTAACATCAACAATAATAGGTGTATCCATCTTAACAAACTAAAATTTACTCGCTTGACATAGATTTTCACAGGTAAATACCTTTACTTCGTAGCACTAGGGTTTCTTTGCAAGTAGCTTAACAAATCCTTCTATTCAGCTTTGTATTCTTTATGAGTTTCCTCTTCCTCCTTTTCTTCACTTGAAAGCTTTAGTGAAAAATGAGGCCTATTTTTTTCCCTTATGTATATGATTTTTCTAATTTGATGGTGTAATGAATGCATCATACCCTAGTTTCCATGGTAAACACTAGTTCACTATTTGAGAATGTTAAATCAGGTTGGGCACCCTTGAAATTTATTGGAGTGTCCTGGTAATCTATGAGAAACTTATGTATGAGCAATTTTTAACTTCCTTTTTCCTTAACAGATCAAGCATTTACTTCTACAGGGGGTATCGATTAATTCAACTATTTTACACCCCCTAGGCTAGAGGCCTTAATTCAATTACCAATGGAGTTAGTGACCTCAAACCCTATTACAGACCCTTCATATTGTGCATTCTAACTTTTATTGATCCATTTTTGTTTCTTCTTCTTTCACACTTCTTTGACTGATACTTGTACCTTTCCTTTATTTTCCTTTGATACCTTTGACTTCTCCTTTTTTCCTTTGATCACTGGCCTATAGTTGTTGATAGTTTTTCTTTGACAATTTTTGCAAAGTGTCCAGACTTGTTGCAATTATAAAAACAACATTTCTATAGTTATTTTAATTTATCATTACTTTTCTATGTGTTGTGCATTGCTTGGAAATGTGCCCAAAACCATTACATGCAAAACACTTCAATATTCTCAAGTTTAGAAATGAATTCTTTACAACACTTTTGCATTCACTTATCTTATGACCAGATCTATTTCATTTGAAACATTGACCAGTAAAAGCTACACTGTCTTTATTTATCCTATTTTTACAATGCATAGCCTTATGACCAAATTTATGATAAATAAAGCACTTACCTTCACTCCTTTGAGGATTGAGTTATCTTGCATATAAACATTTTTTATTTCTCTCATTAGATCCATATCCTTTTGATGCAGATTTTGTGCTTCTCCTTCTTCATAGCCAAGTCCTCTTTTGTCACTTGGATTTCTTTAATTTTCTAGAAATGAGTCTAGTTTGGTTGAGCTTATCATAAAATTTTCTTTATATTCATTTGCAATCACAATCTCACTTATTAACTCTTATTCTAGATCTTTTTCATCTTGTAATTCTTCAATAAGTCTTTTGCATTCCTCAGATTTATCTTTCAAGGATTTTTGTAAATTTTCTTCATTTTTTCTTCTTTCTTCAACATCTCTAGTCATCTTCATCATTATGGATGTCATCTCATGCTTTAGATTAGTATTGTCTTGTTTGAATTTCTCACACTCTACAATCTTTTCTTTTAGATCACAGTTTAGTTGTTCATCATCTAAACTTTCTAGTTCTTTCTTCTATAATTCCTCAAATAGCTATGATCTCTTCCTCTTGGTTTTCTTTAGTTGTACCTTGATTTGTACAATAAAATCTTCAGCTTCTCTCAGTTCTCTCTTGGTTTGATTAAGATCATTAAGTACAACCGTAAGATGATCTTGCAGACTAGATTCTATTATTCCTTTAGAAATTACACTCAAGTCGTTAGGATTTTATCAAGGGACCTAGGCTCTAATACTAATTTTTGGAGTGAAGGAACACTAAGAGGGGGAGGTGAATCATTTTTCTTGTACTTTTAAACCTTTGTCAATCAAATTCCAAAACTCATTGAAACAACTTATGAACTCACAAGAACTTGTAGCATATAATATTAATCCACTTGAAATGTAAACATGCAAGAACATAAAGTATTCAGGCATCAAACTCACATAACACAAATATTCTCGTCATGGAAACCATGTTAATATAAAAACCACGATGGGGATGACACCCACAAAAACAATACTTTGCAAACTAAAGTCTTACATATGAATATGGGGATTGCACATGCAATCAAGCTCACTGCCCAGAGCTCACTACTCAAATAACATATTTAGTCTACAACCCAAAAGAAGACTCACTATCTTAAAAAATGATCTACACTAAGATCTTAGATTGATGAACTATCAAAATGACATCTACTAAATGCCTAATTACGGTTTTATA
Source organism: Chamaecyparis obtusa (assembly GCA_027943335.1). Classification (NCBI taxonomy): domain Eukaryota; kingdom Viridiplantae; phylum Streptophyta; class Pinopsida; order Cupressales; family Cupressaceae; genus Chamaecyparis; species Chamaecyparis obtusa. Next base: position 186,984 of record BSBK01003237.1, on the reverse strand, counting down.
TAAGCTTGAATGTTGTGTAGATCTAGAAACCAAAACTAATTATTTTGTCACCCCTATTTTTACAACCAAAACATCAATTTACTATTTGTTGCATCAAGATCACCTTCTCTTATTCTTTCCAATCTTCTAAACAATATCTAATCTATATCATATTCCTTAACGAACTCTAACTAGATCATTATATAGGTCCTCATCCAAAAATATTTAGACAAAACAAGTTGGCTTTCGCTAAAATGTTCTAGGAAGGATAATTTTTTTTATCAAGTCGAATACCTCCTCAATTCATTGTGTTTCCCTCCAATAAAAATCAAATTAGGCAGTTAACAATGCCAGCTATATAATTCAATTATCAAAGTTAGCACCAATTACTTTTATCAATGTCTGCACCAAGATCTAATCACTTTGTCGGCCTGCAACTTTGTTAATTGAACAAATCTTCTTCCTAGATCTTCAAAACCATATCAGATCTTAACATTATGCCTTCAAATTCAATGTGATAGATCTATACACATTCCTCAAAATTCCCCTAGGTGCGCACCTTAAAATCTTTATGTTTCCAATCTCACTGGACCCTTCTATGTAACCTACCAATGTACTCTATTCATCATCCAGAACATAGTTAAATCTTCAATTGATGTCCAGTAGAAACTCCAAACCTGTCGTGAACATATATAGCATAAGTAGACATCGTATAGTTTCCATCAATGACAACAATCACTCATAATAAGTATTCTATGTAGTGTCTCTTGCCAACATCTAATTTAGTGGGAAATTTGAAAAAATGGTTGACAAGAGCCATATAAACATTAATCTTATGTAATCTTTTATATTATTAATATAATCAGACTTAATTCCTTTTGCCAAAAAAATTTACAAGGAAACTCACTAATACCTTAGTATTATAATATTATGCAAAGTACATATTAGCATTCCTAATAAACCATTAAACTATTCTACAAATTTACTTTCAAGAATTTATAAAACAAATGACGAAAGAGTAAAATTTATGAGTTTCACATTGAAGAGATAAAAAATCACAAAAAAAATGGGTTAATAGAAAACCAAACAAACATAGAGAACATCATTTCCCTCACAAATGAATAAGATGGATTATGCAACTAAACATATAAGAGACACAATGTCACTAACTTGACCACACGTACTAAGGAAGGTGAGATGCTCAAATGAATCCATGTTGGTCTCCTCCACAACGTTTCATTGGTCAAACATCTATATATTTCTTGGGCATTCAATATGAAGTATACAATTTGACATGGAGATCATACCCAAAAAAATAAAATAATGACAACTCAGACATAATCTAACAGGACATGTATCCATATTGTAATTATATCATGCTATAATCAACTAAGTATGTCCTTTAACGAAATCATAAGAAACACCAAGAGAAGGTAAGAGTAATCACATAGTCGAACAATACATAACATTGCCAATTTTTATGAGTTCATGTTCTGGGTCAAGTTCATTTCTACACTCTACGTGCTCCATGTTCATATCTACATATATGGGGTTCAATTTATCTAAAATAAAACAAGATTAATCAATTTATAAGTTCTAAGACATTTTTCCAATACGATTAATCTTATGTTTTTTATGAGGGTGTCAAAATGATTTTGCAGGGACCTAAAACCCTGTATGTACAGATTTTGCTAGGATCCAAAATCCACTTGCATACACAGACCAACAATGACCAACTAGTAACAAATCAAATGATATTAAACATAAGAGTCACCATTGATATGTTTCTATACATTAAGAAAATAATTTTTAATTTCTTCAATAACATATTCTTCTATTCAAAAGGTTTCAGGTCCTTTCAAAACCTACTTTTACGTAATCAAAATATATTCTTCTATTCAAATTTAAAATTAAATATTAAACTTAATTCAACATATATTTTCATGAAAACATTTATTCTCTCACCAAACTAGAACTCTATTTCACCACTTATCCTTGGTTGGTAAGATTAGTGGAATGGTAAGTATTGATAATGACCTACATTTGCTAGGGGGGATCATTGAGATCTTAATGAGATTTGGCATTTTTATCATCTTGTGTCTTTGACTAAATGAAAGGGAAATTGTTGGAGGATGATATTGACTCTAATATTGGCAGGGAATAAAAAAGTGATTCAAATGCAAAAACTTCCAAAGCTAAAATAGGGTTTGCAAGTACATTGTTGGTCTCCTCTTTATATAGCATGCATAGATAGGATTGATTTGGACGGTTTGAAATTACACAAATTCTAAGACCTCGTGCCCGCAAATTATGACACCATTTTAAAGTCTATCTCATACTATCATAAAATGAGAAAGAAATAAGTTATGACGTCATTTTGAAGTATGATCTTATTTAAGGCTAAAAAATAATATCATTGTTAGCTCGCATGTTATCATTTAAAACAATAAATGGCGTGCTACATAATAGTCACATTTTTTTACTCTTAGTTTTCAAGATTTAAAGATTATAATTAATCTTTTTTAGTAGAATGAAAATTTATTTTAAGAAACAATCTTTGATATATTGTTATTATGTTTATTGCTATTATTTATAGTTTTAATATTCAAATAGAAATTAGTTATAATGTAAGAAGTTGTTTCATAATCTACAATTATATGTTATTAAAGTTTATTAGTATATCTATTTAAAAAAAAATAAATCAGTATATATTTCTTAAATATATATAGAGTCATTTTTAATTTAAGAGCTTTTTAATTATTTTTTTGCTTATTTTTATTTGAAGAGCTTTATTCAATCTATTAGAAGATTATTTATGAATAAATTTTGGTTTTTTTAAAAAATTAGTATTACAAACTAATATTTGCATAAAGAGTACCATAAAAAGTCAGTACCCACAAAGTCAAGACATGACCAAATTCAAATGATAACATGTTGGAGGGCCAAGACTCAACAGAACAACATAAGAACCTAGCATTTGAATCAGTCCGAATAGTAATGGAGTCGTTATCATTGACATTTAGTCATACATCAACCAAGACAAGATTATCATCAATTGTCTCTCAACTCTCCTCCGTAGAAGCATCCTCTAAATGATATCCAAAATGTATTGAAAAAATGACTACTTAAAAGCTTTTCTTAACTTTATAACTATTCAAGAATTATTTTATTAGATATTTACTTAAGAAATATTTTGTTGACTTAAGATCTAATAATTTTACTTTATAACTACTTTATTTACTACAAACATTATTGTATACACACAAAATTTAATTTTTACTTAAGAATTATTTTATTTTACGTACATGGTTTACTTCATTATTATTTGAAGAGTTTCTTTAACTTTTGTATGTGTTTTTTAAGTTTACTTTTGGAAAAGTTATTATATTTATTAAAAAATTTAGTAGTTATTTATACATTATATTTTTCAACAATATGTCAATTATGCATTTTATTAATCATAAATTTAAATCTTCATGACACGAAATTCAATAATAATATGATTATAAGTAAATCAACTTTTAATACTATTTTATATAGTCTAATAAATTCTACTATTGCAATTAACAACTATTATCATGACTAACAACTAGTTTTAAATTGTATCATTGTTCATCTTTCTTCATCACAATTCACAAAGTATTTTGGTAACATCCATCATCATTGTAAGTACTGATCACCATGGCTAGTAATAATTTTTTAAGTCATTCATCTTTATACTAGTGTTATTAATAACAATTATAATGTGGCATATAAAAATGTTTTATATTGCTCTACATCTAAGAGTTTGGCAAACACAAGTCACAAGGTATATTGTTTTCTTGTAGTATCCTTAACTATTAGCACTATTAGCAATAATTATTATTTGCAGAGTCAAGAGTTATGTACTTTGTAATCTAGATACTCTATAAATGCTCATATTTATATGTACACACCCTCACCATGTTTTAAAATGAACTTTAACCAATTTTATATCTATCTAACCCATTGTTAAAGTGCCAAGCATCCTCAATATTTCTAATTTCTATTTCTATACACTTTATTGACTTCTTGAAAATATATGCCATCTTGTATGCTAAATTAATTACAATAGTGATATGAATGGAGGTGATGTCAGGTGGAGCAAAGAAATTGAATCAACAAGGAGTAGGAAATTTTTTGTACTTGAGCATTAATGGTGGTAGGTCTGCTACTTGTGAAGGTGAGGATGGTGGATGCCATGCTACAGGTTTCTTAGGCATGTCCTGTTACAACTAGTAGTTGTCGTTGCACCAAAATATCAACCTGTTAATGCCTGATACAACCACTAGACTTATAGAAGACACAAGAGGCTATTAAACCATGTCATGAATCCCAAAGGAGTACATTGGCAGTTAGTCTAATAGTCCCCCCCTCAACATCACCCAAGGGGATTCAAACTTGTGACCAAGATCTGATACCACTTGTTACAACTAGCGGTTGTCGTTGTACCAAAATATTGACCTATTAATTCCTAATACAACCACTAGACTTATAGAAGATACAAGAGGCTATAAAACTATGTCACGAACCCTAAAGGGGGATGTTGGTGGTTAGTCCAACAAGTCCTCTCTTTTAAAGATTTTTATTAATGGGGCAATCCATGTCTCGAAGAGCCCCCCCAATCCCCATTTTCTTCTTGGAACTATGACATTTGATTCCTTTTCCAATGTCCTACTTTCTAGCACAACTATAAATGGTTAGAAAGTCTCTACAAATCTTGTTGAGAATTTAGAATAATTATATCTTTTGGTGCTAGACCAAAAGGTAAAATCTCTTCCCCTATAACTCGTCTTTTTTTTTCTTATCTTTCAATATGAGAGTTCTCTATTTATATTCTAGATTGTATTATTGAGAAGAGTGTTTCTAATATGGAGATGTATTTGTGGGTAAGTTCCTTGGCCCTTATTTGAATATTGATCTGGTGTGTTCTTTAGCTCTTAAAAAATAGAATACCAAAGGGCAAGTTGATGCCATTGCAATGGAAAGGGGGTTTTTCTCTTTCTCCTTCACTTGCAAAGAAGGTGTTCTAGTTATTTTGAAAATGGGAGCTTGGATTATTTTTAATTCAACTCTTTCTCTAAAAAAATGGGAGAAAAAGGTTTAATCCTAGAGATGGATTAGGATCCCTAATCTACCTATGGAGTTTTGGGATGAGGAATTTTTTAGAGGTATTGCTAACACCTTTGGACAACTACTCTTAATTGACTAAGCAATTTTTTCTTGTATACATTTAGTGTATTCTTGTATTTTTATAAGTGTGGAGAAATCTTTGGATCTTCCTTATTTGATTAATATTTACTTCAAGCTTGGGGTTTGGGATCATAATGTTGAGTTTGAGTCCATTCCTTTTGCTTGTTTCTTGTGCAAGAAGGTTGGTCATTGGACTAAGAAATACCCTAGTAATATTCAAAAACCTCTTCAAATGGTGTGGAGGGAAAAGGGTTCTTCTAAGGTTAATGACAATAATATCCCCAATGGGGATAAGGATAATAAGACCCCTAATGAACCTTCTCTAAATATATAGGTGAGCTTCACAAGTAACCTTCCCTTGTTGAGCCTAGAGAATACAATATTTCTAAGGAAGTTCTCCAATTAAGAGATTTCAAAGTTAGGAGGTTAATAAGGGTTTTATTGTAATAGATGTGTCTCAAGATTTTGTTCCCCCTAAAATAGAGATTTATTAAGACATTGTTGAATATCCTAATGTGGTTCATGCTCAACCTTGTATTAGGATACCTCATGAACCTTTACCTATTCATGGATATGAAGAAATTGAATATTAGAATAGGCATAGTGCTCAGTGTTAGGATTTTATTCAAGAGGTTATTGTTTTGAAGAGACCCCCCCTTAGAATTTTAAGGTGACTGAAATTTCTTTGGTATCTACCATGGTTGATCTTGAGGAAACTCTTTTTAGAATGGTGAAAACTAGAAATAAGAGAACAAACATGTCTCCCACTATTAACCAGAGATTGATAATCAGGAATAAATATAAGACATATTTTGGCCTCAAAACTAAGGTAAAATGAAGACCTTCCCAAAAAATTAGGGAAAAGGAGAGTAATATGGAAATTACTAAAGGAACTTAGATAAACTTGTTTGATATGTGCTTGAAGAGCACACTTTGGAGATCCTAATGAAGATCCAATACTACAATATGTGAGAGATAAATAAAACTCATAAACATGATCTCTTATTGAATAAGAGATCAAAAACCTAATATTTTACATATTCAATAGATAAATATGTAGAGATAAAAGTTATAAAAAATCAAAAGTTATTTGATCAAGGATGGTGGTCTCATAGTTTCAGGGTTGATGGTTCCTTTGGTGGCATTTACATATTTTGGAACCTGAGAATTGTTAAGAGAATTCCTTTGTTTGATTATTCTAATTATATTTCTACTAAATTTCATAATTCGGGAGATGATACCTCTTTGATTATCTCTAATTTTTATGCTTCTTATAGCAACAAGTTTGTGAGAATGAGACTTTAAAATATTTTAAGAAATTTTAGATCTCACTATCGTAATGATAGATGGTTACATTCATGGGGGATTTTAACACCCCTCTGTGATGAAAGTAAATGAATAGGGAGGTGTTCACTAGCTTCAATGGGGAAACTAGGAAAAATTATCCTATATTTCAAATCACTATATTAGGAATGAGAATAAACCACTAAGCTCAAGATGACTCAAGCAATGAATGGGTGTAAGGGTCCTCCTTTGCTTATGTGATTGTAGGAAATTTGAAATTTGAATGAGGGAATGAATAAATGAGGATAGATGTGCATAAATAGGAAGAAAAAAAATTGGTATGATAATTCTAAGACCAAATCTATAAAGTAGACAGAGTCGATGACCTATACTAGAAATTTTTTCTAGTTCTACCTGATAGGGAAAACCTAGGAAGACAAGGGCAATTGGAATTGCCCTTATTTTTGATGACCTACAATTAATTGAATATCTAGATGAACTTAAGGAATAATGATTAGAGATCACTGAGCTACTAAAGTGATATGTAAGATGATTAAATCAATCAATATGTTTTCATTGATGTCAACTAGTTTTGACTATACTTATCATGATAGTTAAAAACATCTGAATATCTGTAGAAGGAAGAAAAGATGAAGAAATGAGATATCTACATAAGGAAAAGATGGATATGATAGATAAGGATGAGGTATACATTGGGTAACTTATTGATGAGTATATGGCTTTATATTCTTGACTTAACCATGTTACATTAATCTATTATGAAGAAGAGATCTGAATTGAACAAGTAATATGGTTGGTAATTGAAGACTTCTATATACATCGAGCCCGTGTAGTGTATACCGAGTGACATTAATAACCAAGTTAGTTATCATTGATGCATTCAGTATTAACCGAGTATGGATGAAAACAAAATGCTAAGAAAAACCAACTGAAATTGATGAGTTGGAAATTGTTATGATTTTGAGGTAAAGGATGAAGTTAGTTATAAGATCCACGACTGACATAATTATGAGATGATCTAAAGGATGAGATTGAAATGTGTTATGGACACATCTGCTGGGGAAGGTTTAAGTGGAAAAATGGACAAAGGAGATTAAGAGGCAAAATCCTATTGCTGATATGAAAATGGTTTACTTGTCTATTTAAGAGACATGAGTTTCATTGTTGAAACATGCCAAACAAATAGAGACTACAGAGATTTCACGTGAAGACTTTATTCATGCATTCTTGATCAAACTGGTTATAGAAAGAGCCAAGTTGCAAACATTACCGAGCGTCAGAGAACTATTAATCGAGTAAATTAAATTGTTCAAATATTGCTTGGATAAAACAAGTGTTGGAAGGAATGAATGAGGTAATCACTGACCCGGTGATTATATATTGTGATAACACTAGTGCTATAAATATTTCCAAGAATCCGGTGATGCATTAAAAAAAAAAGCACATATCTATTAAGTATCACTACTTAAGGGAACAAGTTCAAGAGAAGCAGGTGAAATTGGAATTTGTAAAATCTAAAGAACAACTTGCTAATATTTTTACCAAGCCCTTACCAAAGGACACATTTGATTTGAGGACTAGACTAGGGGTCTGTCCCCTATCTATCGATCACTAAGGTGATCAGGAGGTTGCATCAACCTATACTTTATCATAAAATCATTCATGTTGATGCACATATCTCACGATTTAGGTTTTCTAAGGTTGTGAAAGATTGTAGAAGTTGGAACAAAGAGTTGTATATTAGTAAATGAAGGTACTTGATCTAGACCGAACAACAAAATAATTTGGCTACTGCAGAGTTGTTTATTTTCTTTGGCATTTTTGTCAAAGGGAGAGGAACTTCATATGAAATATCTATTGCTGAGAACATGAAATGGGAGAAAGAATTAGAGAGCTGAAAAAGATCAAATCCCCAGGGAGAGTCTGCATGGAATGTTGTTTTGTAGTGATTAAACATATAAAATATCAAGCTAGGAAGAGCTTACCAAGCTACAACATTTACCTACATAGTTGTAGAATACATGTTTGGTATGTATGGCATATTTCATATTGTTTGTGTTGCCATCAATGCCAAAGGGAAAGATTGATGACCTACAACTGATTCAATATGTAGATGAACTGAAGGAAGAGTGATTAGAGATCACCGAGCTACTAAAGTGATATGTAAGATGATTAAATCAATCAATATGTTGTCATTGATGTCAACTAGTTTTGACTATACTTATCATGATAGTTACAAACATCTGAATATCTATAGAAGGAAGAAAAGATGAAGAAATGAGATATTTGCATAAGGAAAAAATGGATATGACAGATAAAGATAGGGTATACATTGGGTAACTTATTGATGAGTCTATGGCTTTATATTGTTGACTTGAGAATGTTACATTTATCTATTATGAAGAAGAGATTTGAATTGAAAAAGTTAATGTGGTCAATAATTGAAGACTTATGTATACACCAAGCCCATGCAGAGTATATCGAGTGACAATAATAACTGATTTAGTTATCATCGACGCATTCAATATTAACTGAGTATGGATGAAAACATCAAATGCTAAGAACAACCAACTGAAATTGATGAGCTGGAAATTGTTATGATTTCAAGGTAAAGGATGAAGTTAGTTATAAGATCCATGACTAACATAATTCTAAGATGATCTAAAGGATGATATTGAAGCATGTTATGGACACATCTGCCGAGGAAGTTTTAAGCGACAAAATGGATGAATGAGATTAAGAGGAAAAATCTGATGACTGATATGAAAATGGTTTACTTGTCTATTGAAGAGACATGAGTTTCATTGTTGAAACATGCCGAACAAATAGAGATTGCAGAGATTTTGCATGAAGACTTTATTCATGTCCTGATCAAACTAGTTATAGAAAGAACCGAGCTACAAACATTATCGAGCATCAGAGAACTATTAACCGAGTAAAGTAAGTTGGGAAAATATTGAGGAAGTGAATTGATTAATGATCAGATGAGTTTAATGAGCATAGCATAGATCTAAATATTTGCAATTGACTTGTATTTGAATCATATCATAACTGTATCAGTTTACCCATTGATTTAGAAAAATCTCTTAACCGAGTGGACTTAACAGTCTTATTGTATTTCCATATGACATTCATTGAATGTTAATTGTTATCTTGTTGACCCCATAGTGAATGTTGGTCAAGAGTTAACAGTTAGTGATAAATCCTCTAACTAGGTCACACCTAACAGTGTGCATTATAACCTTTAACAGGGTTGGCTCCTAAGTGAGCTCACTTTAGAAGAGTGAAATATTTTGGATTACAGGTCCCAAGTGGTTTTTCCCTTAGCAGGGTTTCCATGCTAAATCATTGTGTTATGTGTTATTTTTTATGATTGTTTTTCTATCATACTTTACATACTACATAGTTGATTTAATCGGTAATCACAGTTTGGATAATTACTGGTATTCGGTAAAATGAATAGACATATTGATATTTTATCTTACCAAGTTGCATAAATTGTTGAAATAGTTTTCAAATGTACATCTGAGATTTTGGGACCATAGGATAAATGGTAAAATTGATTCACCCCCCTCTCAGTTATTCTAACAGTTTTGCCAAATTCTCATCTCAAAACCAAGGATATAAGTTAGACAATTATGACTTCTTGAATCAATATCTAAAGCTTCAATGTCCATCACTTGCACACAATAAACAAGGAGATTTTTAGGAGAAAGGTGTTTTCCTTAGTCAAAACCTTGTATATTAATTAACCTTTAAACTAAAATTAAATTGCATAAAGGAAATAAGTGTGTTATTAGTAGCAGAGGATAAATAAATGTTATACCTTCATAAATACTATATGGCTCATGAAGATGTATGAAAAGTGTCTTGATGTAGCCTTGACCTTGGATCTAGGATAGGAAGAACATGAATGCCTTCACACATGCTAGAATCTATACATTACTTCATATCTTCCATCCTTGATTTCTTGAATTGACTTGATTTATCCTTGGATGCTTGATTTTCTTGAATACTTGTTTGTTAATGGATTTCTTAGAGGAATTTTCCTTACATGAGACAATACTAGATGCCAAAATAAGGGAGGTAGCCTTGTAATTATACCTCTCCAAGCCATTTTGAGGCTCAAGAGTTGAAGTAGATTGACTTTAAATTTAGAATCTCACCTAAAATCATACACCAAACCCCATTAAAACTTGGGCCCAACTTAGCATGACAAGGGTGACTTTCAATGTCAGGCTTGTAAAATTTATGATCTTGTCTACCTAAGTCAGCCTTGTTGAGACAAAAATATCTCAAATTTTAATTGAGGTCAATATGATTATATGGATTTTCAAATGTGTGGAAAATTGGGTGTGAAAAGGGAAAACATGGGCCAGACATGGTAATAGGGCCCATGTGCAAAAAATTTAATGTTGAATGAAATAGTTAAAAGTAGCTCACCTATAATTAAGGTCCCTCATTAATCAAAGGACTCAAATGCATGGAAGAATGAAAATATACTAAAATGAGTGCCAAATAAGTATATCTTCTACACCTTAGAAAGGTTCTTACAATTTAGGATGCTATTTTTTGCCCCCACTTTAGCAGGAGTATGATTCTATACTCAATACTCATAGTAAAGTTGATCCAAAACATAGGAAAAATATTTTATCAAGATAAAAGAGACAAGGAAAATACCAAACCCCCAAGTGACTTAGGTCCTCATAAATAATAAACCAAGATGAAAATAACATTTATAAAAGAGAGAAAGATAACATGCCCAATTATCCTAGTAAGGTAAACTTACTATGGGTTACATAAAGGAAGAGATAGGTGAAAAACATGGAATTGATAGTCTAGTGAATTGAGTTATTCTAGTTGACCTATTTGTAAGGAAATCCATCAAATAATGTGAAAGGGCATAATAATATGCACAAGGTAAAAATAATAATGCATAGGGGCATAAAAGTCTAATCTCAATGAACACTTTTTATCCTTAATTAATCTACTAAACAGAGTTTACTAAACAAAAGGTAGGGTTTTCCAAGAAATTTGCAAAATATTGATCAATATGGCATGTGCGTAATGTGTAACAAAGAGTAGAGTGCAGGCCCCATGTTAAAGAAATTTTGTGTGCCTTAACGGGAGAAACAGATTTAAGGTGAGATACACTAAAAATACAAGCACATTTCCACTATGACTTGCCCCCCAAAAAGGAAAAAGCAAGGTAAATGAGGACATAAAAAGAGAGCATGAAAGGGGATATACCAACTTTGGGGTTAATACGATCATATGGTAACTCATGTACACTAAGATTTATAGAAAATGAATTGACATTGTCTCCCAAAGGTAGTATAACTATGAACACAATGACATAACACATAAGAGATACAAAAAAAAGTTGTTTTGGTCAACATTATGGAGACCAAAAAGAATGATGGAAGCTACCACTTTACATTGTCCCCAAATAGAAAAACAAAGGCATATTTGCAGTAATAGCACGTGTCCAACATAACATGTATACTGAAAAGGAAGATGACTCCGCTTCTATCTATACTAAAAAGGAGGACATGGCTGAGAGAGAGGATCGATCTGGATGACAAGAATCATGAAGGTTTGGCCGAGCTAAAAGATAAAGCCATTGATGGGGTCAATTTGGAAGAAGCCATGGAGCACAACTCCCATAGCCTGGAAGATCTTGTGGACACTGCTATTCAGTATGCCGAGAAGCACAAAATTGACAGAGACTTTCACAAAGAGGAGGTCCCCATCATGGACAATTTTTTTGCTGGTATGAGGCATGATGTGCTCATATCCAAAGACTCTCAGGACAATATACATGATGGTAGTAAGGATTCCAGTGAGAGGAGAATCAGAGAATCCTCCATTAAGCTAATTTTTGAGGACTTTGATGATAAAGAGGAAGTCACTACCAGTGCCCTACAAATCACCAAAGCTGAGGCTCTCTACTCCTTCAGATTTAGCAAGTGGTGCTTCCATGAGATAAAAAGGCTCCATCTAAAATGTAGGAAACTTGAAGAAAATAATGCTAACCTTCAGGAGAAAGTGGATTCCTTTATTAAAGAGGGAACCTTTAACACCCCTCCTGCTGACATCCATGATAGAATGGAAAAAATTGAGGGCACTCTTACTAACATTCTCTAGCATAGCAAGGATAGGATGAAAGCCTCTAGCATCAATCTCAAGGCCTTGGTCAACTTGTTGGATAATGCTCCTGAGGAGGGAAGTGATCTCAAAAATGACTCCCTGGTGGATAGCGGAGGCCCCAACTCCAGAACCCATGAGAGCAATAAGAAAAAATCTCCTACTCTGAAGAAGAATGTTGATGAGCTAAAAAGTGTCATAGGTCAGATGGACAATATCCAAGCCAAAATGGAGAAGACTCTTGATGAAAAATCAGGGATTATGTATGCGGCTGTTTAGGCTAGATCCCATGCTGGTTTTTGTTGTCTTTCGGGCTAGTGTTTTTTGAGCTGTCTTTTCTACTGATGCCCTTGTAGCCCCTTTGTTGGTCAGTTTGTTTCTGTAGTTTCTTTTTTTTTGTGCTCTTTCCTTTTGATCTTTGTTGCTAGCTTTGTAAAGGGTTTTGGGTCCCTTCAAAACCTATTTTTTCCAGTAATCAGAACATAACATGTATACAACATATAGAATGATTAAGATACAAATAGAGGAATGGTATGATAGTTTGATTCCTTTATCACCTTGTCCCAACAGAGCAACAAGGGTCATCTAAAAAAATCTATACAAAATATATAACAAGTAGCACACCATGGGTGAAACATAGTACAAAAAATACATAAAAGAATCCATCATACAAGATGAGCTAGCCAAGTGTACCACATGCCCCCATATCAGTTATCATTATTTAGGGAAGGTGGGAGACACACAAGAGGCACAACGTCAAGTATGAAAAATAGATCCATTACAAGTTCCATACAAGTACCATGCTCTAATGATGAATTAGTTTATTTGTCACAAGGAGGTAGGGATAAAATTTGTGAAAATTTATAGATAATTCATGATTTATTTCAATAAATGCATACATATCATCATAATTGTAAGAATAAACATCATTTGCATCATTAACACTGTTATCATCATCAAAAATATCTTCTTCATCTAAATTAATTATGTACAGTAAGAAAAGGGGGGATAGATAGGATGATGAAGTAAAATGTGTGAGATCCACCTTTTCCTAATTGCACAATCAAAAGGAACATGACACAATAAGCTCAAGTAGGACATAAGAACTAAGTAATTCAATGATCTTTTAATGATAATAAATTAGCAAGAGTTGAATTTTAGGGAATAGGACTGACCAATGAAAGATAGGGAGCTAAATGAGCTAAAATGATAACTTATAGTAGAAATAGACATATAAAAATAAAATAGGGACCTATAATGAATAGAAATGGAAATTAAATTACAGTATTGACCTATGATTGAAATTTGAGGCTCTTTTGGAGGGTATAGGTTGTCTAGGCATCCTATACCAAAGTATAGGGCTCTTTCCCATCTTGTACCCTACACTTTTTTCTAAAACTTTCAAAAATTGTCCATCAAATTTTGTACCTTCCAAATCTATAATAGTAGGTTTGCGATCTATTCTTGCACACAAAAAATGAAAATTTTTGGGTTAAAAGGGCTTTTCCTTAGTCAAACCCCTATTTAGGAATCAACCTTGAAATGTAAAATAAATTGCATGAAAGTGTAGACATCTAAAAATCATTCCTATTAGTTAAATTTATTTAATTAATAATCCCTGTGACATCATAATTAAAATTTTAATTAATTAATCATTGTTATCATATTCCCCTACCCATTTAATTAAAATTATTTAATTAAGTTGGGTTCATTATCTAAACTATTTAAATTTAATTCAAATACTCTCTTCTCTACTGTATTAAACTTATTTTAATACATGTCCCCCCATAAATCCCCTTTTGAATAAATTTCTATTTATTTAAATCCATCCACATCCTAAATATTCTTCTAAGCTTGGGTTAATATAAATCCCTACCTAAAACCTACCCTCCTTCCTAATCACTCCCTTAACCTCACTTAAGAAGTGATTCCTAACCTCATTAGTGCTAATGAGATGCTCACACATGTGTGAGAAACTCTTCCCAAGGAATCCATCAAACTTCCTTAAATGCTCTAACTCTTTCTTACAACTTTGTCCCCCACACTCTTCCCCAAAGTTTCTCACACATGTGTGAGAAACCTTAAGCCCTTCAAACCTTAAATCCCCATCTTGTCTCAAATTGACCTTTCAACATAGTCATCCTCTCTAGTCTATGTGTCTCCTATGTGGCTCCCATATGGATGCCACATAGGTGTCACCTCATCCAACCCCTCTTTGTTTCTCCAAAAATATATAAATAGAGGCCCTCCCAAGAGTAAATCCATCTTTCATTTTTGCATTGTTATCATGTTAGTTTAGCTCTATAATTTTATAGCAATTTAGCATTTATTTTCTTGTTCTTGTTTTTCAATCTAAATCACATAGAATGCTTAGCTTAAATGGTGAATGAATCTTAGTCTTGCATCTCATAGTAGCCTTCAATCTTCATCTTCATTTTCATTTGGAATCCATTATTGAAAGCTAGTTCTTCATACTAGTTTTTCACCATCTTGGGTACCTATTAGCTTGCATTTAGGTTTTAATCATCTTGAGCATTCATTGGGGATCTTTCCATTGTGTTTGGGGAGCACATCCACAAATCTCCAAAATGAACAAATTGTTAGGAATGGGAACACTGAGAGGGGGGGGGGGGGGGGGTGAATCAGTGTTCCACAATATTAATTTCTGATCTCTTGAAACTTAACTCTATTACTTAAATGCTGAACTAAATATTAAAGCAAGTAAAGTAAAAAACCATAAAACATAACACTAGATATGATTACAGGGAAACCTTGGACAAAGGAAAAACTACAGTGGGAATTAATACCCACTAATAACTGTACTTGTGTATTATGAACCTGTTAATGTTCCTTAGCCCTATTAGGAGCTGCCATTACAATGCTTAAGTACAATGACCTTGTCAAGGGTCAGACCCTGTTAGGAGTCTTTTACAATTAACCTTGTTAGGGGTGAGGACACACTATCCTAGAGATCACTTCTCAAATGGGTGAAGGCTGCAACCTTCTGAATATCAGATACACACTATATCTGCAAGGTGAATTGATGCTATGACACTGCTTGTCTCATCAGTTCCTTTTGTGTGCTGATGCTTTAACCTCTTGTAAAGCTCTATATCATACTAACTTCTCTTTTCATACTTCTTCTCTTCTTCTATCAACTCTATATATCATTCCATATCTAAATACAAAGGTGCATGTCTTATTTATATGTGCAAACAAAACTATTCACTAAGTCGGCCTATAACCTATTACATACAACACTTCCAAATGAATTGGCTCAAGCATGTTGACATACATTGATATTAACATGTCTATAACATAAATAAAATAGGTGCATAGCCTTTACAAAATAATATTATACATGCTAACCAAAATACTAACAACCGGCTCCATGCTCTGTTCTGTTATGTCGCTTATTGTTTGTGTCACTTCAACTAGTCATTGTAACTTCATCATACTAACTCATCTAATCATGTGTTCTTAACCATAGCTTAATAACATATCCAAAAGCTTATCTTCAAGGGTGCATACCAAAATTGGGTCATACGCACATGTGCTGATGCTCTGTTCCTTAGGTGCTTCACTGACTGTCATGTCTTTCATACAACCATTTTTCTCATCTTCTAAGTTATGCGCTGACTCCAAAACTTCATATGACTTTGTTTCCATGATGAAAACACTAAATCTTAGTCATATACACCAGTATAGTCAACTTTCCAACAATCTCCCCCTTTGTCATTGATGGAAACAAAGGAATATGGTGAAGTTACTAAAGTGTATCTTACACAAAAAATTTCTAACATATAGTCTTATCATATACTCTATCTTATATCTCTACTGCCCTTTATATACTCTACTCCATATTTCTCCTATATTTCTCTACTCCCCCTTTGACATTAATGACAAAGGTTCTCAAAAATGAAACTTCATGTACTTACACATAATGAGTACATCTGGATATGCAATCTTCAAGTTTTGGATCTCTTGCTGCCAAAATGCCTTGAGTGCATCTATTGTCTAGAGATGGGCACATAGTGCATAAGTTATCTTCTCCATCTTCTCCAAATCTGAACTCAAACATTGATCATATGTCACCATCATGGCATCTATCTCTTTGATATTCTAATTGAGTACATCCAATGAGGGTGCAAGTGCATGTCTTAACTGTGCTTGCCTAGCCCTTATCTGAGCCATTTATTTTTCTGCCTTATCAATCTTATCCACTTGTCCTTGGTAGATATTATTACACATATTTATATCTGTGGAGGGATCTTCTACAAATTTTTGTACTGCTTCTATCATAGATTCAACTTCCTGAATCTTCTTGGAAAGGTCTGAAGTAAATTTATCTTTATTCATACAATCAACTATTATTTTCCTTTCTTTAGCTGATGTCTCCTTTAACATTGCTTGACCAACCTTGAGAGAATTGAGGTCAAGTGTAAAGTTACCTATCAATTCACTTAGCCTCTTCTTAATATATTTCTCTTTTGCTATCTTGGATGTTGATTCCTCAAGCCTTGAGAAATTTTCTTTGAAGCTTGTTAGGATGGTGCTGACATCATCCACCAAATGAAATTTTATCACTTTCTTGTTCTCAGGCAATAGGTTGTTTAGTATGCTTACTGATTCAACAAATAATGGATTTCTCATTACTTGTTTATCCTTTTCTTTCTCCATTGCTAACACACTTATTTTTATTAGGTCCTCTTCTCTCCATGAATCTAAACTTGTTGTGTCAGGGGTCAAACTTGACAACAATGATATTGAGGGCTTAGGGGTAAGAAGTGTGTTGTCCATTACTTCATTTTTAACCTTCACTGGAATTCCAACATAGGGCTCTTCTATAGGTTCATCTTCCTTTTCTTCTGCTTCTTTCTACTCTTCTTCTTCTTGTTAAGTTATGTCTTCAATATGAACTTCTTCTTGTTGCTTAGGAATTTCTTCAACGCATAAAATATCTACTTCCTCAGTGCTCAGAAATGCTTCTTCAAACTTGTCTAAGTCTTTGTCTGTCGCCGCCATGGATATTTCTACATTATCTATCATAATTGTGTCCTCCTTGGCTTTAGGCATAGGCACAAAATCCTATGGACCTATCATAGGCACATTTGGGATCGCAGCTACATTTTCTTGCTCAAAGGGAACTTGAGTTGTAGGCACAGATAATGGATGCATATGTTGTTCCAAAAATATCTTCTTAAATACTTTTTCAGTTTCCTTTGTAACCAAATCATAGTCCTTATTCATAATCTGCAGAGTTCTCAGTTTGGTTCTTAGGTGAGGCTTCACCAAATTCAGAAATAAGGTTTTCTCTTCTACTGAACACACTGGGAGGTTATCATCTAAAGTCTTTTCCCTTATTTTGAAGTCTTCTTCTATAGCCTATCTCTTCAAAGAATCAAGTATATTCCATACTTGATCAGGAATCATTGTCTTAAGTTCCAAGACTATCTTCTTGAACTTAATCATGTTTTTGATAATCATACCATGGATCTCAAATTTATCTATCTCATGATACTTTTCATAGAGCTTAGCTATTTAATCAATTTTGCCTTCATCTACTACTCTTGTTCTCAAAACTTCTAGATTCGGTAGGAATCCTACCTCAGGAGGTGCTTGAATATTTCTCCCTTGGCTTCTAGTTGACCTTGCTGATGGATGGCTTGTGCCAGACTACTTCTTCCTCTTAGGCATCCTCCTAGGCTTAGGAGGTGCTTGAGTGGACTCCAGATCAATAGTATCTGTGAGTGCAGGAGTTTTTTCTTCTATCCTTTTCTTCTTCTCCTTAGGGTCATTAGTCTTCTCTATTTTCACTTCAAAAGAGGGTGCACTCTCAAGTTGCATTGCAATCTTGGCTTCCCTAGCTTTATCTAGATCTAATTGTGTGACACCATGTATTTCAGTATGTCTGATGTTATCTTTGATGCTTGCTTTTTTGTTGTCGCACTGTACAAGACTGAATCTACATGTCTTGTCTTCTCCACATAAGTACCCCATCTTGGTTCATTGGGATCCTTAGGTGCTGATAGAAGGACTTGTGCATAAGCTTCCAAAATGTGTTCTTCCACTTTATAACCAAGTGAATGGATCCACTTAGTCCTTGGCTCCACTGCTTCCATGCATGTGATATCTTTCTCAACCATGAAACATATGTTGTCCTTATACTTCTCAAAAATAATCTCAGGTATCCTAGACCTTCTCTGCATTCTGATTTTGAATGTCTTTATTTGTAGGTCCATAAAATATTTCAAGGTGCTTTCAGATGATGCCTTGAATGATATTTGTGGCATTGTAGGAAAACTCTTATCAAGGTAAAGATCTAATACTTTAACAACTATATGAAAGTACATATAGATGATTAGTGACCCAAACCTAAATATCTTGCTCTTGTCATGTTTGATAGCTCTTATGTTATCCATCAATTGTGCGTGAAAGATCTCACAGAAGTTGAACTCTCTATTTTCCCTTACTATTCTGATAGCTGCTAAAATAGTACCTTCAGACACACTATTCACTCTATTTTCATGTTAGAACTTATACCCAAGTATCATAAACATAAGCTTTATGTCTTTCTCTTCTATCGGCTCAATTGTCATGCCATAATTATCATTGTGGGATTTACAAGCTTGCTCCACTTGTTTCCTCACATCCTTTCTAGTAGGAAGAATGATGCTTGTCTTAGATAATCCTGTCATCTCATAAATGAGATCTGAAGTGATGTGAATAGGAACTTCTCCTATCCAGAATAGGTCATCATGAATTTTCTCAATAGAATCTTAATCCATTCAGATTCATAGAATTTGTATGTCGTAGCATACTCAATAATAGGGTTGTTTTCTAGGTGCATGAACTCATCCATGAATGTCCTATCTAGTTTTATCATTATCTCTAAGTGCGACCTAATTCTGTCCAATCCTACAGGTTCCTTCTTGCAATAAATATATGTGTGTATGTCTTCTACGTGCATTACTCCCATCAGAATCCTAGAGAACGCTCCTTCTAGGTCATCTAAGACTATCTTAAAGGGATACTTCTTGAAAATGTATCTCTTCCTTTCAGTAACATCAAACACAACTAGAGTGGCCATTACTTACTTGTTTAATCATTTAAATAGGTTTCCAAGGGTTTCAAAACCATCGCGTCTGAACAAGGGTTTCACAACCAACTTTCACACTTCTTCGCTGATAAACCAACTGCAATCCTTTAGCTTTAACTGCTTGATCTCTTGTTCTCTCCAAAGACTCAATCTAGAATGAAAATGTGTGGATAAAGGATCTCCAGTGACAATAAAAACAACTTTATGCAATTAATGCTTGCTACCATAACCTAGAATGCAATAGAGAATTCCAATCTTTGATTCTACTAAAAATTAGGCAGTGCGCTCTTGCATACTGTATCAACTAGTATCCAAACTACTATAACCATAGGTGCATACTCTGAGGGTGAGTATACCAACCACGCAGGGGTCTAGAGCTAATCTAGCTCCCCCTATGACCATGAGGGTCATTCATCCAAAGTAGAGGGTGCGTCCATTACAGATGCATCCAATACATATTCATCAACATTATCCTTCTTTAATTCTATCCAAATCAAGCTCACATCTTTTGTGGCTTTCACAAACTTGACTTCTCTAGATTCATCCAAAATTGATCTTTGAGACTTATTAGGGATTTCTTGACTTTGCACTTTTGATCTGTAGAACTTTGAGATGTGTACAGCCTTGTTACAAGAGTGACAAATAACTGGAGGCCTTATATTCCTTGGCACATTGATGTGAGTTACCATACCACACTGTCTAGCTTTATGACTATTATAATTGCATATCTAACATGTAATTTTCTGAGGACTTCTAACATTTTGTTGAGGATGATTTCTTTGATTATGTTGAGTCTAATTTCTTTGATTTGATCTACATTTGTAGCTCTATGACCAAAATTATTGCATGAATAAAAATAACCATTGAAATTTCTTACCTCTTTACCTTCTCTTTCTATGTGACCATGCTTGTTATAGGCATAACAAGTTTTGTTTACTGGCTTGCACTCATCCTTAGATGGTTCAGCTTTAGCTTCAATAAGATTTCCAGTCTTCTTAGCTTTTGTAGATTATTTTGGTGCTTTCTTTCTTTCTCCAATATCATTGATTTGATTTTGTGCATCATTGAATCCAATACCAATGGTATCTCCTTTAATATTTTGTGCATACAACTGTGACTCTATTAGATCCTTTCTTGTATGCAATTTGTCAATATGTTTCTTTGCTTCTTTTAATTCAGATTCCATTTGCTTCTTATTTTTCTCTAACTCTAAGATTTTCATGTTTGCTTGCCTCAGTTCTTCATCCAACTATTTGTTTTCCTTGACCTGTTCTTCATAGGCTTCCTGATTGTTAAATAGCTTTTCATCCAACTCTTCAATTTGATCCTTCAAAGATGTGTTTTCCTCATTCAACTTTTTGACCATTTTTCCTAAATCACTTGTAGAACAATCTTTCAAATCTTTTCTCAGTTTCTTGATGAATACTTGAGAGCCACTAACCTTTAAATTGAATTCTTCAATTTCTTTTTCAGGTCTGTGAAGTTCTTCAAGAGCTACTTCAAGATTCTTCTTTAAATGTGTCACTTCTTTCGAACCCATGATCTCCTCAAGTGGTTAAACTTCTCTTCAGAGGACCAAAGCTCTGATACCTATTGTTAGGAATGGGAACACTAAGAGGGGGGGTGAATTGGTGTTCCACAATATTAATTTATGATCTCTTGAAACTTAACTTTATTACTTAAATGTTGAGCTAAATATTAAAGCAAGTAAAGTAAACAACCATAACACATAACACCAGATATGATTATAGGGAAACCTTGGCCAAAGGAAAAACCCCGATGGGAATTAATACCCACTAATAATTGTACATGTGTATTATGAAACTGTTAATGTTCCTTAGCCTTGTTAGGAGCTATCATTACAATGCTTAAGTACAATGACCTTGTCAAGGGTCAGACCCTGTTAGGAGTCTTCTACAATTAAAACTATTAAGGGTGAGGACACAGTGTCCTAGAGCTCACTGCTCAAATGGGTGAAGGATGCAACCTTCTAAAAATTAGATACACACTATATCTACAAGGTGAACTGCTGCTATGACACTTCTTGTCTGATCAGTTCCTTTTGTGCACTGATGCTTTAACCTCTTGTAAAGATCTATATCATACTGACTACTTTTCGCATACTTCTTCTTTTCTTGTATCAACTCTATATATCATTCCATATCTAAATACAAAGGCACATGTCTTATTTATATGCACAAACAAAACTATTCACTAAGTCGGCCTATAACCTATTACCTACAACACTTCCAAATGAATTGGCTCAAGCGTGTTTACATACATTGATATTGACATGTCTATAACATAAATACAATAGGCGCATAGCCTTTACAAAACAATATTATACATGCTAACCAGAATACTAATAGTCAACTCCATGCTCTGTTCTATTCTGCCACTTACTATCTGTGTCACTTCAACTCATTGTAACTTCATCATACTAACTCATATGATCATGTGTTCTTGATCTAGGAGCATCCTGGGTGTAAGAGAAATCTTGCATCACCCAAAAATATTTATGTTTTTGTATTCAATAAGGGATATCTTGTGCAAAGCTGCTATTTATGGAAACTTGCTATTTTTAGTAAGTTGGTCATACGATCTCAGAATGTTCTAATTTTACATGTGGAGGTTCATCTCAGTCATATTAGCCTACCAGTAAAGTTTCATGGTTAGATCAGGTCTAGTTTTGGAGATATTGAAGATTTTCGGTATTGGCAGTAGGGTACAAAAACTTTGAGCTCAGTTTTGAAGGATTTAGAGGCCCCGAATGAGGTCAAAAATTTGGGTGACAAGAACTTGCATGAGTGAAGCCTGTAGAGTGCTTCGTGGCCTTTCCAAAATGGGGTTATAATAGTCAATCAAGTCAATTGGTGATGACTTATGGTCTCTGGAAGTCAGGCCACCTGAAATGGCAGAAAATAATTTTCCTTCAAAATTTTTGTTCAGGTTTCAAAAGTTATTTTGAGCCGACTTTGATCTAATAAATTGAAAAATAAAATAATTCTAAGTTGGTCGGCCCTAAGGGCTAAATTTTTGGAACCTTCTCGGGCGGTGGAAAATGCCTATATAAAGAAGGCACATAGTGTTGTCTAGGGCAGTTCTGGGGTAGTAGATCTGGGTATTGATTCGAGGCTTTGTCCTACATAATATTGTAAGGGAATGCCCATGTGGCTTTGCATATTGTAATTTTGAAAGTTTTTAATTCCACATTTGTGGAGATAATAATAAGCCAATTTTTTGTTCTTGCATATGGTTGTTGTTTCTTTATTTATGTTATGTGTTTGCGGTATTAAGGGGAGCACCCTTCATCAGTTCTTAACCATAGATTAATAACATATCCAGAAGCTTTTCTTCAAGGGTGCATACCAAAAATCGGTCATACACAAGTGCGCTAATGCTCTGTTCCTTAGGTGCTTCACTAACGGTCATGTCTTTCATATAACCATTTTTATGATCTTCTAATTTATGCACTGACTTCAAAACTTCATATGACTTTGTTGCCATAATGACAACACTAAATCTTAGTCATATATGCTTGTATAGTCAACTTGCCAGCATAAATCAAATGGAACTTGGGTGCTTCCATTTTAGTTCAATCAAAGGTGGTGTGTTGAATCCTTTATTGTTCTTGCATTCTTTTGAACTAACATTTGATTGTCTATGCGTGCTCGCTACAGGTTTGGTTCTTCACACTCACATTCTTGGCATGCCCTGTGGGACTCTCACTTTGCAAAATTGAACCTTATTTATAGATTTCTAATTTATTTTCTAAAATTTTGGTAGTCCTTGTACTAGATAGTGACAATCCTCATACGAGTAAACAACATTCTATGTGTTTACTCTTACTACACAATGAGTTTACTTGTACTACTAGCTAAGAATACTCGTATTGGCTCCAGTCCTCTTTGTTTGCATTTTGTCTAACATTATGTCATCCCTTTACTTGTATTGTTCTTAGATTTTACTCGTACGAAAATCTAGGAATTATCATATTATTTCTTACACATTCTTGTATCATAAACTGCATTTCCTGTTTGCTCATACTGAACTATGTATATTCTCGTACGATTCTGCACTCTAGAGTCAGATCTCTATTTTATCATTTCAGAAACAAAGAGCATTTTTAGGGTCCTAAATCTTTGTTTTTTTGGATTTTGGTGAATATTTTAGCTTCATATTACCTTTGACCTTCTATTTTGGAGGTTCTAGCATGTTTTTGTAAGTCATTTAACAAAGAAATCACTTACCAAAGTCATCAACATTTTAGACTACTAATGCTTTTTATGGTTTTAGGACACATATCAAATACTTCTTTGAAGAAAAAAAATACTAAATCTATCTTCTTGTAGGTTGCCTAGGAGATACAAACAAACGTCATGTTTTCGTTAATCTCTTTTTTAGGCATATTAACAAAAGTCCACTTGTAGTGTTTTGTTAAGTGATAGGGGAGTATGCTCTTGTCTTTTTGAAACAATAAAAAACTTAGATGCATTTGACAATATTCTTTAATAGGGACTTTGGGAATGAACAAGTGTGTTTGATGTGTTTGGGAGAAAACAACATTGAATAGGAGAGTATGCTCTTTTCCTCTTGAGGTAAAAATAGAAATCTAGACTCCTTTCATTGCCAATCCATGCTTTTAAATTCATCCTTTAGATGGGATTTCTGGTTGAGGTAAAAATCTCTGAGGAACGGCCCACATGATAACAAGGTGTAAGCCCACCAGTCCAACTCATGTTAATCAAATTTGCTTCTTGGGGTTAAAGCCTCAAAATTTGAATACCATTTGAGCTTATACTTAGCTCTCACCTAACACATCAGTAGGGTCTCTCGATCTCAATCACATTTACATGACAACTTGTGCCAAGGTTCTTTGTGGAGCTATATTCCTAAATCAGGTGTGCATGGATACATAGAATGTATTCAAATAGAGACCTTCACTAAGATCCATAAAATAGAAGCTACCTGGTTCACCCCTAAAAGTATGATAGTCCAAGTGTAAGGAGAATAGTAACCTCCCAGGGAAACTCACCATATCATTCCTTCCTGAGTGTTTGGAGTCAGATAATATGACATCATGACTAAAGAAATTATGTGCTTGGTGATGGTCATATTCTGATTAGCTCTTGAAGTGTGCCTAAGTCAACAAGTGAGGATTTTTACACTCCACCAACTCCTTAGGGTAGGCATTGTGCTTGATTGTTTGAAATTTTTTCCCAAGAACATACACACCGCAAAAAAATTTTCAACTTCATTTTCACTATTGCTTGTTTCCCGCAAGGTTTCTTTGTCCCTTGTTAGATTTTTTTTAGATCCGTGACTATTATTTTGTTGGTTTGAATGCTTAAAAATTTGGTCCTTTCCATTAAACAGATTAATTGAAGAATTAGACTGAAATCCCAATTAATCAGATTCATCCAAAAATCTCTTAAACCTAAACGCTCTCAAAATCATTTTTTTGGAAACATTGATCAACCCAGCTAAATTTCCATCCTTTTGAGATATGACCGATTCAACAAAGCATAAGAAGGAAAAGTTACCAATTTCCTGTGTTTATCAAGAAAAGAAAGTTGCAGAACATAAGCTTAAGGATCACCAACCTTTCCTAACCACAATCAAAGAAGAAGCCAAGTACCAAGAGAAGATTGACAACGTAACTTACAATGCCAAATTCATCCATTTTGGAGCACATTTCTAGATAAACTATAATTTTGTTACCCTTGAAAGTGAAGACTAGTTGGCTTGTTGCATGACACATCCTTTTAAATGTAACAAAATTGTCTCGACATCCTTGCATTATTGCATCATAGATCATCCTTTAGGTGCATTTACATCATCCCCTTAGATAATCTCATTTAAATCAAAAGCATCATCCTTAATCTAAACAATCCAAAAAAAAAAGTCCAAATCCAAAAATCAATCAAACCATCCAAGTCTTTGCCTAGTGTCGTATCCTTTTGAGTAGCTAAAGCGTTTATCCTAAATTAAAACCATCCTATAGCTCCACTCATTGGCTAAGAATTGTCTAGGGTATCTCTTGTCTTTGTAGGCCTCATCATCTTGATCCAAAGATTGGCTTACATTGACAAGGATCCTGTCTTCCAAAGATCACAAGTCTATCTAAGGTTGAGAATCCCACCCAATTTGATCTTACACCAGGAAAAGGGAAAATAATTCCTAATTGGCACTAGGTAATCCTTATCTCCTAGGACATCCCTAGCATCCCAATCAAACAACATCAAAGTATCCTTAGTCCATCCAGGTTCATCTTGATTCTTACATTTTTCCTTAGGTCTCCTTAAGAATATCCTATCACCATCTTGAGGTTTCCTTACAAACATCTTACATTCATCCACCACTGCATCTTCATTTCCCCATCTTAGGACTTGCATTTTCACCGAGACACAATCAAAGAAGAGAAAGGATATGGATCCTAATCTCGTCACTAGTTTGTATGACTCCAACAATCCTACAACTGCAATGGTAATGTATGATCTTCAACTACAAGGACATATCAAATAATTATGTGTAGATCCAGATAAAACACCCACCACGGGATCCATGTCCAAGCATTTTTTAGTCACCCTAGCCACGCCCAAATGTTTAGTGCAGTCATAGCCCAAAATTTCCTTGCCATCTTGGCTAACTACACATAGAAGGGTACTCCCATTCCCCTAGGACTTTAGCCTTTTAACCCCACAAAACCCCTTCACATCCCTGCTAATGCCTACCCTAGCATTGTCCAAAAATCATCGATCCCATATTACAAGTATTCTAGGTGGCCTCACCTATCCCTCACCTATTGCAATCTTGCTCCACAAATCCCTTTGCACACACAATGACATAATCAACTCCTTTTTCCATCTTGGGACCACCTTCCCCACCTGTCACATTTCAAGCCACCATGCAAGCGCAAAGCTATGCACAAGTTCTACCACCACCTCCCACATCGAGTTCCACACAAACAATACCCATACCTTTTATGATCTAAGCTTCCACATTAGCACCACTCTTCTAGGGGAAAAACAAGCACCTCCCTTTACCGCTCAATAAACCTTCACTCAAGCACCCATTCCACACGTCACCTAGCCTTCTCCTACCGAAGTATCTCTCCTACCTTTTACTACTTGTACTCGAGTCCACCAAGCATTTTATACATCAGGGATGTCTCTTACAAGACCCCCCAAACAATCATTCACATCACAAATCCCTATTAGCACAACCACCTTCCCAACTACCTCCACATCCCAACCTGCTACGAGGGTAGATTCTTCTTAGGGCCTTACTCAAGAACAAATGCACACCCTAGGGATACAAATTCAATCATATATATCTAATCCCAAAAACCCACAAACAAATTTTCCATTCACAGCACAACCACCACCGCCACCTCAAACCATGTCTGTCCCCACATTTACCAATTGTCTATCTATGTCTACCGCCACCTCTCAAACCATGCCACCAAAACAAAAAAGTTCCTCTGATCTCGCCAACTATCCTACACAACTACTTCCTATCACTAGCATCCAAGACCCTGTCCCACCTCTTAGCAATGCAGGAATGCCCCCCACATACATCAGCCAAACACTAGGCCAATCACATTAGCAATCCACACCATTTCACCAACCTCCTCTATAATAATATTACTTCCCCATGTAAGAAACATCCCCTCATTCCCCAGCAACATCCCCCCATTCCTTAATAACATATCTTCATTCACCAACAACATCCCCTCATTCCCCAACAACAAAAGACTATGTCCTACCCTACATAGTAGTATACCTCTGCACCTCAATAACAATACATTGCCCAACCACCACTGCAAAATCCATTCTAGTTCACCTACATAGCAAGGTGATCCCCTTATCCAATCCCATAGTATCCCTCATAGAATCATCTATATTCCCTTGCACCATCAGATCCATTCCCAATGGGAGTACCCACTCCAATACTTGCCAATTCAAAATGAGAATAAAATAAGACTACCCTCAAAAATATTTGTGTTAGGACTGAAAGTAAAACCTTCAATTTTGAGGAAGTCTGTGTCTATCCTTTTGAAAAATCTATCACAATAGTCCCCTTCCCCAAAAACTTCAAGATGCGCAAGTTTGATAAATATTGGGGAAAGGGAGATCTAGTTAGCCATGTTAAGGAATTCTACATGGATTTCCAAGAAGTTTCCTATAGTGGCAATTTCCTCATGCACCTCTTTCCCAAGAGCTTGAGAGGAACCGCTATTAAGTGGTTCTATAAAATACCCTATGGGTCAATAACAACATTTGCAAAACTTTCTAAAAAATTTGTAGCGCAATACGCACACAATGTCAAAAATGAGTTGTCCCTTTTGGACTTATGCAATTCAAAATAAAAGGGAGTTGAGAGCTTGGCTGACTATCTATAGAGATGGAAAAACCTCATTACGAGACTTCATACCAATCTTTAGAAAAAACATCTCACAAATATCTTCATTGACAATCTACACCCGAAGTTATCCCACTTCATGCGTATGAATTGCATAAAAACCTACTAGGACATTAAGGGAAAAGGGATGGATATTGAAAGAGGCCTCTTAGATAATAGTACCATTAAGCATTATAAGGAAAGATCACAATAAAATCCCAGCAATGAATAGTCTCGTTACTAGAAAAAAATAAGAACGCTATTACAGATGAAGCCACAAACACCAAGCATATCTAGGTTGTTGTGGCTGGTCCACAACCACCTATGCCAGTGTATCAAAATGCACCTATTTACCAAGTGCCTGGCCATCTTACCAACAACCCATGCAATATTGTCAAAACCCAGCAAATCAAGCCAACACTATATCAATCATCCAAGGAAAAAATAAGTTGCGTGTCCAAAATAATCAAAAGTGCTCATTCACCCCTCTTGATGAACCTTTGGACGTGATCTTCTATAGAATGACCAGTGACAACTTGATTATTTATTCCTAGACCCAGACATTCAATGAATCAACCACCAAGCCTTCATGGTATAAGGACAATCAGTATTGCAATTATCACTGTGTTAAGGGACACACCACTGTGAAATGCATGAAGCTCAAGCATTATGTCAAAAAGGAGATCACAATCAATGTTCCTACCCAAGCATCACCCAATGCCAACCTCCAAATATACCAAAATGTGTTTCCTCAACACAACACTAAAAATAATGCATCCAATGCTAATCCACCACCTCAGAACCAAGGTGAAGGCAAGCAAGATGACCATGCTAATGGAAAATACTACACAACTCCTTATATCAACTATGACAAATTTATCAACTGCATTTCCCAGGTCGAACCCAATGTAAATGCCATACATGTCAAAGGCATAGAAAGTTAGTGTGCGGTCACCACCTATAGAGGTAGAATCTCTATTGTCGGTGCCAATGTGGCTTCCACAACCAATGCACAATATAATCTCCTAGAACACCTTGGGAATACCCCAGCCCAAATCTCTATCCTTGACCTTCTCTGCACCTCACCCATTCACCAGGAAATCCTTAGAAAATCCCTCCAAGAGGCTTGTTTCCCCATGAACATTAACACCATCTAGTTTGAGAACCTCATGGGACACTTATCCACATCTTGTACTCTCTCCTTCAAACCATCTGATATGTCATCCATTGAACCCAATCACAATCTACCTCTCCACATCACCGTTATGGTAAATGACTTTTTTGTTAAAAGGTTCATGATAGATAATGGCTCAACCCTTAACTTGTGGACACTAAAATTCATCTAGAAAGTGGGATACTTAGAGGCTAATATATCACATGAAGCCATCACTATCAAGGCCTAGGATAACTTGGAGCGTACCTCAAAAGGTACTATTTTTTTGCTATCAAGTTGTGCCCAACAATCCAAGAAACTATCATCCATGTTTTTGATCTTAATCTCCCTTACAACATCCTCCTTGACTGACCTTTGATTCACTCCATCAAGGTCATCCCATCCACGCTGATCCCCAACCCTTCGCATACTATCATGCATTGGAAGCATCATTTCCCCATTACACCAATTGTCTTGGATTCGATATTGGCACTTTAGTCACCATCTCTTCCCGATCCGACTATGATACAGAGACAGTCCTATAATCCACTCTTTCCACTATCAATATCAACAATAGGGGTTGTGTTGAATATAGTTTGATTGACACCTTCACAGTAGGGGCCCTACCACTTGATCCACATATCCAAGGGCACCCATGTCACCAAAGCACACCTCCTCAAGCAGAGTTGGAAGTAAAGAAAATGGGACCATCCACATTCATCTCACATGGCATTATGAGTAATCAAGAGATAAACCCTGATATCAACATATGGTTGTATAAAGATCCCCCACCTCCTGAAACCCAACTCCTTGAGTACTTCAAAGATAAATACCCTGCATCACACAAATGGGCTACAAAATAATGGATCTATCAAGGTGGCAGTGTAGGAACCAAAGAAGGTGGTGCGAAAAACCCATTGGAAGCCTCATAGAACCTAAGACATTGATGCCTTGGATTTAATATCCATCGCCTGCATATACAAGGCCCTAATACCACAACTGAGGGCACCAATTTTCCCAACGTTACCCTCCTAAATATCCAAGAACAAATCATGGAAATCAAAGACATCCTTGAAGAGGAAGTGAAGAAATTTTACAATGATATATTCAATAATGAAACCTTCCTGGGAAAAATTTTCCTTTGCCAACTCACCATCAATATTATCAACTTCCCCCTCATCCATCCCAAACTCATAGACTTGGACCAACAAGTGTTGCACACATCGATGAGTTCCAAAGAGAAGAAGCGCTCCAAAGATTCATGGGGGCATCCAACCAAAAACAAGACTGGGAGCATGAATCGACATATGTCTATAAGTTGGACCCCAAGGGATACTTCAGAGAAGAGGAAGTCTTTAGCCACAAAATGAAAAATAAAAAAGAAAAGAATGATTCTTTTTTCAAAAACCCCTCTTGGGCACATTCTGAATCTAAAAAAGTAAAAACAAAGGGTGCATCTTCTAGTGAAAATCTCTATGAGGTGCTAGAAGATGAGACTTTCCTCTTCCTCCTATCTATGATTACTAATCAGAGTAGTCCTCCATACTCATCAAAGAGACCAAGCCCCTCAACTTGGGAACTGAGGAATGCCCAAGAATAATGTACATCGTAACATCCTTGACTTAAGGAAAAGAAACTTATTTCAAGACACTTCTCTAAGAAGAAACCATAAATTTTGCATTGTCATATGCTCAAATGCTTGGGTTGGATCCCAACCTAGTTGTTCATCACCTTGTAGTGGACCCAAGCATAAAACCAGTCAAGAAGAAGCTTCACAAGATGCATCCCAATTAAAGAAGAACTTAAAAACCTCCTGAAAGAAAAAATCATCTGAGATATTGATTATTCAAAATGGATCTCTAACATGGTGTTAGTTTCCAAGCCATCAGGTGAAATAAGGATCTACATGGATTTCAGAGACCTTAGTAAAGCATTCCCAAAAGATGATTTCCTTGTACCAAACATAGACATGATCGTCATCCTCACCACTGGTCATGAAATGCTATCACTCATGGATGGTTTCTTAGGGTACAATCACATCCTCATAGCAGAAGAAGACCACCATAAGATGACATTTAAAACATGATGGGGCACCTTTTGTTATAATATGATGTCATTTGGGTTAAAGAATGTCAAAGCCACCTATCAGAGAGAAATGACATCCATATTCCATGACACGATACACAAGATACTTGAAGACTTTAGATGACATTCTAGCCAAATCAAAGACACGATTGGACCACCTTAATATTCTTGAGCACATGTTATATTTCCTACGTCATTATGGCTTAAAACTCAACCCAAAGAAATGTGTCTTTGGCATGACATTAGGTAAATTATTAGGGTTAATTGTATCACAGGAGGCATTGAGATCAATCCCAAGAATCTCAAGGCCTTAATGGACATGCCTCCTCCCCACACACTCAAGAAGGTAAGGATCCTACAAGGAAAATTACAGTATGTTCGTAGATTCATAATGTAATTGGTAGACAAATGTCAACCATTCATCCACCTACTTCACAAGGATACCAGCTTCAAGTGGGACCCAATCTATCAATGGAGCTTTGAGAAACTCAAAGAGTACTTGGCCAACTCACCCATTATTGTGCTTGTAACACCAAGAAACCCTCTCATCTTGTACATTTCAAAAAATACTACAGGAATAGGGGGCACGGTTAGCCCAACTTGGTGATAATGGCAAGGAAAGAGCCATCTACTACATCAGTCACACACTTGTCTGCTATGAGTTAAACTATTAACCTATGGAGAAGGAATGTCTTGCAATGGTTTTCACCACTCAAAATCTTTAACATTACATGCATAGCCACACCATAAAACTCATTTCCAAAGTGGACCTGCTCAAGCACTTCCTTTCAAAAACAACACTTGCAAGCTGAATAGAAAAATAGGTCATGCTCTTGAGTGAATTTGACATCCTATATATAGATAAAAAAGTAGTAAAGGGGAAGTTCATTGTAGATCATCTAGCTAAGGCACCCCTAGTAGATGTGTATCCATTATTGATGGAGTTCCTTCATGAACATAGATGCATGGTCAGAGAAAAATTGACATGGAAGCTATATTTCGATGGCCCTTACACATCTCATGGATCAAGAGCGGCAATCCTATTTGTTACACCTCAAGGTGACTATATCCTAAAGTAATTCAAATTAAGATTCCCTTGCACCAATAACATTACAGAATATGAGGCCCTCATATCCAGTCTCAAGAACGCTATCCAATGGAACATCACAAAATAGCAAGTGTTCAGAGATTCACAACTGATCATCAAACAGGTCTTGGATGAGTTTCAAACCAAAGATGACAAACTATTACCCTTCAATGAATTGGGGAAAAAAATGAAATAACATTTTCTAATTCTACAGTTCACACAGATACCTAGGCTACAAAACAAAGCTACAGATGCCATGGAAACCATCGAGTCCTTACTAGAGATCCCCTGATATTCTATAAAGTACAAATTTTAGTTGAGCAACTACAAAGACCCGCTTACAAAAATGTCAATCCTGAAATGGTGTGTGTTTTAGTTGGTCCCCAGTCCCCATGGTACCATGACATCCATGCTTATCTAAAAAATGATATCATATCCCCTCACCTTACAAATACCCAGCACTAGAACCTTATCTACAAAACTTCCCGCTACACTCTCATAGCCAATACCCTATATCTTCATGGATATCATCACATCCTCTCTCAATTTTTAGGTTTGAACGAGGTCTTCCTATTTTTACAAGAGGTTCACATTGGAATTTGTGGTGCCCACACAAGTGGCATGGTCCTAGAAAAGAAGCAACTTAGAGATGGGTACCATTGGCCAATAATAGAACATGATGAATGTGAGTATGTAAAGAAATGCCTACCATGTTAGCAACATGCCAATTTGATCCATGCCCTGGAACAAGACTTGCATCCCATTATGCTACCATGGCCCTTCTCATGTTGGATCTTTAACCTCATTGGCAAGATAACTCCCCTTTCCTCAGATGGACATAAGTATATCACAACAACCTCTGAATACTTCATAAAATGGGTCAAAGCAATTCTGCTCACCCTTACTATTGGTATTTAGATATCCATGTTCATCTTGTATCACATCATCTTCCACTATAGAATCCCCTCCACCATTTTTACCAATCATGACACACCATTTGAAAACCAAAACATGAAAGATCTATGTGTTCAATTTCATATCCAATGTCACTTCTCCAATCCATAATTTCCCCAAGGGAATGACCAAGATGAGGAAACCAATAAAACAATTTTGAAGATTCTCAAAAAATTTGTCAATGATTTTGGTCGTGACTGAAACCTCCAAATCAATCTTGCCCTCTAGGAATACCACACTTCCTTCTGCACTCCCACATGCACCACCCCATATTCCCTCATATATGGTGTCGAGGGCATCTTACCAATTGAGGCTGAGCTACATTCATTATGAGTTCTTATGAAAAATTATACTACTGATGAATAATATCATGTAGCACGCCTCACCCATCTAGACCTGTTAGATGAGAAAATGCATCAAGCTTATGATCATATGGTTGTCTACTAGAAATGGCTTAAAAGAAGATATAAAAAAAGGTCCACCCAAGACAATTCTAGGTGGGCGATATGGTCCTTAAAGAGAATCAAAAAGCATAAGTAGATCAGGAAAATAATGGAAATTTTGGGCCTACTTGGTTGGGTCCTTATATTGTCATAGCATATTTTGGCTCAAGAGCCTATCAGTTGTCTACACCTGAAGGGGAGCTCCCAAATGATCCCATTAATATCATCCATCTGAAGCGGTTCTATGCTTAAATTATCCCCTATGTATCTAAAAAAATCTTAAAAATTGCAAAACATCCTTAAAAAAACATTGTCTTGGTGAAAACCTGGTAAATAGGTACCTCGATGATAACAAAAAAAATTAAAAAAATCAAAAAATAATGGAAAAAGTAAAGAGAAATAATCATCCAATGGTGAAAACTTGGCACTCAAGTGCCTTGGACAAGTATGTTGGTGAAAACCTAGAAATAGGCACCATACATAGTGGATTGTGCCATTATCTATCAAACTCCCCCCCATTGCCTTCACCCACTCATCACCACTTCTCCAGATCCCTTTCAGAAACCACATTCCCACTATGTTCTATTATCAAGCGTATGCAACAAAGAGATGAATTACTATCCCACATCTTGAGCTTCATATGTATATTACTTGTATAGAAAGACCTTATTCCTGCATCCTAAGCTTTGTATATATCTCTGTCATTGTTGACCAATCCTAATCCCTGAGCTTTTGTAAATATATGTTGTACATATCAACTGTACCTTTTGTACTATATTGTCAAGTCTCATTGTACATATCCTCATCTATCATGTAGAAATGTGATCAATTGAGTTATCTTGCCCAGCTTTTTACTTCAAGAAGTTCCTCGGTCTGCATCCTAGATCAAGTGATTGTCTCAGATTCATCTTCTACTACTAGACACATTTTTTCCACATGAATCCCACCAACAGTTCCTTTTAGGATGCATCCTTCCTCCTATCCAACCTAATCTCCTCATCATTTAGTCAGTCAATCTCTTTTGGAAATAGATGTCTCTTGGATTTATCACTTTGGTTTTTGATTGTTTCTTTGATTCTTGGTTATCTTTTTAAGCTTCTCATTGTTCCTCTCCTTAAATTTTCCATGATATCATTATATCATGGTGCGCTATGTATGAGGGAAATTTGGGGTGGGTTTCCTTTGATCAATTTTTCTTCTTCTTTTCAGTCAGTCAGATGTGACCCTTGCATGTCCCACATGTGAACATTTGTGTTACATGGTGCACCTGGGAAATCTCATTTGTATGTGGGTTCCTCAACAACATTTCCACCATGCCTCCTCTTGGATTCATGTGTGATGATGGGTAAACCCTTGTGTTTTTTTTGTGTTATTCCTCCACAATGTTGGTGACACGACCTTGAGTTTATAGTAACCTTGGCAGGTCTCTAATGTTTCTATATCAAACTAGGTTGTGTTCTCTAACATTAACACAATGAAATCCCCAAGTCTTGTTAGCTCCATTAGATTTATATTTCATTATGCATATTTTCTCATGGTACACCCTCTATATACCCCCATTTCCCCCATCTTTTCTCCCCATTCTTTTCTTGTTTGTGTCCTTT
Source organism: Chamaecyparis obtusa (assembly GCA_027943335.1). Classification (NCBI taxonomy): domain Eukaryota; kingdom Viridiplantae; phylum Streptophyta; class Pinopsida; order Cupressales; family Cupressaceae; genus Chamaecyparis; species Chamaecyparis obtusa. Next base: position 151,514 of record BSBK01003237.1, on the reverse strand, counting down.
CCAAGAAAATTCCACAAAGCTTTTTTTTACACTATTTTATCGAGAGGGCACAACCTCTTACTGTCGTTTCTTTTCCATGACTTGTAGGCACCTAATTTTGTCTAGGGAAACTTATTTTCTTTTCTTTGACACAATTCCACTTGTTATGTCACATCAAAGAGGATAAAAATGTAGACATCTAAAAATCATTCCTATTAATTAATTTTTTTTAATTATTAATCCATGTGACATCATAATTAATTTTAGTTAGTTAATCATTGTTGTCATATTCCCCTACCTAGTTAATTAAAATTATTTAATTAAGTTGGGTTTATTATCTAAAGAATTGAAATTTAATTCAAATACTCCCTTCTCTAATGTAATAAAATTATTTTAATACATGCCCCCCCATAAATCCCCTTTTGAATAAATTACTATTTATTTAAATCCCTCCACATCCTAAATATTCTTCTAAGCTTGGGTTAATCTAAATCCCTACCTAAAACCTACCCTCCCACCTAATCACTCCCTTAACCTCACTTAAGAAGTGATTCCTAACCTCATTAGTGCTAATGAGTTCCTAACACATGTGTGAGAAACTCTTCCCAAGGAAGCCACCAAACTTCCTTAAATGCTCTAACTCTTTCTTACAACTTTGTCGCCCACAATCTTCCCCAAAGTTTCTCACCCATGTGTGAGAAACCTTGAGCCCTTCAAACCTTAAATTACCATCTTGTCTCAAATTGACCTTTCAACATAGCCATCCTCTCTAGCCTATGTGTCTCCTGTGTGGCTCTCATGTGGATGCCACATAGGTTCCACCTTATCCAAGCCCTCTTCCTTTCTCCAAAACTCTATAAATAGAGACCCTCCCAAGAGTAAATCCATTTTCATTTTTGCATTGGTATCATGTTATTTTAGCTTTATAATTTTATAAAAACTTAGCATTTAGTTTCTTGTTCTTGTTTTTCAATCTAAATTACATAGAATGCTTAACTTAAATGGTGAATGAATCTTAGTCTTGCATTGCATAGTAGCCTTCAATCTTCATCTTCATTTTCATTTGGAATCCATTGTTGCAAGCTAGTTCTTCATACTAGTTTTGCACCATCTTGGGTCCCTATTAGCTTGCATTTAGGTTTTAATCATCTTGATCTTGCATTGGGGATCTTTTCATTGTGTTTGGAAAGCACATCCACAAATCTCCAAAATGAACAAATCAAATGGAACTTGGGCGCTTCCATTTTAGTTCAATCAGAGGTGGTGTTTTGAATCCTTTGTTGTTGTTGCATGCTTTTCGACTAATATTTGATTGTCTACATGTGCTCCTAACAGGATAGGTTCTTCACACCTACAGAAAGGAAAGCATGTAAAATATAAATGTAAATGTTAGATCTACCTTAAATATATCTTCATAAATGGATATTGAGATCACACATATTTATGAAGATGCTTGTATGTTTGTTGAATATAGTTGTTTAACTTTAGAATGTAGTAAGTAATCAAGGATGTCTTTCATAAATGCATGGATCTATGAATTCTACTCTAAGTTTTTCAAAGTTCTATGCTTGATAAACTCTACCCTTGAAGAATGGACGAATGAAATTCATGTAGATGGACAAAATGATCTTCTTGCTTAACTAAGAAATCCTCTACTTGGTCATCATGGGAGAGAAGTTTTCTACAATGATAAAATGGACTTCAAAATTTCCTTGGATGCTTCAAGAATTATTGAAACTTGATCTTGACCACTTATATGTGAAAGCATAGGAGTGCACTTAAAAATCTTGATCTCGTTTCTTTTATTATTTCTTGTGATTGCCAAAATGAGGACAAATAGGCCACTTATATACCTCTCACAATATTTTAGGGATTAAAATTAACAAAGGTCCACTAAAAATTTTGAAATCCCACTAAAACATTGTAATGGGCCACCCATTCAAATTTGGGCCCAAATATTGGGGTTTAGGTCACCTAGGCATCCTATACCTAGGAAAATGGGTCCAAATTTTAAGGGAGAGTCTGTATATGAGGAAACGTAATCTGTGTGGAACAAACATAAACATTAGAACATTAGTTGTACATGTTCATAGTCAAATCTAAATTACCAAGAAATCATGTTTATTCTCATTTCCACACTACTCTCCACATAACCTCAGATGAGCATGAAGAAAGTGCACCCAAGACTTTCTTGATTTAAGCTCTTAGAGAGGGTGTGGGTGTGCTCTCCCAACACAACTATTGATCCCACTAATGAATTCAAAATAGATCATGATGAAAGATTGAAGTACTCAAGCATGAGCTATGAAAGAAACCTTAAAGCATTAAATACAAGATATTAAAGAGTATATGGAGCTATTGAATGAAACTATAATTAGAAATCAATGAAAAATATCTAAGATTCAAACTCTAAATTTACCATGAATGAAAACAATCTACCAAAGAGTTAGTAATAATTTAAGTATAGTGGATGCAATAACTAACATAATATCTCTAGAATGCAACAAATGAATCCAAAAAAAATGTATATTTCCTAGAGACAAGGGTCTTATATATAGCATTTTGGAGGGCTGGAGTGAGGTGGCATCCACATAGGTGCCACATGTGTAAGAAATGTGTAAGAGAAAGTCAATTTTCACAATTTTGGAAAGTGTAAGAGGTGTCATAAAAAAATGTAAGAAGCCTTGTTTAGGTCTTTTTAGGCATTTTTGAAAAAGTGTATTTTAAATTATTTGCTCACACATGTGTGAGAAAACAATTAGGACTAATCTTTTTAGGAAGATGAAAATTAGCTTAACTAACCTTAGTTAATTAGTAAATAGGATTATTAGATAGACAGTGATGTGTGTAGAGTAGCATCTAGGTTAGGTTTAAGATAAAATTAAATAAATTTTAACTTAATCATGATTTAGTAGAAATAAAGTAGGTGGAGGAATAAATAAATTAAAAAATTATTTAGAAGGGGAATATGGAGAAACATGTAATAAATTAAATTTAATACATTAGGGGGTAGTATTTAAATTTAATTTAAATACTATAGACAATGAATTTATTTAATTAAATAAATTTAATTAGATGGATAGATGAATATGAAAAATATAATTAATTAAAATTACTATAATATTATTATGGTCATTTATTAAATTAAATTAAATTAATGTTAAGTGTTAGAATGGACAAATTTAGGTATCTATATTTTTCCCCTCTTTGATGTGGTGTCAAAAAATGGCATCACATCGCATCAAAGAAAATGTAGACGTCCTAGAGGAAGAAAAAGGACCTAACGAGTGTGCACAGGAAAAGGTAGTAGGAGGATGTGCCCGCTCGAGAAAATAGAGCAAAAGAAATATTTTGGCCAATTTTCTCATTCTTACCACAAGGAAGGAGAGGAGAAGAGAAGCGAGATGGAAGGGAAGAGAGATAGGAAACAATTAGGATAGCGAGTATGGGTCTACCGATGGGCAACAGATAGGGGTGATTTGGCAAGTTCAAAAACTCAACTTTATGTTTTTCTCTAGTTTTTTAAGTTTTTAATATTTTATGATTATTATTATTTGTTGGTTTTGTTGTGTGTTAGGGGAGATTTAGATGTTAGGGGGAGGGGTAGGTGGTGTAAATTATTTTAGGAGGCCACCAGATGTGATGTGGAGCCTCCCATCATCTGACATGTATCTTAGACTATCTAAGGGCAGCGTGGAGCCGCCGGCGGGCAGCTCAGCCCGCCCAAGATCTTCCCACCCAAGAGCAACACAAAACCAACCATCTACTAATAGGTGGCTCCACCCATCCAAGGGAAGAGGGGATTCATCAATGGACAACCCATCAGTTCATCTAAGGGTTGCACAAAGTCACTCATCCTCTGCACGTCCAAGGGTGGGGTAAGTCATCAACAGATGACCCACCCACCAAAGGGCAGCACAGAGCCACTTGTCCAAGTTCAGGGGAAACCATTGGGAGATGGCCTACCCACCCAAGTGTGGTTTGGATCCATCTATCTATCAAAGAATGACTCTTCCCATCCAAGGATGGCACAAAGTTGATGGATGGCTCTGCTAGCCCACGAGTAGAGCACAACCACCCATCTAGAGAAGGGAATCTCTTCCTACCTTGGGCAGTGCCCAAAGATGATAGAGTTTCCCATACAAAGAAGGGTGTCTCCATCCATCCAAGGGTAGAGCTCAAAGATAAATTGAAAATACAGGAGCAGGGAGGAGTTGTCTAGGGATAAGGCATTGGAGAAGAAAGCTAGGATAGGGATGAGGGTTTGTGTCGATAAGGGAAAAACCTAGGATTGTCGATGAATCTAATAGGTTGGTTGGATGCATGAGACAAAATACTAGATTATATCAAAGGAGAAATGGCTAAATATGATGGTGTTGTGAGCATAGTTGACCAACCTAGAGTGGGGGAACATGACACTATGTGGGCTGCACAATGTGCATGATTAACCACATCTAAGAGCACATAGTGCACTCATGAAAGCTATGATCAAGAGGTGGAACTCAGACATTTCAAGCTTCCACCTTTCTACTAGATAGGCTACAATGATGATATTGTATGTATGGAGGATTTTATAGGTACCAATCAAGGGAGAAATTCCTGAGTACCGGTTGGAGAGAGTGAAAGAATTCTTAGAGGAGAACTTGAGGTGATGGGTAGACCAGCTACCCATTGATCAATAATGGATTTCATGGTGAGGGGGGATGGAGGCAAGATTCAGGGCATGGACTTCCTATTGGATGGGTGAGGGTATTGAGCCAGATGTTGGAGGATGAGGAGGGGATAGAGTACTGTAGGGGGTATAAAATATTGGCACAATTGTATTATGATCTTCATATGTATGCATATCGAACCTAGTGTATGATGGGACCTGGAGTGACATTGCTACTTGTCTGGGCTTGGGATCACATCGCAGTAGGATGACCATTGTGAGGAGAGGGAGATGATAATGATACAATCCATTCACATGTTAGTACAAACCACCACTATCATTTGGGGATGTGAGATCGGTAGAGACTTGGTTGAGGATTCTAGATGAGTTAGTAGGATTTGAGTGGAATCCATTAAGAGGTTGTAAGGCATGGGGTTAATGGGAGGATCAGGCAGGTAGAGAGGGTGGTAGCCTGGATGTAGAGTATCTAGGATATTTACAAAAAAACTATTAGTTTATTGGGAAGATGATATTCCAAATAGCTAGGCACATGCCATCATGGGTTTGTAGATATTTTGGTAGTATACAAGAGATTTTTCTAGATAGCTATCCTCATCCCATCATCTTTGGAGAGATTGGGTCAGTGTGGGGGATTAGAGTGGATCTCTATAATGTGAGGATAATTTGGAGGCGGATGCAACTAGTGCCATGGAAAATAGTATAGGGTTAGGTAGCAAATATAGGAGTGATAGTAGAGTATGTGGTGTGGTGGGATAGGCATAGGCTGGTGAAGTTGATAGAGCTAGGAGAGGTAGAGACAAGTTTGGAACTAGTGGATGAGGAGGATGGTGAGGAGGGAGATGGGGAGGATGATGGTGATGATGTGGAGTAAAAACCAGTAGTAGTGACAATGTTCATGTTATGAATATGGGCTATAGAGTGTAGGAGAGGGATAGTTTTGGGACTGACTATAGGTGGCCCTCTGCATGCCTTGAGAGCAAAAAAGATGGAGAGAGATGAGGTATCCTAGGGGCCACTACCAGATGATGAGGATATGGGACTAGGAGGATTAGGAGGGGATGAGACATAGGGGAAGCATGAGAAGATAGACATACTTTAGGCCAAGGTGACATAGTTAGAGGTAGTAGTGGAAACAAAGAGGAACATAGAAGATAGGGTCAAGGAATGGAGCACAGGGATAGTTCAAAGACCATTTGATGGTTTCCCTCTTCAGGCCTCAAGAGTAGAAAAAATGGAGAGAGATGAGGTAGAAAAGGGTCCACTACCAAATGATGAGGATATGAGACTAGGAGGACCAAGTGGGGATGAGAAACGGGGGGACCATGAGAAGATAGGCATCCTTCAAGATTAGGTGACACAGTTAGAGGAAGTAGTGGAAGCAGCAAGGGACATATTAGAAAGGGCCAAGGCTTAAGTAGAGAGGATATAGTGAGACCTAGCCATACTACAAGGATGAGTGGACTTAGGAGAGTGCACCATGATAGAGACCTATATAGATAAAGAGGAGGTATAACAAGAGATAGTTTGATTATAGGGAAAAATAGTGGAGATGCAAAGAAAAAATACCATCTTACCCAATAACTGATAGTTGATAGGGATACCTAACAGAGAAAAGAAGAGACATACTGAGGGGAGAGGGAGATATCAAGATAGGAAGAGACCCTATCAGGGGTAGCACATTTACTGATAGCCAACATTGATGCATAGAGAGAGACAACGAGGGCATGGAGAGAGGTGACCTACTATATGACTATCATCAGGTGGTACCTCCTGAGTATAGACATCTACCCTACACAAAGTGAGGGATATCAGAGAGGACCTAGGGTGGATCATCAGGGTTAGTATCCATGAGGCTACTAAGAGACAGGGATACAAGAGGTGACAATGCTATAGAAGCAGGGGGACCTATTACATGAGGTTTTTAGGGTGAGGTTGGGATAGTAAGGATATCTTCCCAGAGGCCACTTGATCTAGTTGATTATATAGGATACAGTCTTACGCAAGTTTTTGGATGAGATGCATATGTGTAGTAGCACTTAGGTGCATGATGTATCATTTATTGACGTACTATGATGATATAATATGATTTTTTGTTGGAACATTTTATGGACTTATTTGATGGATTATGATGAAATGTTATGATTTATGGTGATTATGAGACTTTATGATGTGATATGTGTGTACAGGACTAGATTATGTTATTGACATGTGTGATGCATGATGCGTGTAATTATGTGAAAGTTATACTACATGATGTTCTAATATGTTTATGATGCAAATCCTACATGGAGTATGTGCATGTGAAGCATTGATTTTTATATAGATATGATGTATATGATGTGATGAATTTATAGATTATTATGCATATATGATGTTTATGGATGGGTATATGGATATATTTAACATGCAATGCATGCTTAATGAGTAATGGATATATTTGGAATGCAATGAATCTATATAGTAACTAGGTGGTGGATGAACCTAAATGAATTTAATAAGCATCTAGTAAGATGGAATGAACTAAATGTCAGTAATCAAGACCTTTAATGCATGAACTCAACTATATGAGGTGGACTTTAATGGGATGAAACCATTTTTTTGTATCCAACATAATCAATAGAATCAACTACCCACTGAGGAAAGGGGAGGGGAAGGGTGAATAAAAAGGACCCTTGTCTCAAACCAAAAATGTAGAAAGAAAATAACTACCATGCAACCTAACTACATGATTTAGTGGGATTATTTTTCTTTATGTCAGAGAGCACACCCTAGTTTCATTTTGCAAAAGGAAGTATGCATCATTTTTTTATAAAAGCACATATAACATTTTTATTTTGTGTAGACTATAATCTTAGACACACTAGATAGCTTTAGGAACGTAGATGTGGATTTCATAGGTATGATAGAACCAATGACATATATTTACTAGAGAGGTCTAGGCACACCCAAGCCTTTTTAAGGAACACAAGTGTGCTAACCCGTTTCCCCTAGTAAGATACATATAATCATAACTTAGAAACTAACAAGAGTTCTCTTAAAGTATCAACACACAAATCATACAACAAATAACACATGTATCAAGTTTTGTCATTCACAATATACCAAGATATCAACAATCAAGGAAATCATGGGTAGGATATACTCAAGATCTGCAAATCAAGTTGTATTTGAATTAGATCATTACTGTATCAGTTTAACCATTGTTACAGATAAATCTCTTAACTGAGTGGGACTTAATAGTCTTCATATTTCAATATGACATTCAATGAATATTGATTGTTTTCTTGTTGACCCCATAGTGAATGTTTGGTCAAGGAAGAACTGTTAGTGATAAATCCTCTAACCATTTCACACCTCACAGTGTGTTTAGAACCTTAAATAGGGTTGGCTCCTAACCGAGCTCACTTCAAAAGAGTGAATTATTTTTGGTTACCGGTCCTAGGTGTTTTTTCCCCTAATAGGATTTCCACGTTAAAAATCTGTGTTATATGTGTATGGATGTGTTGAATTTTTATTTTTCTTTACACATTTCTATAACTAGATAGATTGGTAAATATAGTACTTAATTGACTAGTAATCGGTATATGAAGAGAAAGGTACAATTGATATTTTATCGAGTTGATTAATTGATTTGAAAGTTTTGATATATACATTTGGGAGTATTTAGGACTGTAGGATAACTGGACTTAACTGATTCACCACCCCCTCTCAGTTATCAAACAATTGGTATCAGAGTCAAGTTTATTGGAAGGAAAATTTTTAAGGACTTAAGCTAAAGATCACAAGATGTATAAGAGAGAGGTGCCAAAGCTGAACAAAGACAACTTCTCAACATGGCAAAGAAGAATGAGATTGTATTTATCAGGGATTGGAGAGTCTTCAATATACTACTTGGACAATGAGTTGATCTTACCTACTAGACCTTTGATTGTTGATCAGATGAGAGGGAGAGAGAGAGAGAGAGAGAAAGATGAACATAATACTACAATAATAGAGCTTGTTGCTTCCTTATTAGATGCTAAATTTGAAGATGTTAAGACATGTACTTCTGCTAAATAGATGTGGGACAATCTTACACTAGTTTATGGAGGAGATGTAAATGTGCTAAGGGCTAAAGCTGAAAGTCTTAAAGGAAAGTTTGATGACATGAAAATAAAAGGAGAGAACAAATCACAGTATAGTAACCGAGTCAAGGAGATTGTCAATGCTATCCGAGGCCAGGGAGGTATTATTGAAGAAGACACTTTTGTAAGTAAAATTCTCATAACCTTGCTACCTACTTATGCTATTAGAGTCTCTACAATTCATGAGATGAGATCGGCTCCTGGTAATCATATTACACTTGATAGTCTAATCGATAGATTAACTACTTTTGAGTTGAATAAATTTGATAATAGTATTGTTTCCACTATTGAGTCTGCATTTATGTCATCTTTCAAAATTGGTAAATCAAGTAGTAAACACATAATAAGAAATAAGAGTGATAGTGAAAGTGATGAGGAAGAACTTGATGAGCTTGAAGCATTAATGACTAGAAGACTGCAGAAAGGTAAAGGAAGATATAGAGGAAAACTACCTTTGATATGCTTTAATTGTAAACATATTGGCCATATTGCAGCTAGATGTCCTATCAGGAAAGAAGATGAGAAAGACAATGAAAGATCTAGTGAAAGGAAATCTGATAGAAGAGATAACTGAGAACATAGAAGCAACCAACAATAGGACAGAAGGAGTAACCAAGATTACAAAGACAAAGGCAAGAAGGCATGTTACCTTGTTGAAGATAATGATGATGACACCGACATAGAAACTGATGAAGACATTGAAGTGGTATTCATAGATTTGAAAGAAGATTAAGAAGAAGAAGAAAGGCATGTTGAAATAACACTTATTTCTAAAGTTAGCAAGAATGATACTTGGATTACTGATAGTGGCTGTACAAATCATATGACTGGTGATGAAGAGAAATTTGAATACCTTGAACATTATAATGGTGGATCTGTTAGAATGGAAAATGATAAACCTTGTCTAGTAAAAGGAAAAGGGTCTATATTGTTGAACAATAAGATCAGATGTGATAATGCATATTGGGTGAAGGGACTTAATTATAACTTGTTGAGTGTAACACAAATGAATAACATAGGTCACCGAGTAAAATTTGAGAATAGAAAAGTGAAAATTTATGATGAGATTGGAAAGTGTGCTAACCTATTTCCCCCAGTAAGATATGTATATTCATAACTTAGAAACTAACAAGAGTGTTCTTAAAGTATCAACAAATAAATCATACAACAAATGACACATGTATTAATTTTTTGTCATTCAAAATATACAAAGATATCAACGATCAATGAAATCATGGGTAGGATATACTCAAGATCTATAAATCAAGTTGTATTTGAATCAGATCATTACTGTATAAGTTTAACCATTGTTATAGATAAATCCCTTATCTGAGTGAGACTTAATAATCTTCATATTTCAATATGACATCAATGAATGTTGATTGTTTTCTTGTTGACCCTATAGTGAATGTTTGGTCAAGGAAGAATTGTTAGTGATAAATCCTCTAAACATTTCACACCTCATAGTGTGTTTTGTAACCTTAAATAGGGTTGGCTCCTAACCAAGCTAACTTCAGAATAGTGAATTATTTTGGGTTACTGGTCCCAGGTGGTTTTTCCCCTAATAGGATTTTCACATTAAAAATCTATGTGTTATATGTGTATGGATGTGTTGAATTGTTATTTTTCTTTACACATTTCTATAACTAGATGGATCGGTAAACATAGTACTTAATTGACTGGTAATCGGTATATGAAGAGAAAGGCACAATTGATATTTTACTGAGTTGATTAATTGATTTGAAAGTTTTGATATATACATATGGGATTATTTAGGACTGTAGGATAACTGGACTTAACTGATTCACCCCCCCCCCCCCCTCTCAGTTATCTAACAATTGGTATCAGAGTCAGGTTTCTCAAAAAGAAAAGTTTAAAGGACTTAAGCTAAATATCACAAGATGTATAAGAGAGAGGTGCCAAAGCTGAAAAAAGATAACTTCTCAACATGGCAAAGAAGAATGAGATTGTATATATCAGGAATTGGAGAGTCTTCAATGTACTACTTGGAAAATGAGTTTATCTTACCTACCAAACCTTTGATTGTTGATCAGTTGAGAGAGAGAGAGAGACATGAAAATAATACTACAATGATAGATCTTTTTGCTTCCTTATCAGATGCTGAATTTGAAGATGTTAAGACATGTACTTCTGCTAAACAGATGTGGAACAAGCTTACACTAGTTCATGGAGGAGATGTAAATGTGTTAAGGGCTAAAGCTAATAGTCTTAGAGGAAAGTTTGATGAAATGAAAATGAAAGAAGGATAGAACATATCATAGTATAGTAACCAAGTCAAGGAGATTGTCAATGCTATCCGAGGAATGGGAGGTATTATTGAAGAAGACACTATTGTAAGTAAAATTATCATAACCTTGCTACCTACTTATGCTATTAGAGTCTCTACAATTCATGAGATGAGATTAGCTCCTGGTAATCATATTACACTTGATAGTTTAATTGATAGATTAACTACTTTTGATTTGAATAACTTTGATAATAGTGTTGTTCCTACTATTGAGTCTGCATTTTTGTCATCTTTGAAAATTGGTAAATCAAGTAGTAAACACATGATAAGAAATGAGAGTGATAGTGAAAGTGATGAGGATGAACTTGATGAGCTTGAAGCATTAATGACTAGAAGACTACAAAAAAGAAAAGGAAGATATAGAGGAAAACTACCTTTGGTATGCTTTAATTTTAAAGAGATTGGCCATATTGCAGCTAGATGTCCTAACAGGAAAGAAGATGATTAAGAAAATGAAATCTCTAGTGAAAGGAAATCTGATAGAAGAGATAACCTAGAACAGAGAAGCAACCGATAGTAGGACAGAATGAGTAACCACGATTACAAAGACAAAGGAAAGAAGGCATGTTACCTTGTTGAAGATGATGATGATGACACTGACACCAAAACTAATGAAGACATTGAGGTGGTATTCGTAGCTTTGAAAGAAGATTCAGAAGAAGAATAAAGGTATATTGAAATAACACTTATTTCTAAAGTTAGCAAGAATTATACTTGGATTATTGATAGTGAATGTACAAATCATATGACTGGTGATGAAGAGAAATTTGAATACCTTGAACATTATAATGGTGGATCTGTTAAAATGGGAAATGATACACCTTGTCTAGTAAAAGGAAAAGGGTCTATATTGTTGAACAATAAGATCAGATGTGAGAATGCATATTGGGTGAAGGGACTTAATTATAACTTGTTGAGTGTAGCACAAATGAATAACACAAGTCACTAAATTGTATTTGAGAACATAAAAGTGAAAATTTATGATGAGACTGGAAAGTTGGTCAATACTGGTGAACAATCTAAAGGTAACCTATTTTATCTTGACAATGTTTGAACTTCTTGTTTATTGGCTAGAACTAAAGATGTGTGGTTATGACATAAAAGGTTATGTCATGTGAATTTTGACAACATGGTTAAAATCAGTAAGAAAATGAGAGTTAGAGGCTTACTGAGCATATCTAACCTGACCATGTCATGTGCAAACAATGTCAAATGGGAAAAATGTCAAAATCTAGTTTTAAGAGCAAAAACTATTCATCTAATGCTATTTTGGAGTTAGTTCATATCGACTTGTGTGGTCCTATGAGAACTAAGAGTTATTATTAACACAAATATTTTATCTTATTTTTTGATGACTACTCTAGAATGATGACTGTCATGTTCTTGAAAGAAAAATATGAAGCTTTTAAGATGTTTAAATGGTTTAAAGCTAAAGTGGAAAAAGAAAGTGGTAAAGAATTATAATATTTGAGATCAGATACAGGTGGTGAATTTATTTCTGATGAGTTCGCTAATTTTTGTAATGAGCATGGAATTAAGAGATAGGTTTCTGCACCGAGGAGGACACCATAGTAGAATGGGATTTCTAAAAGGAGGAATAGATCTATTGCTGATTGTGCTAGAACACTAATGATTGAAAAGGATGTTGCATAGATATACTAGAGAGAAGCTATTAGTACTGATGTATATACATTGAACCGAGTTCAACTAAAGAAATATTCAAACAATAAACCTTATGAATTATGGTATGGTTACACAAAGAATGTAAGTTATTTCAAAATATTTGGAAGTAGATGTTACATTTTGAAAGATGATAGAAATGAGAAATTTGATTCAAAAGGTGATGAAAGAATATTCTACTAAAAGCAAAGCTTACAAATGTTTGAATAAGGCTACTCACAAGATGATTGAAAGTGCAAATGTGAGAGTTGATGAATTTGTTGAGAAGAATAATGAACAAAGCAAAAAGAAACTGAGATTATGGTAGATTTACTTACATTGAGCAACCTAACACTCTACCCAATAAACAACCAAGCATTATCAAGCAACAGGGTAATGCTACTGAGCATCAATCTATACAAATTGAGAATTAGCAAACATTTATCGATGAAGATCTTGAGCCTACACCGAGTGGAGAACACAATGAAGAACAAAGAATTGAACCTGTACTTGCAAGATATGTAAGGAACATCATCCATAGAATTAGACTATTAGAGACAAGAAAGTTGGCATGATGACACAAAGTAAGTTGAGAAAAAACACATGCTTATTTTGTGAATTTGAACCTAAAACTGTTAGATATGCACTTGAAAATGATGAATGGGTTAAGGATATGAATGAAGAAATTGAGCAGATATAGAAAAAAAAAACATGGACATTGGTACCAAGACTGAAAGATAAGAATGTAATTGGAACCAAATTGATATTTAGAAATAAGAAAGAAGTTAACTAAAAATGGAGATGTCACCAGGAATAAGGCAAGACTTGTATGCAAAGGGTATGCACAAGAAGAAGGAATTGACTATGGTGAGAATTTTGCACTAGTTTCTAGACTTGAAGGAGTTAGAATATTTCTTTCTTATGCTTCTTACAAAGGATTTAAAGTTTATCAGATGGATGTTAAATTTGCATTTCTAAATGGAATACTTGAAGAAGAGGTATACATTGAACAACCATAAGGGTTTTATGATCCTAATTAGAAGAATATGGTATGTAAATTGCAAAAAGCACTATATGGATTGAAACAAGCACTGAAAGCATGGTATGAAAGACTACATTCCTACCTTATAAGTATTGGATTTTTTAGAACAAGTGAGAATAACAATTTGTATTTGAAAGGTGAAGCTGATGATAAGATTCTTATTGCTGAAATTTTTGTTGATGATATCATATTTTGAGGACATGATAATTTATGCAAATCATTTGTTGATGAAATGAGAAAAGAATTTGAAATGTCAATGTTTGGAGAGATTAAATTATTTCTTGGTTAGCAAATTTTACAACAAGATGAAGGTATATACATTACTCAATCAAAGTACATAAAAGAAGTATTGAAGATATTTGGTATGGAGGATTCAAAACTAGTCAGTAAACCTTTGGTCACTAGATGCAAATTGACAAAGGATGATCATTCAACTGAGGTAAATCAGACACTATAGAGATCTATAATTGGTAAGTTGATCTATGTTGTGCATAGTAGACCAGATATTGCACATGCAGTTAGAATTGTAGCAAGATTTTCTGTTAATCCTAAAGAATCACATATGACTATTGTAAAAATAATTTTGAGATACTTGAAGAACACTTAAAATCATGGCTTATGGTATAAGAAAGAAGGCAATTTTGAACAGAAAGTTTACACAGATGCGGATTGGGCTGGAAATATTGATGATAGAAAGAGAACTACTAGTGGAACATTATTTTTGGGAGAAAGATTAATTACTTGGATAAGAAAGAAACAGGGATGCACTTCTCAATCCACTATAGAAGAAGAATATGTTATTGTTGCTACTAATTGCTCAAACATTGCATGGATAAAATAACTTTTGGAAGGTATGAAAGAAGAGATCACTGGCCCAATGATATTATATTGAGATAACACTAGTGCTATAAGCATTTCTAAGAATTTGGTGATGCATGCCAATACAAAGCATATATCTATAAAGTATAACTACTTGAGAGAACAAGTACAAGAAAAGTAAGTAAAACTAGAGTATGTGAAATCACAAGAACAACTTGCTGATATATTTACTAAAACCCTACCTAAGGATACATTTGAGTACTTGAGGACTAGACTAGGGGTACATCCCCTATCTATTGGTCACTAAGGTGATCAGGAGGTTGCATCAACCTATACTTTATCATAATAAAAAATGACGTTGATGCATAATGTTCACACTTTAGGTTTCCTAAGGTTGTGAAAGCTAAAAGATGAAAGACAAACTGACACTGCCTATTGGTACATGAAAGGTAATTGATCTGAACCAAACACTAGAGATAATATTTTGGCTATTGAAGAGTTGTTTATTTTATTTTAGCATTATTGTCAAAGGGAGAGAAGAATCAATGAAATATTATAAGGGAGAGAATAATATTTATGTGGAGAAGAGAATACATACACAGGGAAAAAAGATCAAATCTGTAGGGAGAGATTGCATGGAGAGTATTAATGTTGTGTAGTGATTAAACATATTGAATGTACAAGCTAGGGAGAGCTTACCGAGTTACAAAATTTTCTTACAGAGTTGTAGAACAGATGTTTGGTATTCTATGGCATATTTCATATTGTGTTTCCATCAATGCCAAAGGGAGAGATTGATAACCTATAACTAATTAAATATCTTAAGGAAAGTTTGACAATGGAATGAATATTTGAAAGACAAGTGATTGATGATCACCGAGCTAAAAAAGTATATGTAAGACAATTAAATCAGTTAATACATTGTCATTAATGTCAACTATTTTTTACTGTACTTATCATGATGGTTACAAATATCTTAAGAAGGAAAATGGTAAAGGAAAGAGTTATGTACATGAAGATGAGATGGATAAGAAGGATATGGATATGGTATACATTGGATAACTTATTGATGAGTCTATGACATTATGTTAGTTACTTGATTGTATTGCATGAATCTATTATGTATTGAAGATCAAGACTGGAAAAGTTTGTGCGGTGAGTAAATGAAGAATTTTGTATACACCGAGCAAGTGTAGTGTATACCAAGTATAGTATTAACTGATCTAGTTATCACCAACATGTTACAATATTGACTGAGTGAAAGAAATAAATGGAACTTATGACTGCTGACTAAAATTGATGAGTTGTACAATTGTTTATGATTTTGAGGTAAAAGATAATGTTTGTTATGATGATCAAATGAATGGAAAAATTCAAGGTTGATCAAATGAAGGATAATGAAATGTGTTATTGACACACCTGCCAAGGAAGGTTAAAGCAGAAAAATCTACGGTGAAGATTAATAGGAAAAATCTATGGATGGAAATAAAATAGTTTATGATGTCTATATAAGGAGACATGAGATTCATTATTGATTCTCGATGCTACAAGAGAATTCACATGAAAAGATTGATTTCATGCAACACTGATCAAACGGGTTGAAGACAGAATTGAGATAAACTATAGACAACATCGAGTGATAGAGAAAGCAATTACCAAGCAGAATAGAGTTGGAGGAAACAAAGATATTGAATTGATTATTGATTAGAGGTATTTTTGAGCTTAGCATATTTTTGAAAATCTGCAAATCAAGTTGTATTTGAATCAGACCATTACTGTATCAGTTTAACAATTGTTATAGATAAATCTCTTAATCGAGTGGGACTTAACAGTCTTCATATTTCAATATGACATTCAATGAATGTTGATTGTTTTCTTGTTGACCCCATAGTGAATGTTTGGTCAAGGGAGAATTGTTAGTGATAAATCCTCTAACCAGGTCACACCTCATAGTGTGTTTTGTAACCTTTAATAGGGTTAGCTCCTAATCGAGCTCACTTCTGAAGAGTAAATTATTTTGGGTTATCGGTCCTAGGTGGCTTTTCCCCTAACAGGGTTTCCACATTAAAAATCTGTGTTATATGTGTATGGATGTGTTGAATTATTATTTTACTTTACACATTTCTATAACTAGATAGATCGGTAAACACAGTACTTAATTAACTAGTAATCGATATATGAAGAGAAAGGCACAGTTGATATTTTCCTGAGTTGATTAGTTGTTTTGAAAGTTTTGATATATACATCTAGGATTATTTGGGACTATAGGATAATTGGACTTAACTTATTCACCCCCCCTCTTAGTTATATAACACCAACATGGAAAATATGTTACAGATGTTAAATGGATGTCAAATTTTTTCCATGATGGATGGTTTCTCAAGATATAATTAGGTGAAATTCAAAGAGTCCAAGAAATACAAGATGATATTCAAAAATCCTTGAGAGGCCTACATTTATGTAAGGATTCCATTTGGTCTCAGGAATGCTATTGCAACTTTCCAAAGAACCATGGATGTGGCTTTTGAAGACCTTCTCAATAAAATCATGGTGGCATACCAGGATGACTTAACTACATACTCCAAAGAAGCCAAAGACCATTGTAAACATTGAAGAGAAAATATTTTTGAAAGCTTTGGAATATGGAATTTCACTCAATCCAAAGAAGTGTAACTTTTTTGTGACAAAGGGTAAGATTTTGTGCCATATTATTTCAAAAGGAGTTTGTATTGATCATGAGAGAGTAGAAGAAATAAGCAAGATATTGATCCCAAAGACTATAAAGTTAATCCAATCATTCTTTGGTCAAATAAATTTTATTAGGAGGTTTATATCAAACTTTGTTGAGATAGTCAAACCCATTTCCAAGATGTTGAAGAAAGGAGAAAAAGTGGACTGGATGAATGAAGCATTGGAAGCCTTTGCACATATTAAGAAAGATATTAAGGAAGCTCTTGTACTAAAATCTTCTAATTATAATAAGCCTTTTCAGCTATTTTCTTTTGCTTCCTTTCACACAATATCAACAATATTATTATAGAAGCATGATGATGGCTTTGAGAAGCCAATAACATTTTTTAGTGAAACCATCTAGTTAGCTAAACTAAAGTATCATATAAATGAGAAGAAAGCATATGCCTTGGTCAAAGCAGTGAAGAATTTCAAGCCATACCTAGTGGGGGCCAAAGTTGTTGCATATGTGCCAAATGCTTTTGTAAATGATATATTCTCCCATACAAAAGTAATTGGTCGAAGATATAGATGGATTAACAAAATTTGGGAGTTTAATATTGAAATCCATAATACTAAACTTGTTAGAGGATTGGGATTAGCCAAATTAATGGTTGATGAAAACTTGGAGGTGGCCCAAGTGAATAATGTTCAAGTTGAGAAATAAATGATTACAAGTATTGAGAGAAACCTTGGTACACAAATATAGTGCATTTTTTTGTAGCACATCAAGTACCCTAAAGGGATAAATGAAAATCATAAAAGAACACTAAAGCTATAGGCTCAAAGTTATGTTCTTATTGAAGGAGATTTATTCTGCAAGAATAGAGATGGTGTTCTTCTATTTTTCTTGGATGAGTTTTAGGTTGAAAAGGTATTGAGGGAGATGCATGAAGGCGTGTTTGGAGGAAACTTTATAGTGAAAACTACAGCCCATAAGATACTTAGAGCTGGCTATTATTGGCCAAGCCTTTTTGTAGGAACTCATAAGTTTATATTAAAATGTGAATCGTGCCAAAAATTCTTCAGAAAATTGAAGTATTTAGGAGAACTTCCTCTTAAATCAATGTAGATTGAGGCCCCTTTTATCAATGGGGAATATATTTTATTGGAGAAATAATTGATAAGTCTAATGGAGGACACAAATGGATACTTGTGGCAATATATTATTTTACTAAATGGATAGAAGCTATACCCACGAGACAAGCCACTAGTAAAGTAGTGATAAACTTTTTTATGGACAATATCCTAACCAGATTTGGTGTCCCTATCAAGATGATAATGGATAATGGATAATGCTATGTGTTTTAGATTAGTCAAGTTTACATATTTCTACAAGAAATATGGGATCATGACATCATATTCATCTCCATATCACCCTCATGGTAATCGATAGGCTGAGTCAAGTAACAAGAGTATTATGAAGATAATCAAAAGGATGTTGGAAAAGAATAAGAAAGCGTAGGATTTGAAATAAAATTGGCACTATGGGAAGATAGAGTAACAATAAAAAAGGCAACTAGAAAATCCCCATTTGAGTTAGTTTATGGATCAGAAGCAAGGATGCCTTTGAATAATTTTCTACCTATATATTAGTTTATCCTTACAGAAATAGATGAGATCCCTTGATTGATGGAAGACAAGATCATGCAATTAGTTGATCTAGATGAAATAAGGAATAAAGAAAAGAAAAGGAACAATAAGGCATAACAATAGGCTAAGTACTTATTTTACAAAGAAACACACCAAGGAAGTTCAAATAAGGAGACTAGGTCTTAATGTGGAATGCAAAGAACCAAGAAAAGGGTAAACATGGAAAATTTGAGTCATTATTTATAGGTCCAGGGTACATAGTAATGGAGAATAATGGTGTGGATTCATACTACCTGCAATCCAATGATGGATAAATTTTTGAATTACCAGTGCATGGAAAGTTCCTCAAGCTCTTCTTTTATTAAATCTATTTCTATGCACAATAGGATAGTGTAAATAGTTGTGAATAGGTGTGTTTGTTTTTGGTGTTATTTTTGTTGGTCTACATTCTAGAGTTATGAGCCCTCGTGCTAGTCTACGACTAGCCATCTCCAACTAGAGACACTATTAGGACCACCAAAATTCTAATGATATTAGGCATTTCTTCAAGTGTAGGTGCTCGTAATTGTACCCCTAAACCCAAAATTTGACTAAGTGTTGGTCCCTTACAATACCTTTGGTGTGTCATGTTTTAATTTGGTGTTGATTGTCTTGGCCGATAGAAATCACTAAATAAAGGGTCTTTTGTTGTTAAAAAACCACCCCCTTGCCTTAGGTAACCATGCGTTTACCATTTGAATCAATGTCCTTTGTTACCTCATACTCTCATACCCTTGTCATATAAGCTATTAAATTTTCTACGAAAGAGCGGGGTCATTATTTCTTAATGTTATGTAGTGTCTCCCCACTAGTCCATAAGGAAGGGTAAAATAAGTGAACATATGTAGAAGAAGTGTGGGGTGTTAATAAAATGATATAATAATTTCACCTTGTGTTTCCTCGAGTAAAAGGTATACTTGATTTATTTCATAGTGGAAGTGTGGGGCAGAAGGAGTAAAGATGAGTTCTTTTGGTGAGATGTACTATGGGGTTCTATTGGAGACTATCGCCAAGGATTGTAATGTGAGCAGAATGATGGGGAAAATTAAAATGCCCTGTGTTCTTGGGGTACATTTTGAGAGTCCAAGTTTCCCTCTGTGGAGTTGCAGGGTGTGTTTACTCAAATCACAAGGTATACCTCAGGCTTTTGTGGGTTTAAGATATATATGTTATGTTTAGAGATGGAAGTATGAGATGATCCCGATACAAAATGAAAGTTGGAAATATAATGGACCTTGTGTCTCTAGAGGAGTAAATGAATCAAAGGCAATGATAGTGTAGATGATTTGGATATGTTTTATTGATTCATATGGATGCCATGATAGAATTCAAGCACAACCACTTTGCTCAATCATTGTCAAGTTGAAGCATCAACAATTGATATTCATAGAGCTCAAAAATACATTCTCAAGGTTGGTTGTCATGAATGCACAAGTTGTTCCATTAAAGAAGAAGCATGCAATGATAAATTCACTATGAAGAGTTCTTTTCTTTTCTTGTTCAAAATTTCACAAGTGAAATTATTTAGAAGGATATTTTGATGAATCTTCAAGACCCAAAAGTGTGCTAGTGATTCAAGTGCAGTGAATTGACCATTAAGTTCAATAGCCTCATCCTCTGTGTCTTAAGAGATAATCTAAATTATTATATTTGTAAAAGGATTTAGAGTTCATTGTCAGTATAGATGGAAATTGCTAGGCCTTAGGGTTTCATAGTAGCAATTGAGGCACCGAAATTCTAAAGAAAGAAAGTACAACAAAGGCTTCCTCGGGAAAATGAAAGAATAAAGTTAGATAGTTAGCTAGGAGAAAGAACTATGATGACCTGCCTTAGAATTTTGTGGAGGAGGGAGTTGCAAAGATTTTGCAACCTGTAGAGGTTGATGAGAGCCAATTATGTTTAATTTTATAGTATATTTTACTCCATTTCATGTACCTTTTACTCTATTTCATGTACCATCATATTCAATTCCATATTCTCTTTCCATTCCATTTTACTATTTTATGTTGCATATGATTAAATATCAATAAGTAGTATTTAATATAGTTTTGAGATTAGAATATGGAAATTAAGTACTTTTGAATGTTTTTACTAATCAACATTATTTTATGTCATGGCATATATAGCTTGCAACTGATGAACTACAACTGATTTAGAACCTGAATGAAGAATCTGTGATTTAAGATCACTGAGGAGTTGCTGATTAGATATGCAAGATGATTAAATTAGTATTATGTTGTCATTGATGTCAACTAGCTTGACAGTACTTATCTTGTAAGGTATTATATTGAAACATCTGAAGAAAGGTGAAAGAGATGAAGAACATAAATATCTACATGAGGAAGATGTATATGTCAGATGAGGATAAGGAATACACTGAGTAACTTGTTGATGAGTCTATGACTTGATGATATCAACTTTATTATGTTGCATTCATCTAAGATTAAGAATAGAGTAGAAAGACACAAAGCAGTATTGTCGGTAAATGAAGCATTCCAGTATACACTGACGGAGTGTAGTGTATACCAAGCGTAGTGTTAACAGAGCTTGTATTCACAAACACATTTCTTTGTTAACCGAGCAGAACAAAAAGGAATTAAATGATCAGTTTAGCCGATAGAGTGATGAGTTGTAAAGAGTATGAAATCAAGGTAACAGATAAAGTTTGTTATGAAGATTGATGGCTAACATAATTCAAGAAAGATCTAATGGAGCAGATTGAAACGTGTTACTGACACATCAGCTGAAGAAGGTTAGAGCAGAAAAATCAATGAATGAGATTAAGCGGTAAAATCTGATGGACAAAAAGAAAATGATTTACTCATCTATATAATAGACATTGGTTTCATTGTTGAAAGAATGTCGGAGGAAGAAGATACTGCAGAATTATCGCATGAAGGAGTTTTCATGCATTCTGATCATATTGGTTAGTGAGAACTGAACTGCAGAACAATTACTGAGCTACAGAGAGTAATTACCAATGGATAGTAAGTTGATATAGTATTGAATCTGAAGTGATATATTGATCAAAAAGATTTGAATGAGATGAACATTGATCTGTAAACTACAATAGAAGTTGTTTCAAGGAAAATCATCTACTGTTACATCTTTAACCATTGTACACAGTCAAATCTCTTAACTGAGTGGACTAAGAAAGTCTTTTTATGTTTCATTCATAGAGTGAACATTATTATCCTGTCAACCCCAGAGTGACTGCTAGTTGGACGATAACTTCTGGTCTAAAATCCTCTAACAAGGTCACACCTAATAGTGTGTTTGTAACCTTTAACAGGGTTGGGTCTTCACTGACCTCACTTCAGAAGAGTGAACATTTTTGGGTTGCCGGTCCCAGGTGGTTTTTCCCTTCACAGGATTTCCAAGTTAAATCTCTTGTGTTATGTGTTGATTGTGATATGTGTTTGTTATCATACTTTGCATATTACATGTTAGATTTGATCGGTAACTACTATAAGTTTTAAATTGATAATCGGTAAAAATACAAACAGTGAAAGTATTTTATGTTTACCGAGTAGCAGAAGTTGAAGAATTGTTTTAGATTATACAATTTGGTTTGGGACACTGGATAACTGATTCTCCCCCCCTCTCAGTGATTCTAACAATTAGTATCAGAGTTGTGGTTTCTTAGAATAGAGTTTTAAGGACTCCGGCAAAAAGGTCTAAAGATGTATAAGAGGGAAGTGCCAAAGCTGAATAAAGAGAACTTTGCAGTATGGCAAAGCTGGATGAAGTTGCACATATCTAGAATTGGGAATTCTGCACTAGAACTGATGCAAAATGGTTGCATTGAACTGACACTAGGTCCCCTGACACTTGATCAACTGAAGGACATGCATGAACACAATATTACTATGATTGAACTTTTTGCTTCCTTTACTGATGCAAAATTTGAAGACATTAAGGGATGCACTATTGCCAAAGCCACATGGGATAAACTGACTCTGATATACAGTGGAGATTTGAATGTTAAAAGAGCTAGAGAAGAAAGCCTAAGAGGTCGATTTGATGATATGAAGACGAAAGAAGGTGAGAACATTGTGCAATACACAAATAGACTAAAAAAGGTAGTACATGCTATTAGAGCATTAGATGGAATTATTGAGGATGAAACAGTGATAAGCAAGATTCTCAGAACTTTACTACCAGTTTATGTGATTAGGATCTCTGCAATTCATGAAACAAGAGCTACATCCAACCTTACTCTTGACGCACTGATCAGTAAGCTTACAACTTTTGATTTGAATAACTTTGACAATAGTGTTGTGCCTTCTATTGAATCCTCTTTCATGTCTTCTTTGAAGATTGGTAAGTCTAGTAGTAGGAATAGTAAGAATAATGATAGTGATAGTGGTACCGATGATGAACTTGATGAGCTTGAAGCTCTTATGGCTAGAAGATTACCCAAAGGAAAAGGAAGGTATAGAGGTAAGATACCTTTGGCATGCTTTAATTGTAAAGAAGTTGGCCACATCACTGCTAGATGTCCAAATAAGAAAGATGATGATAGATCCAAAGATCAATATGAGGGAAACTATGGGAGAAGAGTCAATAGAGGCTACCAACACAATAATAGAGACAACCGAGATAGCTATGACAAAGGGAAAAAGGTATGTTACATAGCTGAAGAATTTGAATCTAAATTTGATACTGATGATGATGTAGAAGTAGTATTTTTTACTATGAAAGATGACTCAGAGGAAGAAGAGAAACATGAAGAAACAACACTGATCTCTAAAGTAAGCAGAAATGATACATGGATCATAAACAGTGGTTGTACACATCATATGATTGGTGATATAGAGAAATTTGATCTACTTGATGAATATGATGGAGGATCTGTAAGGATGGGAAATGATGCACCCTGTATGGTAAGAGGTAAAGGTTCACTGATGATTAATGATAGAATAAAATGTGAAAATGCATATTGGGTAAATGGACTGAACTATAATTTGTTAAGTGTGGCATAGCTGAATAACTCAGGCCACCAAATTGCCTTTGAGAGAAGGAAGGTAAGAATCTATGATGATGGAGGAAGACTTTTTGGAACTGGTACACAATCCAGAGGTAATCTATTTTATCTTGATATTGATCAGTCTTCTTATTTATTAATGAAGGATGAAGATGCATGGTGGTGGCATAAAAGGTTATGCCATGTGAACTTTGATAACATGATCAAGATTAGTAAGAGGAAAAGAGTTAGAGAGTTTCCTAACTTGTCAAAACTAGATCATGCTATGTGTCATGAATGTCAGAAAGGTAAGATGACTAAATCTAGTTTTAAAAGCAAAGACTACTCAACAAAGAAGATACTTGAGTTGGTTCATACCTACCTATGTGGTCCTATGCGAACTCAAAGTTATTATGGTGATAGATACTTTATTCTTTTTGTTAATGACTATACTAGACTGATGATAGTTATGTTCTTAAAAGAAAAATTTGAAGCATTTAAGATGTTTAAGTGGTATAAGGCAAAGGTAGAAAAAGAGACTGGAAAAGAATTAAAATGCTTAATATCTGATAGAGGAGGTGAATTTATTTCTGATGAATTTACTAATTTCTATAATGAGCATGGTATCAAAAGACAGGTCTCTGCACCAAGAACACCTCAGCAGAATGGGATTGCTGAAAGAAGGAATAGGTCAATCATTGACTATGCAAGAACACTAATGTTGCAAAAGAATATTTCTTAGACATACTGGAGGGAAGCTATCAGTACAGTTGTATATGTGCTTAACCAAGTACAACTGAAGAAGGACACCAACTGGACACCCTATGAACTATGGTTTGGACACAAACCTACTGTAAGTTATTTCAAAAATTTTGGAAGCAAATGTTTTATTCTGAAAGATGAGAGAAATAGGAAATTTGATTCTATAGGTGATGAAGGAATATTCTTAGGATATTCTACTAAGAGTAAAGCATACAAATGTTTGAATAAGGTTACAAA
Organism: Chamaecyparis obtusa; assembly: GCA_027943335.1. Lineage (NCBI taxonomy): Eukaryota > Viridiplantae > Streptophyta > Pinopsida > Cupressales > Cupressaceae > Chamaecyparis > Chamaecyparis obtusa. The sequence goes on along the minus strand of BSBK01003237.1, from coordinate 126,584 downwards.
TAAGATAATTGAAAGTACTAATGTTCATGTTGATGAGTTTGATGACAAGAACACAGAGGAAACTCAAAAGGAACTGGAAGACTATGGTAGATTCACTTACATTGAACATCCTAATTATCTACCGAAGTCGCAACCTTTGATAACCGGTCAGTAGGAAAATAACCATGAGGAACAAGATTGGGAAATTGATGAACAAGATGGAGCTACCGAGCAAGCACATGAATCTAAACAGGATGAACAAGAAATGAGAAACTGAATACTGGCTAGTTTTCTCTAAAGACATCATCCTGAGACACAAATTATTGGAGACAGACAAGCTAGGATGCAGACAAGAAGCAAAGAAAGACAAGGTACATGTCTAGTTTGTGAATTCAAACCAAAAAATGTGAAAGTTGCATTAGAGAATGAAGAATGGGTTAATGCAATGAAAGAGGAAATAGAAAAAATAGAGAAGAACAAAACTTGGTCCTTAGTACCCTGACCTAGAGATAAAAATGTTATTGGTACTAAGTGGATATTCAGGAACAAACTGAATGAAAATGGTGAAGTAACAAGAAATAAAGCTAGATTGGTATGCAAGGGATATGCATAGGAAGAAGGCATTAACTATGGTGAGACATTTGCACCTATTGCTAGATTGGAAGGAGTTAGAATGCTACTTGCATATGCTACACACAAGAAATTTAGAGTTTATCAAATGGATGTGAAGTCAGCATTTCTGAATGGTATACTTGAAGAAGAGGTCTACATAGAGAAACCTGAAGGATTTGTTGATCTAGACAACAGAGACATGGTATGTAGATTACAAAAAGCTTTATATGGTTTGAAGCAAGCACCGAGAGCCTGGTATGAAAGGCTGCATACTTACTTGTTAAGTATTGGATTTCTAAGAACTAGTGAAAACAACAATTTGTACATGAAAGGTGATACTGATGACACTATTCTTATTGTTGAGATATTTGTTGATGATATTATTTTTGGAGGTCAAGATCATGTATGTAAATCTTTTGCTGATGACATGAGGAATGAGTTTGAAATGTCTATGTTCAAAGAGATTAAATTCTTTCTAGGACTACAAGTGATTCAGCAGAGTGATGGGATATTCATCACACAGTCTAAGTACATAAAGGAAGTCTTGAAGACATTTGGCATGGAAGATGCTAAACCTGTGGGAACACCAATGGCTACTAGATGTAAACTGACTAAGGAAGATGAAACTATAGAGATAAGCCAGACACTTTACTGATCCATGATTGGTAAGTTAATGTATGTAGTTCACAGTAGACCAGATATAGCACATGTTGTGGGAATTGTTGCTAGATTTTTTGCTAATCCTAGAGAATCACACATGATTGCTACTAAAAGAACCTTAAGATACTTGAAAAAGATAGAGGATTATGGTTTATGGTATCCTAAGGAAGGTAAGTTTGAATTGATGGTCTATACTAATGCTGATTGGGCTAGAAATGTGGATGATGGAAAAAGAACCACCAGAGGAGAATTCTTCTTTGGTGAAAGACTTGTAACCTGGACAAGTAAAAAGAAAGCTTGTACTTCTCAGTCTATAGCTGAAGCAGAGTATGTTGATGCTGCTACTAATTTCTTAAACATTGCATATATCAAGTAAGTGTTGGAAGGAATGAATGAGGTAATCACTGACCTGATGATTATATACTATGACAACACAAGTGCTATCAATATTTCAAAGAATCTAGTGATGCACTCTAAGACAAAGCATATATCAATTAAGTATCATTACTTAAGAGAACAAGTGAAAGCGAAGCAAGTGAAGTTAAAATTTTTTATATCTAAAGAACAACTTGCAGATATCTTTACAAAGCCTCTACCAAAGGACACATTTGAATATTTGAGGACTAGACTTGGGGTCCGTCCCCTGTCTATTGGTCACTAATGTGATCTGGATGTTGCATCAGCTTAAAATTATCAGAAGATCACACATGTTGATGCAACATAGTTCACACTTTGGATAATGTTCAAGGTTGTGATTAAGTTTGAAGAACTAAAACAGATTGGGATATTAGTATATAGAGATACAGAGAATGTATTAGACAACAGAGAGTTACTTGGCTACTACAAAGCTAATTATTTATTTGTTTCTTTGGCATTGTTGTCAAAGGGAGAGATAAATAATATGAAGAAATGAAGAAAAATTAAACAATATGCACCGATGAGAACACTGAAACATCTATCTAAGGGAGAGACAAATAGAAAGAAAGGGAGAGCACTAAAGATTGGTTACTGAGAATAGAAGAAGAAATCTGAGAGCTGAAAAGATCATATTTGCAGAATGTCTAAGCTGCATTGATAATGTTGTTTAGTAACATAGTGATTAAACATATTAAGCTAGGGAGAGCTTGTACATCATTTGTTCATAGAGTTTTAGAATACATGTTTGGTATGTGTATGGTACACTTCATATTACTTGAGTTGCCATCAATGCCAAAGGGAGAGATTGATGAACTACAACTGATTTAGAACCTGAATGAAGAATCTATGATTTAAGATCATTGAGGAGTTGCTGATTAGATATGCAAGATGATTAAATTAGTATTATGTTGTCATTGATGTCAACTAGCTTGATAGTACTTATCTTGTAAGTTACTATACCGAAACATTTGAAGAAAGGTGAAAGAGAAGAAGAACAAAAATATCTACATGAGGAAGATGTATATGTCAGACGAGGATAAGGAATAAACTGAGTAACTTTTTTATGATTCTATGACTTGATGATATCGACTTTATTATATTGCATTCATCTATGATGAAGAATAGAGAAGAAAGACACAAAGCAGTGTTGTTGGTAAATGAAGCATTCCAGTATACACCGATGGAGTGCAGTGTTAACCGAGTGCAGTGTTCACCGATGCATTTCTTTGTTAACCGGGCACAATAGAAAGGAATTAAATGATTAGTTTAGTCGATAAAGTGATGAGTTGTAAAGTTTATGAAATCGAGGTAATAGATAAAGTTTGTTATGAAGATTAACGGCTAACATAATTCAAGAAAGATCTAATGGAGCAAATTGAAACGTGTTACTGACACATCAACCGAAGAAGGTTAGAGCAGCAAAATCAATGAATGAGATTAAGTGGCAAAATCTTATGGACAAAAAGAAAATGATTTACTCGTCTATATAAGAGACATTGGTTTCATTGTTGAAAGAATGCCGGAGGAAGAAGATACTATAGAATTATCACGTGAAGGAGTTTTCATGCATTCTAATCATACTGGTTAGTGATAACTGAAATGCAGAACAATTATTGAGCTATAAAGAGTAATTACCGATGGACAGTAAGTTGATATAGTATTGAATCTGAAGTGATATATTGATCAAAAAGATTTGAATGAGCTAAACATTGATCTGTAAACTGCAATAGAAGTTGTTTCAAGGCAAATCATCTACTGTTACACATTTAACCATTGTACATAGTCAAATCTCTTAACCGAGTGGACTAAGAAAGTATTTTTATGTTTCATTCATAGAGTGAACATTGTTATCTTGTCAACCCCAAAGTGACTGCTGGTTGGACGATAACTTCTGGTCTAAAATCCTCCAACAAGGTCACACCTAATAGTGTGTTTGTAACCTTTAACAGGGTTGGGTCTTCACCAACCTCACTTTAGAAGAGTGAACATTTTTGGGTTGCCGGTGGTAGGTGGTTTTTCCCTTCACAAGGTTTCCACGTTAAATCTCTTGTGTTATGTGTTGATTGTGATGTGTTTGTTATCATACTTTGCATATTACATGTTAGATTTGATCAGTAACTACTATAAGTTTTAAATTGATAATCAGTAAAAACACAGATAGTGAAAGTATTTTATGTTTACTGAGTAGCAGAAGTTGAAGAATTGTTTTAGATTATACATTTTGGTTTGGGACACTAGATAACTGATTCTCCCCCCCTCTCAATTATTCTAACAACAACATGTTCATTTGCAGGTACAGATCTTCTTGTAGCCTATTTTATGGGAACTTCATGTTGTATTTTGGACAGGAACTATTGTATGTGACTGGTTGACTAGAAGATCATTTATATCAACTATTTTTCTATTGCCACATTATCTTAGTTCCATGACTGCATTTACTAATGTGCTCTTATGTGGCATCAAATTAATTTATTTGGTTGCATATATTGCATTGGGTATTTCACATGTTGTTAGTTACCCAAATATTCACCATTGCTAAATGAATATTCTTCCAACTATGCATGGTCCTCCTTACCAATCATTTAATTATGTTGCCTCATAAAAATTGAGTTCACATAAGGATATCCTATATTCAATGGCCAACAAATAAGGTTTCACGAAGGAGACTCGTGGTTAAAATATTTTCCACATGTAAAACGTAAGAGAGAATTTTAAACTTATCATCTTCTATTTCCAGCTGGTATTCTAACAGATTCCATTGTCACCGAACAAGGATAAATGGGACATTATTTTTTTGAGAAGGTAAAACCAAATTGCCTATTCTTTGCAAGAAACATATTTCTATTATAGAGTTGTTACATAATACATATTCTTTGTATGGAGTATATTATCAAAATGGTTATAAAATTATTAGAGTTGCGTCTATATAAGAAGCGTAAGACAGTTTTAAAGAGATATATTTTCTCAAAGGAGACTATTGCGTGCAGATTTTGAGTGTATTGCTTTGTAATAAATAAAAATAAAACTTGTTCATGATCGAAGAAATGTAGAAGACATCTATTTTCTATTCACCTCGTAGACCTGGAGGAAGGGCTCACTCTCGGATGCTTGGTGAAGTTCATATTATGTTTGTAATGTTTTAATATGTTTCCAACATTTTTATTATTATGTTAATATGTAAATACTAGTTTGATATTATTGTTAGTGAGATTCAAATTATAGTCTAATTATTTGTGAGAGTGCAAGTTTAGTATTGTTTCATTGCATGGACCATCATTAATTATTAATGTATTATCTATTCAATGTTCAAAGATCTCTGAAGTACGTGCAATATTTTAATATTTCTTAGTTTTAATTTATAGATTAGTTTGAGATCATTAATAGCAATGAATCAAATCTAGTTTGTTTCCACAGTTAATTAGAGTAGAATAGATCCTGTCACTAGGAAGTGACAGCTCATGTCACCAGAATTATTTTGGTTTGTTGTAGGTTTATTTCCATGTGTTCTAGCTACATTCATAATCACTCAACTCATAACTAGCACCCCTTGATGGCATATTTCTCGGACACTTTTCATAAGTTTACACTCCTGGATTGACACAAATAGACCAAGCTGAAATTCATTATAAATTATTAATCTTTCTTATTATTTTCCGTAGTGTTGTCCTATCAGAGGCCTCCCAACCTATAGAAACCCCATGAGCTTCATAATTACCACAAAAGGAGTAGTTAAGGGCTCAACGTGAAGATGTAGTTATTATTGAGAAAGCTCCTATTAATCCTAAAGTACAAATAAAATGAAGATGATTTCTACAAAACCATCAACACCTAAAGAGAGCAAACCTAGATCACGAAGGAATAAGAAAGAGGGTGAACCTATGGCATATAAGGTTGTGAATGTTGAACATATAGTGGTGCTTGAGGAACTTCCCAAACATGCCCAATTTCTAGAATTAAATGTCACGACCCCTGCTCCTACCCTGGCTAAATTATCATTTCAGGGCAATTTCTTGAGTTCCCTCTTGGGTTCCTCCATGAGAAATAATGATGGAAGCTTGTTTGCAGATACATTTTCTTAGTGAAGAGATGCAAGAATATCTGAAGGGTATTAGAATCTATTTACCTATTTCTATAGAAAAAAAGATGCAACTATCCTCAAATGTAATCTTTGGTCATTGGATATGGTGAAACTAGTGGTTCCAGAGGTTTTTGTAGAAGTGGACATGATCAGACACTTGGATGCTAAATATGATCCGCTCTTTAGAACTATATGAAATGCCTGGAATTATGTACTTATGGATAATCCCATGGGAAATTCATGTTTTTTGATCTCTACAGACCTGTAAAGGTTGAAATTTCTCCTAATAAATTTGAAGCAAATTATGAGAAGAGAAAAGTGACATACATGTCAAGGGAGTTACCTCTGTTTAGGTACAGGTCTGAAGAGTTTGAATTAGTTCCAATCCCACAATTTGAAAAGGAGCCCCTTGAGTTGAAGAAGTTTGAGTATTATTTCAAATTGACATACTATATGTTATGTCATATCTTTGGGGTAGATGTGAAAGATAGAATCCTTGTATGGATTATGCTTATGGAAATGAGGATACAACCTAAGTATGTTAATGTTGAATATGACTACGCCTCATATATTTCCACAAAGATCCACAAATTCCTCATTGAGATCAAGAATAAAATACTAGAGGTGAAATTCATGCACTTGTCTTTGTTGTATCATTTAATATTATTTTAGCATAGGTCTGAGTGGCCAAGGGAGTTTAAATTGAAGTTTACAAATGGAAAATGAAGATCTCTCCTTGAGAAAAAGTGGTGTTATCTATGGGACAAAACCATTCATATGGTTGATTATGTTGTCTTTCACAAGTCCTTTTTCATGAGGATATATAAATGGTGTGGAGTTTCAATGGAGAGATTACCTCGTAAGCTCATGGAGGTCATGAGACCTAAAGAGATAAGGTTGGATGAGATGGGAAGGTTTAACTATGATGATTGGTTTTTCTTTTTTTATTATACTTTAATTAGAGTTTATGGATGCCCACATGCTCCTCGCTGACTCCCATGCCATGTTCCCTCAAGATTAGCTTTCCTTGAGTTCATTTGGCAGTTTTTATGGATGAAAGACTATTATCTAAAAAATGAGAGGAAGGGGTCTTTCCTTCCAAAATTGGTCAAATGTTGGGATTTTATCATTGGAAATGATGTTGTGTTGGAAGTGAAAAACTTCCTCGTCTCTAAATATGCTCTAAATTTTGGAAATAAAAGGAATTATGACCCAAAGGGATTTATACAATGGTTAAAGGTTGATCATCTTAAATGAGGGTCATATTTCTATGAGCTCAATCATAATGAAGATGTTATTATAAATTTCATGGATTATATTAAAGTTACCCAGTGTAGGAAAAGGTGGGAAATACTAGTAAGGATTCAAGATGGGTACAAAAGAAGGTACCTTAGTTTCACCACCTTTTATCCCCATGACCCTAACATGGTCAAGGAAGGGCTAAGTTTGAGATAAAGGCTCCTCCAACTACACTAGAAGGTGATGAAGCTCCCAATCAACAGATGAATCCTAGTGATGCAATGAATATAGGTGAGTAAGAGAAACATGTTTCTAAAATTTTGGTCAGGTTCAATATAAATGAGAATCTTGGTATTCATCACATCACCTATCTATCAAGTTAGTTTATCTATTTGTTTTTTTAATATATCCATCTATCTATCTATCTTCCTAACTATTGTAGAGGTGGAAACACCAAAACAGGAACTTGACTCGAGTATGTCTCCAAACAGCCCCAAACACTCTCCCTCTATTATGTGTGAGAAATATTATTGGAATTATTCAAAAACATGAGATTGGTCTTGTGTTCTATGTATTTCATTTCTATTATTATTATTTATTTAATATTTTCAAGTATATTTCTAACACTTGAGCCTTACATGTTATCTGAACAACGGAGTCAGGTTTTTGCCAGAGTCTGAATATTTTTTCTTTTATTCCATGCAAGACTGTAACACATCACAAGCATGTTTGCACATCAAACTAGCATCCTCAATCAAAACTCTCAAATTTGGTTGATAAATCCTTGTTATCCACACTTTTCCTTCCTATAATAAAAGTATTATTTTCCTTTATCTATAATTAGATATCTTCACTAGTTTATCTAGTTGAAGGCATCTAAATGTGTATTGTAAAACAGGTTGTCAAAGGAACATAGTCTCCTTTTTGTAGGGTCAAATTTACTCCACTACATGTTCTAGCATAAAACCTAAGATTTCATTATTGAGAATTTGTTGGAAGCCTAATTCCCCATGTGAAAGACAAGTAAAGACTCTTTGAATATTAATGATTAAATAATAAATATCATAAAATGCAAATGTAAATTAATTTTGTGAATTATAGCATAAATAAATGATTTGATTAAATGTGATTTTGAAGGTATTTCCAATTAATATTTTGGAAAATTAAAAGTGGTTTATGTGCATTTAGAAATTAAAAGAGTTTATTTTTTTCTTTATTTTCAAAAAATTGAAAATGGGCTTTGGGTAAATAGAGGTAAATGGTTCATTTTTGGGAGAAAAATACTTGAGAGGAAAAACCATGTGATTGAAGGAGCTAGGGCAAAGGGATTTGCATGAGATTTTTCGCATTGGAATAGGAATTTGAAGGAGCTTAGATTATTTCTTATTTTTTATATTCAACTATGTAATTTAATGTTTTCATCAATATTTCAGATCACACTCTGTGATCTATCATCAAGATGACACATCTATAGGAGAAATTAAGGAATTGTACAACCATTGTGTGTGGGAAGAACCGTATAAATTTTTGAACTAGTTTGAAGTAAACACAACCATTTCTCTTATGATTCATGCATTTATTTTTTCTTCTTGTTGGAAGCATGTTAGATGGGTTAGGAAATACATTTCCTATAATTTAAATATTGCATTAAGTAGTTAATTTATTTATTTATAAATTTTATATGGAAATCACTCAAAAACACCTGCATGCTACCCAATCCACCTTAGGGTTAGTGAATTTCATATTTTAATTTTAAATAGGGATGTTGGATGTATTTAGACTAAACGAGTATTCTTAGAATTTCAATTTTAGGATTTTCCAAAATTTGATGAATTTTGAGCTATTTTCATGGTGTGGCTGAAATTTCATTATTTTTGTAGAACTTGTGGAATGTTAGAAATATGTGAAATTATTATATTTTATATTGGATTAATATGAAAAGTTATCGATATACCTTGTGTAAAGAGAAAGTGGATCCACCAGACCATGTGCTAGATGTGGGCCAAGAATAAAGTACATGTCACGAGAAAACATAAATCAACATTGTGTATGTTTTATCCCATGTTCTTTTAGAAACATGTTGATACTTGGAATTAGGTACTAGAGAGGGTTTGTGACCTTGACCCAAAGTGGGTTTGTATGGTTATCACATGTGGAAGTTACTTAATCGATTGATAACTTATAAAAAATGGGTAAATAACTAAATAAGATAATGGTTGTCCCACACATGCCTTGTGTGCTCGTAAAAGGATAAGGATGTGCTTAGGAAGAAAAGCCCACTCTAGGAGCTATGGTACTTGTATGATCAAACATCCTCATCCCTATAAGAGGGTATTTAGTTTTGTATGGTAGTTAAGCTTGTGTTCTATGAAGATGCTCCCAAATGAACTCTCTAGCATCAATTCTTTTAGTATGAGTATCCAAAACCTAAAAGATCTACCTTATCTTACTATGATTACTTACTACATTGGATGATGTGTACTCTTTTTTTTGTGTGGGTGTAATCCCTAATCCCCATTTGTGTATATGTATGAGTGTTTGGGACATGTGAATATCTCCCCTAATATAGCGGGGTGGACGTAGGGCTTCCACATGGTCAGGTGACATTGTATCATCACTAGGGACTGAAGGCTATGGATAAGATCTAGCACTAAATACTAGCTATCATCATATTCCTTATGCATTCTAGTAGTCCTATTCTTGAGAACATGTAATTCAAGAAATTAGAGTCCTATAAAATGTAAATTGTAATTATGATTATTGGACCTCACTTGAAGAGGCATATGTAATATTATAAAAATGATAATGGATTGGTTTCAGTTATGTTCTTCAGTGTTAGTATTGAGCATGAAGTATCATGTGTATTTTCCTTCAACTATGAATGTGCAATATGGATAAAATGTATGTAGGAATGTTTTTTTGGGTTTATAAGGAATTAATCAATTGTTAGATAAAGCCCTCCCATTATTGTTTACATGATAATGAAAAATTATAAAATGACTAATTATTTTAGGTTTTGAGGTTTGGGCTTGTACCTCATGGATTTTTTGAGTCTACAAACAATCCATAGCGCAACCTTAACTCCCGACCCCATATAGTCTTTTTTCATAGCTATTTTATTCCTTTGAGATTAGATATTTGAGGTTTGGAGATGAGCCCGATGAAGTTCACCTAAGCGTGAACAAAGTCTAGTTCAACCTTGACCCTTGAAAGCCTCTTCTTCACCATATAATTTTCTTATTGTTTCAAGTTTTGAGGATGAACATTCACATTTTTAAAATCCTTTAGTATGGAAACACATAGGGAACCCAACCCCTAGCTCTTGAAAGCCTCTTCTCTATTGTTGTTTTTTGCTAAGTGTTTCAAGCATTGAGCATTAGAGGTTCATGTTTCATAATTATAAAATGATCAATGCACCTCTAATTCTTGAAAGGGTAGATTTTGGACTTACAACTATGACAAATTTTGGGCACTTGGAATTAGGCTTCCCAACTTAAATTTTCAAACTTGGAAGGTCAAAACCCCAACCTTTAATCCCTAATGATAACCTATTAGTAATTAGATATTGGAGGTCCTAGGTTTTTGTAACTTTGGACTTTGGGCCTTTGTAGTTCCTTATTTAGTCTTCAATGTGTTGAATGCTCAAATATTGAATCCTAATAGTTATTTGAACATTGTACTTTGATCTTACTTTTCTTGAGTTACCTTCTAGTTTTGAAGTGAGGTAAGGTGTATCGTTGACCTATAACCCTCGATATGGGATTTGATGTTATTCAATTTGGTACTAATTTATACCCTATCTTAGAAAGGTCATAAATCCTATCTTAATGATCAAAATTTGATCTTCCATACCTCATCAAAAAGAGCTCAAAGAGATATAGAATTTGTCTCTTTGAACCTTGCCTAGAAAATTAATTCTAAGAGACTGGTGGAAGTTTAGACCCTAGATTCCACTTTGGAGACCTCTGAAAATGTAGTTTTTTGAAGACATAGATAATACCCATAAAATTATACACCATTAATCCATATCTCATTAATTTGGGGATCCTTTGGGAGATAACCCCAAGAATTTAGGAGTGTTCTTATGTATTATGTAATACTCCCTTGTGATTGACCTTTCTCTGGTATGTGTTAATCTTTCAGTTGTACCACCTTACTTTTGCAATGATGGGGATTTTGTTAGAATGATTTTAGAATAACTGAGAGGGGGGGTGAATTAGTTATGCTCAGGTCCAGATGTACCAGTTAAACTTTTAAACACTCCAACCAACTTAGATCTATTCAACAATTCACTCGGTCTCTATAGAATATAGTTAGTAACATAAAATTGCAGTCCACTCTCCCAAAGTAATCAACTTGTAGAATATAAAACTTTTAACAACATAGCACATCAAATAACATTCACACAAGTATAACACCAGGATTTAATGTGGAAACCCAATATGGGAAACCACCAGTAACATGCTACCAAATTTTCACTCTTCTGAAGTGAGCTCTATGAGGAGCCAACCCTGTTAAAGGTTATAATACACATTGTTAGGTGTGACCCTATTAAAGGATTTAATCACCCTATTAGGAGTGCCCTTGTTAGAGGACTTAAAAACATCCCACTATAATGTCACCTTGATGAAAGGATTTACAAATGACTATTAGATCAACCTTGATTAAAGTATTTTAACTGATACAATGGTTAGAAAGTAATAGTAGGTTCTGATTTGAAATATACAACTCACTTTGAAAATATAGATCCAATAAGCTCATATGTTGATTTACTGACTGGCCTTCATTGTCATCTCCATCTCTAATCTTCTTGGAAATCCCTTCAAGAAATCACCACAACTCTGTTCAACTCTTCACAACTCTTCTCGGCTTTCTACTTAGGTTCGCCAATCAATAACATCAACTTCTTCCTCACTCTACATAACTCACAACTAGGTTATCCTTATACCTCCTTGATTAGGTAGCTTAATCTTTTGTCGCTGAATCTCTTCCTTAAATCTTAGATTTAGGTCAGATTCATCTTATCCTTCCAACATTTTGTTCTCCTCCTTATCCTTCTAGATACTTCTCAAAAATTCTCCTTAAATCCATAAGAAAATGGTTTACCATGCATTAAATTCTCCAAGTCATTCATATTTATCTTCACAAACTATAAATTAATGACACTCGGCCAATACTGTATTCATCTTCTCGGTCATCACTGGATAGCTCAGTCATCACTAAAATCATTCTTCTTGGAAAACACTATCTTCTCTCAGTTAATTCTCTGATACTTGACAATTACCGATGCTCGATTGACACTAAAATTTGATCATCTTATACTGGCACTTGGTCAACACTAGCATCACTCAGCTTACACAGAATTTGTTCTCTTTTTCTCGGTTAAGCCTATGCTTCCAAACTTTCTTTCATTATTTCTTCTATGATTCAAATCAACTGACTTCTTCACTTAGTGTTATAGATAAACAACACATTACCTTGCCAATGTTCCGACTAATCAAGTACCCATTGTAGTTTCTCATAACTCAACCTTTCACTAGGTCCTCTTGTTATCTCCTCTTTTCAAATCCTCTTCATCAATCAAATTACTAGACAACAATTGTCTCACCAATTAAGGTTTGATATCAATGATAATATAACAATTATTTCAATTGTAGTTTCTAACAATCTCCCTCTTTGGCATTGATGGCAACACCACATGCAACACCATATGCAAGTTACCAAACAATCCAAAAAGTATGTAATGAAGCAACTTTTGTCAACTCTCTTTGTGTTCAGATCTTCAGTAATATCCTTAACTTCATTCTGATTCTCATCCAAATATCAACTCCCTCTTGGATATATTCCTCCCTTTGTCTATTCAACAATTTACTGAATCTCTCCCTCATCTTATTCAATCTCTCCCTCTTTGCTTATGGTAACTCCTTTTGAATCTTTTTCTGTAGCTCTCCCTCTTTGACAAAAATGCCAAAGACATTCATCTTCACCATGTAGATATCTTCATGTCAATTCTTTGAACTTCATACTCCCTCTGTCATCTTTCTTGTGATTGATCAACATCTTGTACTTTACTCTTCATAACTTTAGGAAACTCCTAAAGTGTGACCTCCTTTACATCAATTTGTCATATATTATGATTAGTACATTTGATGCAATGCCCCTATATGATTATTGGTAGCCTCAATTAGGGGAATCACCCCTAATTTACCTCTTAGATACTCATGATCATCCTTAGGTAATGCTTTAGTGAATATATCTACTAATTGTTCCCTTGTATTCACATACTCTAGTCTTACTTCCATGTCTTGAACTAGCTCTCTCAAGTAATGATACTTGATAGCAATATGCTTAGTCTTAGGGTGCATCACAATTTTCTTTGATATATTGATAGCACTTGTGTTATCACAAAAAATAACAACTGGCTCAACAATTTCTTCCTTCATACCTTTCAACAATTTCTTGAGCCACACTAAGTTTGAACAATTAACTGTTGGTGCTACATATTCAGCTTCTATTGTAGATTGGGAAATGAAATTTTGTTTCTTTCTTGTCCAAGAGACTAATCTCTTTCCTAGAAAGAATGTGCCACCACTTGTACTCTTTATATCATCCACATTTCCTGCCCAATTTGCATTAGTGTAAACTTTCAGTTTAAACTTTTCATTCTTCTTGTAATACAATCCATAATCCTCTGTTCCTTTTTGATATCTCAGTATCCTTTTCAATTCCATCATGTGATTCTCCTTAGGATTGGCAAAAAATCTTGCAACAATCCCAACTGCTAATGCAATATTTGATCTGTTGTGAACAATAGATTATAGTTTTCCAATCATTGATCTATACAAGGTTTGATTTACTTTAGTTGTATCATCATTCTTCAATAGTTTATGTCCAGTAGCCATGGGTTTACTTACTATTCTAGAGTCCTCCATGCCAAAAATTTTCAATATCTCCTTGACATAATTAGATTGTGTGATGTAGATACCTTTCTCCATCTGATAAACTTGCAAACCAACAAAGAATTTGATCTCTCTAAACATAGAAATCTCAAATTTAGTATGCATCTCATTTGAAAATGTTTGGCACAATGCATCTTGTCCTCCAAATTTGATGTCATCAACAAATTTTTTAGCTAATAATATCCCTTTACCTTTTTTAGTCTTCAAGTACAGATTGTTGTTGTCATTAGTTCTTGCAAATCCAATCTTGATCAAGTAATTATGCAATCTCTCATACCATGTTCTAGGGGCTTGTTTGAATCTATACAGTGCTTTGTGTAGCTTACAAACCATGTTCTTCTTTCTTGGGTCAAAAAATAATTCTGGTTGTTCAATGTATACTTCTTCCAATATTCCATTCAGAAATGCAAATTTAACATCCATTTGATATACTTTGAATCCTTTGTAAGCTGCATATGCAAGTAGAGTTCTAACTCCTTCCAATCTAGAAACTGGGGCAAATTTCTCCCCGTAGTCAATGTCTTCTTCATGTGCATATCCCTTGCATACTAATCTAGCTTTGTTCCTTGTAACTTCTCTATATTCATTCAACTTGTTTTTGAACACCCACTTTATTCCAATAACATTCTTTTCCTCTAGTCTCGACACTAGTGTCTAGGTTTTGTTCTTTTCTATCTACTCAATCTCCTCATTCATGGCTTGAATCCAATATTTATTCTCCAAAGCATCTTTCACTAGGCTCAAAATCACATAAAAAGCATGTTTGATCTTTCAACTTACTTCTTGTCATAACTCCAGATTCTTTACCTCCAATGATTTGATCTGGCTTATGATGTCTTCTCATGTACTATGCTAATGTAGGCTCGGGTCTCCTTTCTTCTTGCTCTTGATCTTCAGGTTCATCTTTTATTTCTTCTTCATCTCTTGATTTCTTGGAAGCATCCTCTCGATGCTTAGCATTATTTGGTTGTAACTCGGTAGGTTCTTTCTATTGCTCAACAACATTGTTTTCTGGTTCAGGTGAATTTCTAGCCTCTCCTTCCATGTATACAAAATATCTATAATCTTCAAGTTCCTGCTTGCACTCAACTTCATTATTTTCTACATATTCATCAACTCTAACATTTTCACTTTCCACAACTTTTTTAGTGTTAGAATTCAAACACTTGTAAGCTTTTCTCTTAGTAAAATAACCTAAGAATATGCCTTGATCACTTTTAGCATCAAGTTTTCCATTCATATTATCCTTCAATATATAGCATTTGCTTCCAAAGACTTTAAATTATTTCACATTAGGTGCATAACTATGCCATAATTCAAAAGGTGTAGCATTTGTACCTTTCTTGATTTGTAGTTGGTTCAAGGTATAGACAGTTGTACTTATAGCTTATCTCCAGTACTTTTGTGCAAAATTCTTCTCTATCATCAGTGTTTTATCACAATCCACAATTGGTCTATTTCTTCTCTCTGCTATACCATTATGTGGAGGTGTCCTCGGTGCAGACATTTGTCTCTTTATTCCTCTATCATTTTAGAATATGTTGAACTCATTAGATATGAACTCTCCTCCTCTATCAGATCTTAGACATTTCAAGCTTGTACTTGTTTCTTTCTCAACTTTTTCCAAATACCACTTAAACAACTAAAAGGCATCATATTTTTCTTTGATAAATATTACAGTCATCATTCTAGAATAGTCATCAACAAACAGAATGAAATATTTATCACCACAGTAACTTTGCACACCAATAGGTCCACAAAGGTCAGTATGAACTAATTCCAAAATATCATCAGAAGTATATGTCTTTCTCTTGAAAGTATAGTTTTTCATTTTCCCAATTGACATTGTTTACACATCACATTATCAGGTTTCTTCAATCTTGGTAAACCTCTAACTCTTTTCATCTTACTAATGTTTACCAAATTGTCAAAGTTTACATGACACAACCTCTTATGCCATAACCATACATCATCAAATTGTGCAAATAAACATGTTTCTTCATATAGGTTTAGATACAACAAATTACCTCTTGTATGTTCTCCACTTCCAATTAGTTCACCAGTGGCATCAAATATCTTATCCTTTTTGTGATGAAACTCAACTCGATAACCAATATTGTTTAGTTGTGCAACACTCAACAAATTATAGTTAAGACCTTCAACCCATTAAGAATTGTCACATCTAATCTTATCAGTCAATCTTATTGATCATTTTCCCCTCACAAGACATGGTTCATCATTACCAAACTGAAAACTCCTACCTTTGTAATGATTTAGGGTTTCAAAATTTCTTGTATCACCAGTCATGTGATGTGAGAAACCACTATCAATTATCAATCTATCACATTTACTCACATATGAAATAAGTACAATTTTCTCATCTTCATCAGAATCATCTTTCATAGCAACATAAACAACTTCTACATCACAATCATCAGATTCACTATCAGTTTCTTCTTCAGCAATATAACAAGACTTCTTACCTTTATCCTTGTAGTTCATATACCTTCTGTGATCTATGTCATTCATTTTGTCTTTATACTTTCTTTCCCTTCTTTCATCCTTGTCATTCTTGTTAGGGAATCTTGCTCCAAAATGACCAACTTTGTTACATGAAAAATAGATTATAGGAAGTTTACCTTTAAATTTCCCTTTTCCTCTCGGTAGCCTTCTAGCCATAAGTGCCTCAAGATCATCAAGATCATCATCAAAAGTGTCACTATCACTTTTACTATTCACACATCTTTCTTTTCCTAGACTTATGAAGAACCATTTCAGATTTGAATGTAGATTCAATATTATGAGTAGTGAAATTATCAAAATTTGACAACTCAAAAGTAGTAAGCCTACCAACAAGATCTTCCAAGGTTAGGTTGTTACCAGAAGCACATCTCAGTTCTTGTATTGTAGAAACTCTAATAGCATAAATAGAAAGTAGGGTTCTCAAAACTTTACTAATAACAGTTTCATCATCAATATTTCCATTAGCTCCTCTAATAGCATTCACTACCTCTTTACCTCTGGCACAATATTGAACAATAGTTTCACCTTCTAACATTCTCATTTCATCAAACTTACCTCTCAAGTTTTCAGATTTGGCTCTCAGTACATTTTTGTCTCCACCATAGATAGCTGCTAGTGTGTCCCACATTTTCTTTTCATTAGTATAGTCCTTGATGTCTTCAAATTCAGGATAACTTAGGGCTGATGCGATCTCCAACATTTCCTGATTGTGTTCTTTCTTTTCCATCATCTCCTCGGCTATCATAGGTGCAACAATTGGTACGTAATCATGTTCCACATAATATTTTGTTGAATCACCAATACCTTCTAGGTGTAACTTCATCAAACACTACCATGCAAGGAAGTTCTCCTTGTTCATCTTTGGTACCTCCTTTTTGTACATCGTGATCATTAGTACCTTTAAAAATTTTCCTTACAAGCACCACAAGCTCTGATACCAATTGTTAGAATAATTTTAGAATAACTGAGAGGGGGGTGAATCAGTTATCCTTAGGTCTAGATGTACCAATTAAACTTTTAAACACTTCAACCAACTTAGATCTATTCAGCAATTCACTCAGTCTCTATAGAATATAATCAGTAACATAAACTTGCAGTCCACTGTCCAAAAGTAATCAACTTGCAGAATATAAAACTTTTAATAACATAGCACATCAAATAACATTCACACAAGTATAACACCAGGATTTAACATTGAAACCTAATATGGGAAAAACCACTAATAACATGATACCAAATTTTCACTCTTCTGAAGTGAGCTCTATGAGGAGCCAACCCTATTAAAGGTTATAATACACACTGTTAGGTGTGACCCTGTTAAAGGATTTAATCACCCTATTAGGAGTGGCCTTGTTAGAGGACTTAAAAACATCCCATTATAATGTCACCTTGATTAAAGGGTTTACAAATGACTATTAGGTCAACCTTGATTAAAGGATGTTAACTCATACAATGGTTAGAAAGTAATAGTAGGTTCTGATATAAAATATGCAACTCACTTTGCAAATACAGATCCAATAAGTTCATATGCTGATTTATTGACTATCCTTCATTGTCATCTCCATCTCTGATCTACTCGAAAATCCCTTAAAGATATCACCACAACTCTATTCATCTCTTCACAGCTCTTCTCAGCCTTCTTCTTAGGTTCGCCAATCAATAACATCAACTTCTTCCTCACTCTACATAAATCACAACTAGGTCATCCTTATACCTCCTTGATTAGGTAGCTTAATCTTTTGTCACTTAATCTCTTTCGTAGATCTTAGGTTTAGGTTAGATTCATCCAATCCTTCTAACATTTTTGTTCTCATCCTTATCCTTCTAGATACTTCTCAAAACTTCTCCTTGAATCCATAAGAAAATGGTTTACCATGTATTAAATGCTCCAAGTCATTCATCTTTATCTTCAACACATTTTACATATCCCAAGAATTCAACTATGTCAGTTGGGGATCTCAATTCCTTCACAAACTATAAATTACTAACACTCGAACAATACTGTGTTCATCTGCCCAATCATCACTGAATAGCTCGATCATTGCTAAAACTATTCTTCTCGGCAAACATTTTCTTTTCTCGGTTAATTCTCTGATACTCGGCAATTATTGATGCTCGGTCGACACTAAAATCTTCTCGTCTTATACTGGCACTCAATTGACACTAGCATCACTCAGCTTACACAGAATTTGTTCTCTTTTTCTTGATTAAGCCTATGCTTCCAGGCTTTCTTTTCATATTTCTTCTATGATTCAAATAAACTGACTTCTTCACTTAGTGTTATAGATAAACAACACATTACCTTGCAAATGTGCCAACTAATCAAGTACCCATTGTAGTTTATCATAACTCAACCTTTCACTAGGTCCTCTTGTTATCTCCTCTTTTCAAATCCTCTTCATCAATCAAAAGATATGATACTTTACTAGATAGCAACTCTCTCGCCAATTAAGGTTTGACATCAATGACAATATAACAATTGTTTCAATTGTAGTTTCCAATAGATTTTTCCTTGAACCTTATCCTATTAGTACTACATCTTTGTGTAAAATTATTGTGTGTGTTTCCCTTGCAGATAGGTTGTAATTCTATTTATCTTCTATGAGATGAAATATGTAAGTTTTTTTTAAAAATAGTCTTTTTTTTTTGCCTTGGTCCTTTAGATGTGGCTTTACAAATTATGTGTTTTCATGCGATATAGTGCACCAAGAAAATATCTACATGTAGCACTTTTTCCCATGAAAGTTGGACTTAGAAATGATAGATATAGAATATATTTCTACAGAAGTGACATTTTGATATTATCATAACATAATTATAATATTATCTTTTCTCAAGCTAATAAGGAGGTTTTGTGCAATGTGAAATTCTAGGGGTGTGCAATTTTTTGACACTACATCTAAAGAATTCAAATAAGGTCTAAAAAAACCAAAAATGTTTTATAAATGCAGGTCACTAATTGCTTGCAGTCATATCCTACTATAAAAAAAATCAACCACCTAACAATGAAGGTACTATACTACCATATTAGTTAGAATCAAGTGAACCTAAGAGATTATTCAAGGCACAACAAATCCTTGGGTTAGTTGTCTAGTCACTTATAGGATCATAAGGAGAGGTGGCTTATTAAATGATTACTACAATTATAAATTTTAGAGAAATATAGAAAATTTGTCCATTCACACTCATATAAAATATAAATAGTTCTAATTAAACAAGGGTTTTATTTTATTATCTATTTTTAGTTCTTTATATCAACCATGATACACATACATCAAGTCTCTATGCTTCCACATACAACAAGATATGTCTTGACTATACTCAAGTTGTTATCTACTTGATGTTGATACTACTCATTGTTATCTCCCCTCATCTCTATTTTTTATGTTTGATTATAGTGCATAGAATTTTGATCTCAATTTACATGGATAGGATTTTTTTAGGAATAATGATTCAGGAGCATCTTGGGTCTTGAGCAATCTTGCATCAACCAAAAACATTTCCTGATTTCTATACCTGTTTGCTGTTGTTTTCATTATAATATTTGCATTTGATAGTTTCATGTTGTGCAAAGCTTACATTATGCTGAGGACCTATTTGGGAACCTTCTCCTATGAGCACATAAAGATTGGATGGACTGTTTCAAAGTTATAGCTATTTTCCTTGCCATCGGAACCGCATTTTCCTGCAGTTTTAGTGCTGATTGTTCATGTTGGTGACCTTGATTCATAAGGAATTATCATTGGTGATCTTAAGTAGTTTTATAGGACCTAATGTACTATCATTTCCCAAGAGCGCAAGTCCCAATTCATTATGAGTAAAAAGTTATGCCCATTTTGGTCGGGGACCTATTTTCTGCCATTTTTTGGGTGAAACATGTGGTGTTTCTTCTTGCGCACTTACGTGTGATCAAATGGGACCTTGCACAATTAAAGGAATGTTTTTGGGTCATGTAGGGACCTAAATCCAAAGGTGCATCAATTTATATTAATTCTAGCATTAGTTTTGGTTTAAATCTTCCAGACTGGACCTATATTGTAATTAAATGCCTGACTGGCCGACCTGTGGCTTAGCTGGCTTTATAAGGGGTCTAGATTGATGTAGTAGGGCATGAAGAAGGTAGAAAGAACATAATTATCAAGATACATCTTCGGAGACAAAGATAGGATGCGAGCTGAGATTCTAAATTCATAATTTTCATTGTATAAGGCCGAAACCCGGAAGGCCTCACAGCCGGGCATGTTGAAAGAAATAATATAATTCTCTATTGTTGCTGCCAATTGATTGTCTCATATCCATTGTGATTCCATTTTTTTCATGTGATATTATATTGCTTCCATTGTGTAACTCTGAGAAAGTCCTTGTTTGTGGATTCAAGTAGACTCAATCCTGCTTGATTTTGCTTGTATCTGCCTTGCCACTACGTCAAGTGGTATCAGAGCAAGTTCTTTCTTGTGGATTGGATCATGGAGAACCTTATTGGATTGGTTGTAGGGTGGTGGATCTGAGATCTGACCTATAACTTGTAGAAGGTTACAATCTTGTTGGAACCTGATTGTCAAGATGGTTTGTGGTAGAGAAAATGATAATGCTATCATGGATATGTTGAGGCAGATTGTAACTAGGCTTGAAGCTGTAGAGACAGCCCAGAGAAGAGGAGCACATCTTGAAGATGTTAGTGATGAAGAAGAAGAAGCAGCACCTAATGCTGAACTTGAAGTTGAACAAGATGAGGAAAGACTCTTGAGAGTTTTGTCTAAGGCTAACTCCAGACCTGCTGTTGAAGTTGCTTGCTATGATGGAAGACTTGAGACCGATGCACTTTTGGATTGGATCTCTGAGATGGATACATACTTTGAGTATGAAGGTACTCCTGATAATAAGAAGGTTAAGATAGCAGTCACAAAGTTGAAATGTCATGCATCTCTTTGGTGGGATCATTTGCAAACTGAGAGATAGAAGAGGGGAAAAGAAAAGATCAAGACATGGATGAAGATGCTTGGAAAGATGAAGAAGAAGTTTCTTCCAGCTGACTACCAAGTTAGTTTGATGAGAAAAATGCAAAATCTGAGACAAAAGGACATGAGTGTGAAAGAATATACTGAGGAATTTTACAAATTGGATATCAGATCTGGACATGTGGATGATGAAGTTGAGAAAGTGGTTAGATATTTGAATGGCTTAAGGACATCTATTCAAGATGAGATCAGTTATGTGAAGATTTATAGTGTGGAAGAAGCATATCAATTTGCTTTGAAGGCTGAAGAGAGATTGACAAAGAGACATGAACAAAGACAGAGAGGAAGAGGTGGTAGATTTCAGAGAAGTAGAGGCAGATCTTATGGAGAAAGCAGCAGATCTGACAATGCCGCACAAGAGAAAGGATGAAAATATGAACCTACTAAAAGAAGTAATTACTCTAGAGGTAGCTATACTAGTTACTCAAGGAATAATAATAATGAAAAAAGAGAAGAGAAATCTTGGTTTAAGGGTACTTGTTACAAATGTGGTGAAGAAGGACATAGAGCTTTTGAATGTACTAACTCTGGAAAGAAGACTGGAGGTAATGGTAGAAATAATTTGGCTTGTGAAGAAGTTGAGGAAATGTCTAATGAACCTGAACATGGTGAGAACTTGATGTTAAGAAGGATCTTGTGGAATGAAGAAGCTGATGAGGAACCTATTTTGAGGAAAAGTTTGTTTAGAACCAAATGTAAGATCGCTGATAAATGTTGCAAGGTAATCATTGATAGTGGAAGTTCTGATAATTTGGCATCCGAAGAGCTGGTTAACAAATTTTAGTTGCAGAGATTGAAACATCCTAAGCCTTACCATATTTCTTGGATCTAGAAGGAGCATAAACTACTTGTAAGTGAACAATGCCTTGTTAAATTCAAAATTGGGAATTATCATGATGAAGTCTTGTGTGATATTATGCCTATGGATTGTTGTCATATTCTTTTGGGTAGACCTTGGTAGTATGATAGGAAAGCTTTGCATGATGGTAGATTGAATCAATATACTATTTGGATGGATGGAAAGAAACAAGTATTGTTGCCTTTGATAGAAAAGTTTGATGAAAGTCACTGTAACACAGTCAGAGTATGTTTGGTTGATGGTAAAAAGTTTGCAAGAGAAATGAAAGAACAGAATGTTTGTTTTGCTTTAATTCCAAGAAAGACTGAGAAACAAGATGAGTTAGAACATGCACCTGAGGTTAAGCCTTTGCTGAATGAATTTCATGACATCATTTATGATAATGCACGTGATGGTTTACCGCCTATGAGAAGTATAAGTCATTGTATGGATTTGATACCTGGAGCTAGTTTGCCTAACAAAGCACCACATAGGTTGACACCTGATGAAAAGACTGAATTGAATAGACAAGTGCAAGAATTGCTTGAAAGAGGTTTGATTAGGGAAAGTTTGAGTCCTTGTGTAGTACTTGTTGTATTAGCACCTAAAAAGAATGGAGAATGGAGAATGTGCACTGATTCTAGAGCTATAAACAAGATAATAGTGAAGTACAAATTTCCTTTGCCTAGGATGGATGACATAATGGATAGTTTGAGTGGAGCAAAGTATTTCACAAAGATTGATTTGAAAAGTGGATATCATCAGATTAGGATCAGAGAAGGGGATGAATGGAAAATTTCTTTTAAGACTACTAAAGGTTTGTATGAATGGTTGGTTATGCCTTTTGGTTTGACTAATGCACCTAGTACTTTCATGAGGCTGATGAATGACATTTTGAAAAGATTCTTGGGTAAGTTTGTGATTGTATATCTTGATGACATTTTGATATTCAGTAAGGGTAAGGAGGAACATCTTGAACATATCAGACAAGTATTGCAGAGATTGAAGGAAGAAAAGTTGCTGATTAATTTGAATAAATGTTCATTTATGAAAGAAGAGATTATGTACCTTGGTTTTGTAATTTCAGCTAATGGACTGAAGATGGATCCTGAGAAAGTGAGAGCTATACTTGATTGGCCTACACCTGAGAATGTTGGAGAGGTAAGATCATGTCATGGATTGGCAAGTTTTTATAGGAAGTTTATCAGAAATTTCAGTTCTATTTGTAATGCTATGACTAAAACTATGAGAGGAGATAAAAAGGATTTCAAATGGACACATGGAGCACAAAATATTTTTGAAACATTGAAACAAAGAATTGCAGAATTGCCTACACTTGCTTTGCCTGATTTTAGTAAGGTTTTTCAAGTTGAATGTGATGCTAGTGGTAGTGCAATTGGATCTGTTTTGAGTCGAGAAGGAAAACCTATAGCTTTCTTTAGTGAAAAGTTGAATGATGCTAAGAGAAAATATTCATTTTATGACCAGGAATTCTATGCTATTGTTCAAGCTTTGAAGAAGTGGATACATTATTTGATGCCTAAAGATTTTGTGTTTTATACTAACCATAAAGCTTTGTAGTATTTGGGAAGTCAGAATAAGTTGAATCAGAGACATATGAAGTGGGTTGAGTTCTTGCAGAATTTTTCCTTTTCATTGAAGCATAAAAGTGGACAGTCAAATAAGGTTGATGATGCCTTGAGCCGAAGAAGAAGTTTGCTGACAGAGATGAGAGTTGAGGTACTTGGTTTTGATGATTTGAAACATTTGTATGAGACTGACATTGATTTTGCAGAGCCTTGGAAAGTTTGTAAGGAACACACAATAAGTGATAAGTGGTCTGATTATTTCATTCAAGAAGACATGTTGTTTAAAGGAGTTCAATTGTGCATACCTAGAGGATCTATGAGAGAGAACATAATAAAGGAGAAACATAGTGGTGGACTTGCTGGACATTTTGGGATTGATAAGACTATGGATTTGATTTCAGAAAGATACTTTTGGCCACAGATTTATAGAGATGTACAGAGAATTGTTAGAGGTTGCAGAATTTGTCAAGTAGCAAAAGGAACTAGTCAGAATTCGGGATTGTATACACCTTTGCCTGTACCTGATAGACCTTGGGAAGATGTGAGTATGGACTTTGTTCTTGGATTGCCTAGAACTCAGCGAGGTAATGATTCTATTTTGGTAGTAGTTGACAGATTTTCTAAGATGGCTCATTTCATACCTTCTAAGAAGACATCTGACGCATTACATGTAGCTAAATTATTCTTCAAGGAAGTGGTAAGATTGCATGGTTTGCCTAAGTCTATTGTTTTAGACAAAGATACTAAGTTTACTGGTTACTTTTGGAGAACACTTTGGAAGAAGATGAATACTGATTTGAAGTTTCATTCTACATTTCACCCTCAGACAGATGGACAGACTGAAGTTGTGAATAGAAGTTTGGGAAACTTGTTGAGATGTTTAGTTGGAGATAAGCTTGCTAATTGGGGTTTACTTTTGGCACAAGCAGAGTTTGCATATAATAATTCTGTGAATAGAAGTACTAAGAGGACACCATTTGAGATTGTTACTAGATTTCATCCTAAGGGAACCACAGAGTTGAGAGATTTACCTACTGAGACAAGAAGAAGTGCTGAAGCTGATCATTTTGTAGAATACATGAGAACTTTACATGATGAAGTTAAAAGGAATTTGGAGGACAGTAATCTGAAATATAAATAGAGAGCAAACAAGAGAAGGAGACATAAATATTTTGAAGTTGGAGATGAGGTTATGATTCATTTGAAGAAGAATAGATTTCCAGTTGGTACCTACAACAAGCTGAAAATGAAGAAGTTTGGACCTTGTAAAATTCTGAAGAAGTTTGACAGTGGAAATGCTTATGAAATAGAATTGCCAGAGGACATGGATATATCACCTATATTCAACATTGCTAATATATTTGAGTACTTTGAATCAAATGATGAGATAGAAGATGATCTAGATTATTCTAAGAAGAATAGAGACAACATTGAGAAGATCTTGAACAAAAGAGTGAGCAAGAGTACAAGAGGAAAAGACTACATGGAATATCTAGTTCAATGGAAAGACAAGCCAGTTGAAGACAGTTCATGGATTACACAAGCTGAGTTGGATCTTTATGATTCAGGTCATAATATGAGTAGTGCCTGATGTGGACATCAATTCTTTATTTACCCCAAATGTCTAATGCAGGAGCATCTTGGGTCTTGAGCAATCTTGCATCAACCAAAAACATTTCCTGATTTCTATACCTGTTTGCTGTTGTTTTCATTATAATATTTGCATTTGATGGTTTCATGTTGTGTGAAGCTTACATTATGCTGAGGACCTATTTGGGAACCTTCTCCTATGAGCACATAAAGATTGGATGGACTGTTTCAAAGTTACAGCTATTTTCCTTGCCGTCGGAACTGTGTTTTCCTACAATTTTTGTGCTGATTGTTCATGTTGGCGACCTTGATCCATAAGGAATTATCCTTTATGCTCTTAAGTATTTTTAGAGGACCTAAATTAATATCATTTCCCAAGATCACAAGCCCTAATTCATTATGAGTAAAAATTTATGCCCATTTTGGTCGGGAACCTATTTTCTGCCAGTTTTCGGGTGAAACATGTGGTGTTTCTTCTTGCGCACTTACGTGCGATCAAATGGGACCTTGCACAGTTAAAGGCATGTTCTTGGGTCATGTAGGGACCTAAATCAAAAGGTGCATCAATTTATATTAATTCTAGCATTAGTTTTGGTTTAAATCTTCCAGACTGGACCTATATTGTAATTAAATGCTTGACTGGCCGACTTGTGGCTTAGTTGGCTTTATAAGGGGTCTAGATTGATGTAGTAGGGAATGAAGAAGGTAGGAAGAACATAATTATCAAGATACATCTTTGGAGACAAAGATAGGATGTGAGCTGAGACTCTGAATTCATAATTTTCATTGTATAAGGCTGAAACCCGGAAGGCCTCACAGCTGAGCATGTTGAAAGAAATAATATAATTCTCTGTTGTTGCTGCCAGTTGATTGTCTCATATCCATTGTGATTCCATTGTTTTCATGTGATATTATATTGCTTCCGTTGTGTAACTCTGAGCAAGGGCTTGTTTGTGGATTCAAGTAGACTCAATCCTGCTTGATTTTGCTTGTATCTGCCCTGCCCCTGCGCCAAATAATGACTAAGATTGAGTCATTGATCTCTTTGTTGGGTTTAATTCTCCTCATTTGGGTTAAGTTTGTTTTGTCATGTGGACCTTGCATGGGAAAATCATCACCCCTTGGTGCAAGTCTCCTTTATTCATTTGAGCAACACTTATTACTTGGCGTTGTCATCACTTTATACAAATCTTCTTCTATTTGTGTGTTTATTTTGTCCATGCCTTGGATAACACTACAAGAGACCTCTTCATTTAGTGTAGTAACTTACTAAGCATGGTTGTGTAATGTTTCTTCCATTGATACCTATCATGCATATTAACCTCTCTTTCTTTAACATTTTTGAATAACAAATTTCTTATCACCTAATAATTTTTTTACTAGTATAAATATAAACAACTAATATTTAAGATTTCACAAGTCATGTGATAGTTCGCTCTTCTTCCTTACTACTATGTTGAAGTTGATGTAAGTAACTGCTAATTGACTAGGCAATCTTTATTACCACCTTGAATAATCAAATGTGTACGGTTAAGATTATGATAACTTACATAATAAGAATAATAACTTCTAACTAGCTCCATCATATTTGATTGGCCTTTTGTCCTTCCATTGATCACATTATGATACTTTCAAGACTTTTAACATTTAAGATTAAATTCATCTATTAATTTTGATATTTCTCCAATTACATGTTTTCATCCTTGTACCAAACATACAAATTTTATTCATGAAAATATACATGGTAGAAGATTCTTGAAGCGAAATGCTTGAAATATTCTTATTATATTATACAATTACATAAAAGAGAACATTTTATATTAATGTCTTGTCAAACTATTCTATAAAAAATTGTATAAATATTTAAATTGCTTATAAAAATGTTTCTTCCACTTAAAACCAATCTCTATAAACTTTTAAAAAACATCAACAACTATTATATGTCAAACTAATAATCATATCTACTTAATAATCTAAAATTCTAGCTTTCACTATTATTTATAAAAAACATTATTGTCCTTCAATCATAATGAAAGAATTTTAATGACGTCTACCAGAACAAGCAATCAAAAGTCGCAACATTAAATACATTTTCATATTTCTTTCTATATCACATTTTTATTAAGAATTTTGACTAAGAAATTTGGTAAGTTAAAGTCTTGTCTCCTCAAAGAGCTTGTTTAGACTATCACTTTTAAAATATTTTCGAACAGCTTACAAATATCCTCTATTTGAATGCAAATTAATAACTCTTCATGAATTTAAAGAAAATATAATTTACAAAGGAAAGTTAAGTGAGAGAAAGGAAGAGTTGGGCCTAACTAGTACTATAGAGAGTGAAGATGATGTTTCCTTATTTCTTCTTGTGGACATATGCTAAAGTTATGGCTAAGGTTTTGGGAGAAGGGTCAACCTTATTTGTGGGGACTTCGATGACAATGACTACTTATGATTCCTTGGAAGCCCACGTAGAGATTTCAATAAGATAATATTGATATTATTCCAACCCTAAAGTTGAGGTAATTTTCATAGGGAAGACATTGTGAGTTTGGTTGAGTCACAAGTACATTGCTGGTCTCCCATGCGTATGTCATGCATTGATTTTAGCTAATAGTACTCTTTCAAACAATACAAATTTTAACACCTTATGTCAGCCAATTATAGAGCCTATCTTCAAGTACATGATCTCAAATTACCAAAAAGAAATTATAACTTAATTAAGAGCATTAACATGGTTAAATAATCTTAATGAGAGAGACAAAGAAACCAAGAAAGAAGCATGATTGTGTGTTTTCCACTTTACAATCAGCTTAATTACTCAAAAGAAAATGCCAGCTAAGGGAGACATGCTGTTCTCCACTTAACACTGTCAGCCACTACAAATGCATGCATCAATCAACTATTTCTATCAAAGTGCCGAGGTTTGATATATACAACAGGCTGGAATTTGAACTAATTTTTGTTGGTTATGAGCACTTACCATTCTATGCATTTATTATATCAATATATCCTCTTGAACATGGTTCAGGTTTGTAAAGGGCTTATCCATTTGGAAATTAAAGTATATTGTCCAATATATATTTTTCATTCTAATAATGAGTAAAGGTTGGGAACGTTATTGAATTTTAATTTTAGTTGAGTTAACTTTTTTAGGTTCAACATTTAGGTCTGGGCTTATTCAATGCATATTTAGAGGACTAGTCTTGCCCCTTGTTGAACTCCAACTTGACAATATGTAAGACCAAAGTGGTTGGCTCTAGACTAAGAAGTGGGATACCTTTGAATAAATAAAAATAAAATAAAATTAAAGGATATTAATTAATGAAGTGGCCAAGAATACCAATTTCTAAATGTTCTTAAATATAATCATATTAATGTGTGTGATATATAGTATTATAGTTGTTATTTGAGTGATAATGAAGAAAGATAATTTTGTTGAATGCTAGTTATGAGTTACCTAAATAGCTATCACTAAGTGTCACCAAGTTTACTAAATTTATCATATAATTTGTAACTTCTTATATCTTAGATGCACAATAATGACAATAGTAATTTTTCACACAAATTTATATATGGAAAAAATTAAAATTAATGAGAGCATAAAGTCAAAATATCATTTACTTTCAAATAAATATAAGTTACTACAATAAGAAGTATTACTAACCATGCAAAATGGTTGGTTGAAACATGTGCTAATAAAATGTAAGCGAGCATAGTTGGTTGAAACATGTGCTAATAAAATGTAAGTGGCATGGCTGGTTTTTAACGTGGGCTAATAAAATGTAAGTGGGCATAATTGGTTGAAACATGTGCTAATAAAATGTAAGTAGCATGGCTGGTTGAAGCATGTGCTAATAAAATGTAAGTGGTATGGCTGGTTGAAACATGTGCTAATAAAATGTAAGTCATGGATTTGAATTACAATTATTACTCTTTCTTCAAGTGATGAGATGAAGTGCATGTAATTGATGACCATGGTGCAAATTTGTAGGAAGAATAACCACTGTCCATAATAAAGTTTCCATAACATTTACTAGTAATTACTACATAGTTAATAACTAGTTTTTAAATTAGACCATAATTCACCTTTTATAATTATCACTATTAATAACTATTATCACTATAGTAAGATTGATAAACTTTTAAGTGATCTAATAGAAATTGCCAAACTAAGATCATAATTCACCTTTTTATAATTATCACTATTAATAACTATTATCACTATAGTAATATCCTGTGGAGATTGATAAACTTTTAAGTGATCTAATAGAAATTACCAAACTAGGATCATAATTCACCTTTTTATAATTATCACTATTAATAACTATTATCACTATAGTAATATCCTGTGGAGATTGATAAACTTTTAAGTGATCTAATAGAAATTACCAAACTAAAGATCTTAGATGCATATTAGTATATTAAATTTATAATTCAAACTATTATAAATAGCTTATGTCTGAATTAAGCATCTAAGAAATTCCACAACATCTAATAATTAATGTTATAAATAATACAATAGATTCCACAACATCTAGTAATTAACATTACAAATAGTACAATAAATTCCACAACATCTAATAATTAATGTTATAAATAATACAATAGATTCCACAACATCTAGTAATTAACATTACAAATAGTACAATAGATTCCACAACATCTACTAATAATTACTAGATAAGTGATAACTAAATTTTAGATTATGTCATAATTCACATTTTTCCTTTTATCACTGTTAATAACTACCATAATAATTAATTATACTCTATCTAATATCGCCTGTAAGCTCAGCAGCCTCTCCTACTTTTCCTTATAATTACTTTCTTTAGAAGTAACCAGTCCTCAGTTTCAACAGTAGTATATCTTTTATTCCAGACTATATTAATAAAAAGGTTCAACTTTAGTATTACCTTACCTAAGATCACCTAATAGTTTGGAAACCTCCACTATCCTTACTGATAACCACTCTCAACATAAGCAACTACTTTCAAAGTTCTCCATAGTTACTCTTTCTTTACTAAGATGTGAATAACAATTACAATGGAAAGTCAGCTAGAATCTAGTTTTACTCTTATCTAAAATTCTGGGTTGCATTGAAGTTTGGTTGCCTCTAGATTTGAAGTTGTGCTAATAGTGTCTACAATGACAGATGGATCAGCTTTCCTCTCAATGCTAATAATGTCTATAATGACAGATGGATCAGCTTTCCTCTCAATGCTAATAATGTCTATAATGGCAGATGGATCAGTTTTTAGTACTACACTGTATCTAAGATTCAGGACAAGAATCACATGGTAGGTTTTCAGTCTCCACAACTACTGTTAGTAATAACACCTATGACAAGTAAGGGATTCTCTACTACACCATGAAGGAATTCAGTGTCACATGTTAGTTTTGTCAGTCAAGCTAACATAGACCAATTGACTGTAGTTGTACTACCAACCTAAGTAGTACAAGGTTCTGTACATCACAAGTCACATGGTCTTGCCAGTTACCTCGAGCAATAAAATACCTATGATTGGAGACATCACAATTTCCATGGCAACTTATCAGTCTCAACTACTAAATGCTGATTTCCATCAGTGTCAACTATTAAATATTTCATTTGATTTCTTTGGCTTTCTTATGATGGATCAGAGTGTGATCTGCAATCTGCAATGTTTACATATGTAAACAGTAAAACTCTTATACACAATTGAATTTAGAAACAATATTCTCTTTACTAAATACTCCTAATAACCATGAAATACAGTGGAAGGTACTGAGGTGCAATGCTTGTGATAATATGAAACTTATGCAATGTATAAGCATCCCATTGTGAATTTTACATCAGAAACCTGCCAAAATCTTTCCAGTGATATAACAACCACACCTGTTTTTGAATGGTGTGTAGATTACATTATCTTAAATCAAGAAAAAACTGATAAACAGATTTTTAAGGAGCTTCATGGAGCCAACCTTTTCTTATTGCTCTCAGACAAAAAAAGGAATGAGATGCATGTGCCTGTGTTTGATACAATTGTTTCCTGAGACAGATTCCTGACAATTATGCTTCAGTTTAGACTTATCTACAGAAGAAAGATATAATTTAAAGCATACCCCTTAACATATAGGGAAAATCTCATCCCTGTCTCCAGCTACGATCCTGAACTTTGAGATTTCTACACAGATCAGGATAATGGCAATCGTAAAGGCAAACTGACTTACAACCTAGAAAGATGCTCCTGGATTTGTGATGAACATGGAGTATAGAAGGGAGCTATCTTTTCCACATACATAATGAATCCTCTTTCCTGAAAGGATTAATCAAAATTTGAAGGCTCTGAGCATTCTCATCCTTTTGAATGTGATCCCAGAGGCCTTATATTGAGATTCCAGACTATAAATCTCACCAGATTGTTGTTTTCCTTGGACTCTATACATATTACACTGCATCCAAATGAGCAACTTTTGCAATCTGATAAGGGATTGAATTCCATATGAGGAAAGACTTGAACCAAGAAAAGCCATCTGATCTGAATCAGCCTTCATCAAAGAAGACAAGAGTGGGACAATCGATGCATCATACCATCTCAATCTATAGAGGCCTCTAATTGTGCACAGGAGATGTTTTAGTCCTTTGTTCTAGCATTCTCAATCAGACCCAATCTCTGATATGCTCTCCAGAGCAGGCCTCCATACCCCAACTCCAACTCTGGTAGATCTCCTGCTTTCAGGCTTCTTCCTTGGCTGAGAGCATTGTCTGCTACCCAGTTGGGTCTCCATGACCACCTCATTCTCATACATCTCCTCTGCCAAATGCTGCTCTGAGATGCCCACCTGGGTCACAGTCTCACACTGTTTTAAACTCGCAACCCTCTGTTTGGGGGCCTCAGATTGGTTCACATTGGCATTTTGAGAGTTTGTCAGGGGCGAGGATGATGCATCCCTGTGCACTTTATATCCCGAATCCTTCCTTGCAGAAAGCTTTTGAACAGAAAGCGATTTGGAGGGTTTATTAGCATTGGAATCTGCCTTCTGAGCTCTATGTTTTTGTAGACTATAAGCAGGAATAAGGAAGTAGATCTTTCCTCTTTGTAGCTCTGCTTCAGGAGGCAACACAACAGTCTTCTGAACAACGCCTTGGTAACTGGGTAGCCCTAAAACATGCCTCGGATTTTCCTTCATAACTTCTCCAGCCTTGACAGGCCCGCTATACTCCTCCACGTGCCCATTCGCATGCAGAACTCTGACCACATCAAGAGCACCACATGGAAGCATACAAGCAATACAGCACTTGATACTGTTGCCCATCTTTTAACACCCAGATGACTTTTCTCTCTGATTTTTCAGAAATTCAATGGCATTCATGCATTCATTGTGTTTCACAATTTCATTGACATTCATGCATGCATTGTGTACAACAAACAAGAACAAACATTTAGGCCTTATATCCCACTCAGCATTAAAAACAAAGAATAAGACCCCTGTGAAGAGACAAAGGAAAAACAGCAATCAATTTCAATAACAGTCCACACATGGGGGTGGGGGTAGTCATCAGTATGGCAGAAGGCAACAAGCTCACTTCCCAACAGCTAATTCTACTGTTCCATACTAGGCCACTGTCCTCTAATGGGTCCATGATGCCTGTGCATAAAAAGAAGAATCAGGTCCCACTTAAAACCATGTCTCTTAGTCCTCCTCCAAATTCAACAGATTTTCAATCTTCTATTTACAACACTACATACCCTAATTTAGATGCCTGCTTTATCCTCTTACACTGCAATGATTTGGGACTATTTTTGGAGAAGTGGGTGGACAATAGCAGATAATGTGGCAGTTTTGGTAGAGAAACATGTGGCAATTTCTGCATCGGCATAGATTGGATCTTAGAGCAGTCTTGATAAAAGAGGGCAACAGGAAAGTTAGCAGGTCATGATGCAAACCTTTTCTTCAGAAATTGGAGCCTTTATACTTCATGCGCGTACTGTATAAAACCCTGGTTAGTCAGAGGAAACATTCTCAGCCTACCTAGAGACATACTCCTGCTAACTCTACCAGTAATAACATTTGTTTATAAAAGAATGTTGGCGCAAGACCTCTACCCTCTGCGAACCGTGTGCTGTCTATTGGGATTTTGTAGCATGGTTTAAGATGCTGAATTTCTTCCATGTTCGATAGAAGTGAAAAACAAGTCTCTTATGTGTACAATTTTTTCAATGGTTATAAAAGAATTAGGTTTATGTGAAGTTCAGTTGTAATACGTATTAAAAGAATTAGGAATGTATGAAGTGAAGTCTCACGAATTTGTAAAATGAAGTCTCAAAGATATTATGAAGTGGAGTCTAAGTACGCATTAGCAGAATTAGGGATATGTGTAATGGAGTCTTAGTATGCATGGGTAAAATTAAAGATATGTGAAGTTCTAGCATATTAGTAGAAGTAGGGATATGTGAAGTGAAGTCCTAAACAAATAAGAAGAATTAGGGATATGTGAAGTGAAGCCTTAACACGCATCAGAAAAATTCGGGATATGTGAAGTGAAGTCCTAATATGCATCAATATAACTT
Source organism: Chamaecyparis obtusa (assembly GCA_027943335.1). Taxonomy (NCBI): domain Eukaryota; kingdom Viridiplantae; phylum Streptophyta; class Pinopsida; order Cupressales; family Cupressaceae; genus Chamaecyparis; species Chamaecyparis obtusa. The sequence continues at coordinate 92,530 of BSBK01003237.1, read as the reverse complement.
TTGTTTTATTGATATTGGCTTAATTTTGTAGCTTTTATTATAAGATATACGTACTTTTAAATTTTTCAATTTTATCAATTTTATCAATTTTATTTTAAAAATTAACTAAATTTGATTTGAAAGTTAATTAATAATAATTGATTTAAGTTTATTGTTGAAATAGCATCAATATACATAACAAATAAATGTAGAGTTAATAAAAAAGGATAAACACGTTTAATTTTAGATGGAATAAGTGGATAGCTTATTATAATATGTGTGTTCTATGATCTTACTTAGATTTTTGTTATCAAATCCAAGAAAATTTGTCTATGCAAGTACAATCTTACAAGTGCGACCCTCATATATGCATATGGGGCTTTGAACTTATTATGCATTCATGTGTTGTGCACTTTGGGTCTTTAGACTCATGTTTGCCTATGTTATTTGAAAATAGAGTTTCTTAAAAACATTGTTGGAACATGTTATGCTAGGAAGGGAAGTCAACTAACATATCACCTTGTGCATTAGTTAAGCCCCTCAATCAGTTCAAGGTTTAAACAATTTAAAGATATTAAAGTAGAAATGCAATGCTCCAAGCCACATACTTAGGACATAATTCAAGGGAACAATTCTTTTTTATGAACAACATAAGAATGGCTCAACAATTAAGATTGAAATTGATATGTCACATTACATGTCAATGCATACATCAAATTTCATGTCAACATAATGACACACAAGGCATAACAAGGTCATTGTAAGAACACATCATGCACAATGTTGGGCATCAATAACACTTACAAGACATCATCATTGTTATAAGAAGAGTGGTACAAAAAGAAAAATACTTAACATGGGATGAAACTACCATGATGAACCTATAAGAGAGTAGAAATACCCCCCACAACAAAGACTAGGTTCTAACCCCATAATCGTATTTGCTTGTAGACCTAATATGAGACTAGGACTAAGAGATAATCTGCCTCAAATCCATGCCCCAAACATAGTTGGTGGAAATGTCATCTCTAATAGGAATTGTGCAAGAAATCAAACAACTAGGAGATATCACATCTCAACTCAATGAATGACCGCCATTTTCCAAAAAAAAAAGGCAAACTTACCTAAGCCTAAGTGGGATAATCCTAAAACAAAGACATACTAATACAAGGGGCAAAATCCTCAAAAGAGGTTTCCCAACTAGGAGATACAAGCCGTTCATTAATAGGAAGAAAAATTCATTATCATGTAAGGGGACACTTCTTAATGCTAAAGATAGCATAACTCAAGCTAGTAATGACAATTATCAATATAGTGGCAACATGGAAACAATCCAAAGGCCAAGAGAAACAACTTTCATATTTGATTTTTTCTCAATAAACACCCAAAAATACTTGTTTGATGAAATAAAGGACTAAATTGTGCCAAATTATTACATCGATATAAAGGACACCAACATGCCAAATGGACACTAGTGTACCTGTACTCAAGTGTCCTTAGTTTATGCTAGAGGCCAACCTTTGTGTTAGAGTCATGATTCTACATTATAGCCTTGACTATGACTGAATGGATGACAATTTCCAAGGCTCATATTCAGGGATAATGCCCAAAACTCACTAAAATTGAAGCAACAAAGTCCAAAATAACCATAAAAAAGCTAAGAGACCAATGTGAACATTCGCAACCAATCTTCAAAATACATCCAAATAGACAAAATGCTTCCCAATGTTAGAATAAGTGACATTAACATTGCAATCATGTTTCATTCACGTGACTCCAGACTCCTTAGAAAGTGTTTTAGGGGACATGAGATGAAACATATTTAATATGTGTATTCTATGATAAATTATAATTACATCTTCAAGAGGTGAACATATGTCGGTGATGGTTACAAGTCAAAGTTGGATAAGATGCCTCATAGGAATCAACTTTGGAGAATATGAAGAGTCGTGAATTAGGTGCCCAAGATTGGAAGGTGAAAGGTTGTGCCCATTATGTGATACAAAGAGTCATTGGGGAGTTACATAACATCCAAGAAGTAGAATATTTGAGTGGCTATGATATAGGTTCCCATGTTGGAGGTCCATGTGAATCATATTATTTTATCATAATTTATGTTGGTTGTCTTGTAATGCCCTGCCAAGGAACCCTTGAGGATATGAGCTAAGAATACATAAGTAAGTTCATGGGATAATTATTTTTTTGGAATTAATTTAAGCATTTGCAACACATAGAAGATCAATAGTCCAAACCTCAAACTTATGAAACTTTGTTAACATACAAAAATATATAAGAAGAAGACTTAACCCATTAAATATCTACTAAGCATAGAAGAAGACTCAATACACCTCAGGTAAAGTCTAATTTTTTTTAACTTACATAAGACCCTTCAAGAAGTTACAAGACTCCAATCTACAAACTAGGCCTTCTCCTAAGCCCTAGGTGGGACGGTCGACCTCCCATGAATGCCTACATGTAAACTGATGCACTCAACACTTCACAAAATTACTCATGGAATATTCAAGTCACAACAAAAAAATCCTTAGACATTTCAAGACCTTACCTGCATCTTTGGTGAGGTCAAACTCCCCTTTTGGGTCCCCACAAACCCTATTGGATAAGTTCATGGATAGGGTGACCCATAAAGGACCAAAACATCCTAAAAATACATAGACACACCAAAATGTAATGAGTACAATATTCCTCATTCTCTAGGTGCCCTATTACCCACTGGGCATGCTAGTATCAATTATGGGCACTAATGACCCTAGCAACCTAGTCGTGTGTTTTCTTCCTTCATTATGTACTAGTGTCTTGATATGAGAGTATATTGAGGTTAGAAATTAGTCTTACAAGAACTATAGACATGTTGGAGTAAAAAAAATTCCTTTGAAATTCCCGAGGAACACAAAATTGCCAAAATAAATAAAGGGATGAAGTAGAAAAACTACTACCTAGATACTAGGCACCATTGATTCACACAAATAGAGGATGAGGAGAGAGATGAACACATCCAAAACACCCTAAAATCCTATCCTAAGATTACAAAAAAATAGAAGGAACCTTAAATTTCAACGCCTAGACACTTTACAAGACTACACAAGATACATTGAGAGTGCTCCAAATGATCTTAGGTTCACTTGAATCCTTACAAGATCACTCGATAATGTTGTGAGGGGACTATTACCATATTTGATAGCAATGTTGAAGATTGATTATCTGATGGTAATGATGATGAAGATCGACCAAGATAAGAGGAATACATGATAGTAGAAAGGTTAGATCAGTTATTGTCTTGTCATTGATGTTAAGTAATTGATTTCCAGTTTATATTATTTTGCCATATTATTCGGTAATGATATAAGTCGAATGAGTAAGAAGAAGAAGAAATGAGATGTTGAGAAGTTGAAGAACATAAATAGCTAGCTGATATAGATCAAACAATGATTAGATTATGTTGATATAATTGGTTTCTACCTAACATATGATTATGTTAAGTCGGTAAAGCATGGTGATAAAGATTTGTCAATTCAGTAAGTTAAGTTGTTTTGGCTATCAAGAAGGAAATGTCACTCGGTAAAGGAAAAAGGAAAAAGGAAAAAGGAAGTAACTCTGTAAAGGAAAAGGAACCAAAGGCACTGAACAACAAGGAAAGGTTTAGGCACCGAGCAAAGTTAACCAAAATTCTAATATAGGACATTGAGTGAGGAACAAATATTAAATAAGGATTGAATCGACATTTAGTGATTAGCTATGATGAGATGGATGATCATGATGACAAGGAGAGTTAGTTACAAGAGATCTATGAATAGGAGAATTAAAGATGAAGATATATGGAAAGATCTAAATGGAAAAAGAGATGGAACAAGTTTCAAGAAAAGTTCAAGTTCCTAGGTGAAAAGAAAACGTGTTACCAAGATCTAGATTCAAGGTATAATACATTGGATGGTTAACATTGATTGAAGAAAAACATAATAGAGGAGATTAAGAGGCAAAAAAATTGTATATAAAGGATGGATTTGTATGAAAAAATGGCTGAAAAATTGAATACTTGAAGGGTCATCGACCATTGCAGTGAAGAAGGAACATGGAGATTCTGAGTGGAAAAGAAAGATTTGATGATGTGTTGAAGCCAGTGGATAATGAAGAATTGAAGAGAAGATTGAAGAGCGCACAAAGGATCTAATTGAGCAAAGATAGTTGCAAATATATAGGTCAATTTATTTACTATTTCTTACTAGCATTTGTAATAGAGAAATATCTTAACAAAATGGACTTAACAGTCTTATTGTAAAAGCCTTGAGAAAGGTAACATTGTAAAGAGTGTTTGAAGACCTCTAACAAGGTCACTCCTAAAAGGGTGAAGATCCTAACAGATCTGAGGTAAATTCCTTAATTGGGTCACACCTAATAGTGTGCATTGTAATCTTTAACTAGATTGGCTCTTAACCAGGCGTACTTCAAAAGAGTATTTTCTTAGTGGGTGACAAGTCCCACAATGGTTTTTCCAAAAGATGGGTTTCCACATTAAATACTAGAGTTACATGTGATGCATGATGTGTTTGAATAATTTACTGATTGTTATAGTTTATTTAGTGTTGTCGGTAAACAATGAAGCTTTTTGTTTACTGAGCTGCTACTGAGTTAATCAAGGAATTTTTTTTAGGTATTTGGAATCAGGGATTATTGATTCATCCCCTCTCTGTAATCCAACAATTTGGTATCGGAGCTAATTACTCTGAAGAGATAAGTTTAAAAGACTTGAGTAAAAGATCCAAAGATGTATAGGAGAGAAGTACCTAAGTTGAACAAGGAAAGTTTCTCTACATGGAAAAGTAGAATGAGATTGTATCTATCTAGGATTGGAGAATCTGCACTGAATCTTCTAACTAATGACTACACTCCACCGCTTCTTGAACCTATGATAGTTGATAAAATGAGAGAAAAGAAGGAACACAACTTGGTTCCTTCACTGATGTTGAATTTAATGATGTTAAGGACCATGTTAACTCAAGAGAGATGTGGGATAAGCTTACACTAATATATGGAGGAGATCAACATGTACAAAAGGCTAAGGTTGATAGTGTCAGGGGAAAGTGTGATGAAATGAGAATGAAGGATGAAGAGAACATCACACAATATAGCAATAGAATCAAGGAAGTTGTAAGTGCCATCAAAGGTGTTGGTGGAATATTGACTAATGAAGAAGTGGTAAGTAAAATTTTGAGAAATCTTTCTTCTAAGTATTATATTAGAGTATCTTCTATTCAGGAATTGAGATCTATATCGAACAATGTTGTTACTCTTGAATCACTAACCAATAAGTTGACTGCATTTGAATTAAGTAATTATGATAATAGTCTACCAACTATTGAAATTGCCTTCAAGTCATCTCTAAGCATTGGTACATTAAGAAAAGACAAAGAGATTCATAATAGTTCATATGGAAATGAATATGATAGTATTCTGAATGAGGAAAAATAACAAGAATAGTTAGAGGCATTACTGGCTAGAAGACTACCGAGAGGTAAAGGAAAGTACAAAGGCAAACTACCTTTGAAATGCTTTAATTGTAATAAGATTGGTCATATTGCATCTATATGTCCTACCAATGAGAATAATGATAAGAATGACAAAATAGACAATTGACACCAAAGATTTAGAGATTACAAGGACAAAGGTAAGAAGTCTTGCTACCTAGCCAAGGATGGTGTAATGATACTGAAGAATGATATGAAGTTGTCTATGTTGCAGTAAAGGAAGAATCTAATGAAGAAAAGCATGGAGATGAAAAAGTACTTGTTTCTCATGTAAGTAAACCTAGCTCATGGATTATTGATAGTGGATGTTCACATCATATGACTGGTGATATTAACGTAGGATAGGTAAGGAGGATCCAATTACGAACAGTCCAAACTTGCAGCCAAACACAAACAATGTAGACTAACACAACAAGACAATGTTTTCAACAAAATTTCCATTAACATGCCCGATTATAAGGCCTTCTGGGTTAGGGCCAAATACAATCACCAAGTATTTCTACAACCTCTCAGCTAGTCCAGCTTTGAAACTAATCAGTAACTGATAGAAACCCTAAGGAAGATCTGAACTTGAGCTTGCAAGACACCAAGAAATCTCCTTGTCTCCAAGCATGCAAACCACTAGCTCTGATATTACAACTATCAGATAACAATCTGATCTTCAAGATCTCATAGGATCCAAATCTATCCTTCTATCTTCTCCATTCAATCTCTAAACATCTACCCAAACACTCCTTAAATACATTTCCTCAACCACAAGTCAGCTGGAAGAAATAATTAACTTCTAAGCCAAGTCAGCTTCTATTACAAAAAAATATTAAATGCAACAACAATTGGCTCTTAAATAGCCTTACAAATAATTAATTCTCTATGTCAACCTCTAGATCTACATAGGATAATACAACAAAAGCTACCATCAATAAATGCACCAAGTCGGCCAACCAAATCTCCAAGAACTCTAGTCGATAAACCAGACCTACCGAGCACCAGAGAAACAACCGAACACTAGTGAAACAATCCAGCACGCCAAGCATCACCGAGAAACACAGGCATCATTGAGTACAAGTTCCACCAAGCGCCATAGGTTTCACCGAGTTCCTTCAGCAACTGAGCTTCCTTCAATAACTGAGATCGTCGGTTAAAGCTGCAACCGAGTAACACAACCAATTCAACACACCACCATATAGATTTGTTGAATACCCTAGAATTCCCCTGCATCAGACACCCTAGGTTTGAAAAGATGTTCTCATAGGCTGGAAGAACATCTTTCGAGATTCAGCACATAAACCCTGAACTGGTTCTTCACATACAAGCCCTTCAACTCTTCACCTTGCATGCTCTTCCACTTCTACTTCCTCTATCTTTTCAAATCTTTCCTTGATAACACACAAGCTTGTTCTCCATACCAATCCATCCTTTCAAAATTCCTCAACTCATCTCGACTACCAAATCTCAATTTTTTCCTACCAAGTGTTGTATCCAGCAAAGGCATCAGGGAAAGCTTCATTTTATTCTTCTCAACAGTAAAAACATTCTTGACACAATTATACATAGCTCTCCAATCATACTGCCAAGGTCTATTGAGCAATATGTGACAACTATTCATCTCCACAACATCACACAACACTTGATCCTTATACTGGCCGATTTGAAAATCAACAAGATATTGCTCCCTCACATCTACAGCATGAACATCTTGTAACCAGCCAATCCTATAAGGATAAGTATGTCTCATTCTCTTCAAACCAAGTTTCTCCTCAGCTACAAGGTTATTAGTACTACCACTATCCACAATTACATCACAAAGTTTACCTCTTGACTTGCACCGAGTTCTGAACAAATTACTCCTTTGACAAGGTTCCATCTTAGTATCAAGCAATGTTCTTCGAACCAGCAAGTTTTTTTATTCTACTTCAGGTTCATTCAATATGTTCTCATTCACTGCAACATTCCTACTATTACCGAGCTTCTTATGTGAACATTCAAAAGATCTATGTCCTTCTTCACCACAATTATAACAAGTGCCCTTAAAGATAACCCTACTTATCCTTTTTCTTGGCTCCATAGGTTTTGGGTCATCTTCAATAGTCGGTTTATCCTTCACCAAGTGATCAAGCTTCTCTTCCCTTGAGAATTACCATGTTGTCTCCTCTTCAACGTATCTTCTTCCTTTAGGGCATACTGATAAACATCCTCAACCGAATCAATCTTCAGTGTACCAAGCTCATCCTGAATATTGAATCTCAAACCATTCACATACTGAGCTACCTTTTCTTTACCAAGTTCTCTGTGTCCAGACCGAATAGTCAACTTATAGAACTCCTTGGTATAGTCTTCCATAGTCAAATCATTTTGCTTCAGATTCTATAGTTTCTTAAACAAGTCAAGTTGATAGTTGGCAAGGATGAACTTAGCTTTCAATTAGTCACCATCAACCTCCACCGATTGATCTTCATTTTACCTTCATCTTCTCTATCTCTTTGTAATTATTTCCACCAAAGAGTAGCATGTCCTTTCAACTTAGTTTGTGCCAATCTTACTCTAAGAGGATCTTCAATTTCTTCAAGCTCAAAGAAATCTTCTAACTCACCAATCCAATCAATCAAATGCTTAGGTCTTAAAGTACTAGAGAAAGTAGAAACTTCCATTCGATAATTAGTACTTAACTAAGCTCCAGATCTATGCAAATGACTAGTTCTGTCTTCACCAGATCTGTCCCTTTGATCATCTCCACTAGATCCATCAGCTTCAAAATCTTCAATAGCTTCCTCATAGCCATATTTAGTACCAAGATTCCTTGGCATACTAGTAATAGCTCTCATGACCTCAGTGATCATGTCATTCTTCATCAATTCCATCTCAGATCTAAAATCATCTTTAACCTTCTCTGTAATCTTTGATTCCGTAGCATCACAGATATCTACAATTGATCTAGGGTCTAATATTCTCGGAGGCATCCTTCAAGATCTTAGAAAATCCAAAGCAATAACTCACCAACCAAGGTCCTGGTGAAAATTGCCTCAACTCAGAGATCATTTTACACACTCAAGAACTTCAAGCTCTGATACCGCCTGATGCAGGATAGGTAAGGAGGATCCAATTAAGGAGAGTCCAAACTTGCAACCAAACACCAACAATGTGGAATAACACAAGACAATTTTTTCAATAGAATTTCCATTAAATGCTCGGTTGTAAGGCCTTTTGGGTTAGGGCCAAATACAATCACCTAGTATTTCTGCAACCTCTTAGCTAGTCCAGCTCTAAAACAAATCAACAACTGATGAAAACCCTACGACATATCTGAACTTGAGCTCGCAAGCCACCAAGAAATCTCCTTGTCTCCAAGCATGCAAACCACTAGCTCTGATAGTACAACTATTAGATAACAATATGATCTTCAAGATCTCACAGGATCCAAATCTATCCTTCTATCTTCCCCATCTTCTCTCTAAACATCTACCCAAACACTCCTTAAATACATTTCCTCAACCACAAATTGGTTGGAAGAAATAATTAACTCCTAAGACAAGTCATCTTCTATTACAAACAAATATTAAATGCAACAACAACCGGCTCTCAAATAGCCTTACAAACAATTAATTCTCCATGTCGGCCTCTAGATCTACATAGGAGAATACAACAAAATCTACCATCAATAAATGCACCAAGTCGGCCAACCAAATCTCCAAGAACTCCAGTCGATAAACTAGAACTACTGAGCACCAGAGAAATAATTGAGCACCAGTGGAACAACCCAGCACACCAAGCATCACCAAGAAACACATGCATTGCCAAGTACAAGTTCCACTGAGTGCCAGAGGTTTCTCCAAGTTCCTTCAATGATCGAGCTTACTTCAATAATCGAGACTGTCGGTTAAAGTTGTAACCAAGTAACACAAAACCAATTAAACACACCACCATGCAGATTTTCTGAGTACCCTAGAATGTCCCTACATTAGATATTGATAATTTTGATAATCTAGAAGAGTATGATGGAGGATTTTTCAAATTTGGTAATGACGCTCCATGCCCTATGAAAGGTAAAGGATCCATTGTATTAAATGAGAAGATGAAATGTAATGATGCATATTGGGTTAAAGAACTAAACTATAATCTGTTGAGTGTTGTACAACTAAACAATACTGGCAACCAACTAAAATTTCAGAACAAAAAGGTTAAGATTTATGAAAATGATGGAGATCTTAATGGAACTAGTGAACAATCAAAAGGAAATTTATTTTATCTTGATACTTGTGCAAAAATTTGCTTATTCACTAAGATTGAAGATGTATGGCTATGGCATAAGAGACTATGTCATATAAATTTTGATAACATGATCAAAATGAGTAAAAAGAATAGAGTCAGAGGTCTACCAAGATTAAGAAAACTTGATAAAGCTATTGGCAAAGAATATCAAATTGGTAAAATTTCTAAGTCTAGTTTCTCAAGTAAATCTTACTCTACTAATGGTATTTTGGAGCTAGTACACACTGACCGTTTTGGTCCTATGGGAGTTCAAAGCTATTATGGAGATCGATACTTTGTTTTGTTTGTTGATGATTATTCAAGGATGATGTCTATTATATTTCTAAAAGAAAAATATGATGCATTCAAAATGTTCAAGTGGTATAAAGAAAGAGTTGAAAAGGCAATAGGAAAACAATTGAAGTGTTTGAGATCAGATAAAGGAGGTGAATTCATCTTTGATGAATTTACTATCTTTTGCAATAGGAATGGGATTAAAAGACATGTATCTACATAGAGGGCTCCACATCAGAATGGGATAGTTGAGAGAAGGAATAGATCCATAGTGGACTGTGCTAGAACATTTTTAATTGATAAAGAAGTTGCTCAAACATTCTGGAGAAAAATCCATAAGCACTGCTTTCTACACACTCAATCGAGTACAGTTGAAGAAAGGAACAAATAAGACACCTAATGAACTCTGGTTTGGTCACACACCAAATGTAAGTTACTTTAAATTTTTTGGAAGTAGGTGTTATATATTGAAAGATTCTACAAATGGAAAGTTTGACTCCAAAGGAGATGAAGGTATATTTCTTGGTTATTCATCAAAGAGGAAAGTATATAAATATTTGATCAAGACTACTAACAAAATTGTTGAAAGTGTAAATGTAAGAATTGATGAATTTGCAGAAAGAAATGAAGGGGATAGAAAAAAAGAACCTGAGGATTACAAAATATTTGTTTATGCTTAGGAAGGTGATTCGGTTGAAGAAATTGATCTATATCAAGAAGGAACCAATGAGAAAGATGAGCCTCCATCAAGAGATGAAAACACTGATGAACAGTCTACTGAGCCTGTATTAACAAAATATGTGAGAAGACATCACTCACCGAGGAAAATTATTGGAGACAAGAACACATGAGTCATGAAATGAAGTCAGTTGAAAGATAACACATGATTTATTTATGAATTTAAGCCAAGATGAGTGAAGGATGCACTAAGAAATGAATATTGGATTAATGCTATGGAAGAAGAGATAGATCAAATTGAAAAGAACAATGCATGGTCACTAGTACTAAGACCTAAGGATAAGAATGCGATTGGAACAAAATGGATTTTTAGAAATAAACTCAATGAGAAAGGAGATGTAATAAAAAACAAAGCAAGGTTAGTCTGAAAATGGTATGCACAAGAAGAAGGTATTGATTATGGTGAAAATTTTGCACCCGTTGATAGATTAGAAGGTGTAAGGATATTACTTGCATATGTTGCATATAAAGGATTTAAAGTTTATCAAATGGATGTTAAGTCTTCATTTTTAAATGAAATTCTTGAAGAATTCTACATTGAATAACTTGAAGGATTTGTTTAAAATTTTGATAAGGATATGGTCTGCGAGTAACACAAACCACTCTATGGACTAAAGAAAGTACCATGAGCATGGTACGAAATATTACACTCTTAATTAATCAAGATTGGATGTGAAAGGATTAGTAATAAGAAGAATTTATACTTGAAATGTGATAGCACTAATAAAATTATGATTGTTGAGATATTTGTTGATGACATTATATTTGGTGAAAATGAGATAATGTCTAAATCATTTGCTAAAGAAATGAGATAGGAATTTGAGATGTCTATGATAGGAGAGATTAAATTATTTATTGGACTTCAAATTCAACAAGTAAAGGATGGGATCTACATAACTCAATCTAAGTATATCAAGGAGATCCTAAAAATATTCAATATGGAAGAATCAAAACTTGTTGGAACATCGATGGCTACTGACTAAAAATTATCAAAGGAAGATGACACTAAGGAAGTAAATGAGAAACTTTACAAATTCATGATTGGTAAACTACAGTATGTTGTCCACATCTGACTAGATATTGTACATTCAGTTGGTATAGTTGCAAGGTTTTCTACAAACCCAAATGAGACACATATGTCTGCAGTGAAAAGGATATTTAGATATCTGAAAGGGACTAAACATTTTGGTTGTAATACACAAAAGGAGGAGATTTTGATCTCAAGGTATATATTGATGCTAACTGGGTTGGAAATATTGATAACAAAAAGAGCACTAGTGGCAGAGCTTTCTTTTTAGGAGAAATACTAGCGACATGGTTAAGCAAGAAACAAAGTTGTATTTCACAATCTATTATCAAAGCTGAGTATGTTGCTGCAACTATAAATTGTTAGATAACATTGTATGGATCAAATAATTACTGGAAGGTATGCATGAAGAGATCATCGATCCAGTTATAATTTATTGTGATAATACCAGTGCTATTAACATATTAAAGAATTCAGTGATGCATTAAAAAAAAAATATATCTATTAAGTATCACTATTTGAGAGAGCAAGTACAAGCTAATCTTGTGACATTGGAGTGTGTGAATTATAAAGAACAAATAGCTGATATATTTACAAAACCATTACTGAAGGATTCTTTTGAGTATCTCTGAGGTAAGTTAGGGGTTCTCCCCCTATCCAATGTTCATTAAGGCATGATGCATGTTGCATCAATTCAAGGAATCAATAGAATATCTATCTTGTGAGTTGATGCTAGTGTTCACTCTTTAAGTGAAGCCAAAAGTTGTGAAAAAGAATTTTATGACTACAATGAGAAATCTATACACTTGAGGTATAGATTTAAGTTTATGTCTTTGGCATTGTTGTCAAAGAGGAAGTATATAGTGACATATGAATAAGATTGATGATAAAAAGATCAAGATCAAAGAGGGAGAGTATGAATGAATCAATTGATCAGAAAGGATGGAAAGGATGAATATTGCAAAGGAAAATATTGGAACATAAAAGAGCATAAATTATCAAATAAAAACAATACTGAAGACTACTACTGATAGAGGGAAGATTGCAGAAGAAGATCAAGTACAACAAAGGAAAAGATAAATCTCAGAGGAAGAATATGAATGATAGTGAAGTGTTACCATCATCAATTGAACACTGAATATTGTTAGTGTTTTCATTAATGCCAAAGAGGGAGATTGTTACCATAACTGATAGTGATGTTGAAGATTGATTATCTGATGGTGATGATGATGAAGACCAACCAAGATAAGAGGTATACATGATAGTAGAAAGGTTAGATTAGTTATTGTCTTGTCATTGATGTCAAGCAATTGATTTTTGGTTTATATTATGTTGCCATATCATTCAGTAATGATATAAGTTGAATGAGTTAAGAAGAAGAAGAAATGAGATGTTGAGAAGTTGAATAACATAAATGGGAAACTAATACAGATCGAACAATGATTAGATTATGTTGATATAATTGTTTTCTACCTAACATATGATTATGTTAAGTTAGTAAAACATGGTGATAAAGATTTGTCAATTCAGAAAGTTAAGTTGTTTTGGCTACTGAGTAGGAAATGTCACTCTGTAAAGGTAAAAGGAAAAAGGAAGTAACTTGGTAAAGGAAAAGGAACTAAAGAAACCGAACAACAAGGAAAGGTTTAGGCACTGAGTGAAGTTAACCAAAATTCTAATAGAGGACATCGAGTGAGGAACAAATATTAAATAAGGATTGAATTGACATTTAATGATTGGATATGATGAGATGGATGATCACAATGACAAGGAGAGTTACTTACAAGAGATCTATGAACAAAAAAATTAAAGATGAAGATCTACAGCAAGATTTAAATACAAAAAGGGATGGAACAAGTTTCAAGAAAAGTTCAAGTTCCTAGGTGAAAAGAAAACGTGTTACTGAGATCCAGATTCAATGTATAATGAATTGGATGATTAATATTGATTAAAGGAAAATGTAATAGAGAAGATTAAGAGGAAAAAATTATCTATATAAAGGATGGATTTGTATGAACAAATGGATGGAAAATTGAATAGTTGAAGGGTCACTGACTGTTGCCATGAAGAAGGAATAGAGAGATTTTGAGTGGAAAAGATAGATTTGATGAAGTGTTGAAGCCAGTGGATGATGAAGAATTAAAGAGAAGATTGAAGAGCAAACAAAGGATTTGATTGAGCAAAGATAGTTGCAAATCTATAGGTCAATTTATTTATTGTTTCTTACTAGAATTTGTAACAGAGAAATCTCTTAATAGAGTGGACTTAATAGTCTTATTGTAAAATACTTGAGAAAGGTAACATTCTAAAGAGTGTTTGAAGCCCTCTAACAAGGCCAGTCCTAATAGGGTGAAGATCCTAACAGATCTGAGGTAAATCCCTTAACCAAGTCATACGTAATAGTGTTCATTGTAATCTTTAACTAGATTAGCTCTTAACCGGGTGTACTTTAGAAGAGTATTTTCTTAGTGGGTGATAAGTCCTATAGTTTTTTTTTCCAAAGATGGGTTTTCGCATTAAATATTGAAGTTAAATGTGATGCATGATTTGTTTGAATGATTTACCGATTGTTATAGTTTATTTACTATTGTCAGTAAATAATGAAGTTTATTTTATCGAGCTACTACCAAGTTAATCAGGGAAAAGTTTTTAGGTATTTGGAATCAGGGATTATTGATTCACCCCCCCTCTCTATAAACCAATAGGGACTACAACACCCTCCAAGATTAAAGAAGATACCTCTAAGCTAACTTTAAGCCCAAATGAAAGGTTCCTATGTACATAACAATGATATTACTTCAAGCATAAGGAAAGAAAACATATAAACTAGTGTTTGGTACCAACAAAAATGCACACAAATATACTCTAATCCTTTTTTATTATCATATAATTATATTATTCTCTAAGGAATATTCAATATAAAAATACATCATTAAATTTGTTTGAATTTAATATATGAGAGTTTACAATCTACATGATTAAGAACTTGAAAGAACAAGAGAGAAGTATAGTGTGCACTCGATGTTGATCCTCAATGCCAAGATCTTTGGTCCCCAATGGTGGTTTAAAATGTCTCCCAACCATTTGCAATTCTTAGGTCCACCCAACCATTCCATAGAGATTGTCACATGGCCCAAGATCTCACATAATTAAGACACATGGGGATAGTTAGGATGATACACATTCCCTATGTAATGCCCCACCAAGGAACCCAGGAGAAATTAACCTAAACATGCTACTAAATTTACAGAATAATTTTTTTCTTAAGAGTTTACACAAAAATAATATATAACAATGTGGAAGCAATACAATATAATTACAACTCATACATAAAAGTATAAATTCAACACATAGATTACAAATCTCAAAGGTTCCTTGATGTAGATTACGTAAATATTAATTAATTACTTTTGATTAAATATAATTACAATTCTCATATATGCAAATGAATGATAAGTATAACATCATATAAATTAAACATAAATACAACTGATACCATAAGGTATACATAATGAATCATCATCCACTACACAAGTCATAGGGTATGTAATCACAAATCATAGACATGATACAAGTACAATATCCTAAAAGATTAGAGAAAGTATCCAATAATGATGTACATGGAAGAATATAACAACAACAATGATCATCCAACACCGGTCCAGGAACGTCAGAATCTCAATGGTAAAAGAATTACTACCACCCGACCACATGGAACCAAAGGTCCACTCCCACCATGTTGAGGAGATAATGACAGATCCCACTCAGATAAAAAACATTAAAATCGAACTCAAAAGAACACCTAGGCAAGGAATCCTGAAAGCTCTCTATCTCAAAAAGGTACAACATCAACTACAAAGATAAAACATAATCAACTAGAGGAAACCAACACACTTAGGAAACCTAAGATGTATAAAGGGAAGTTTCATCACACGAGTGAACTCTAATGTTATCCTGGCAGTCTCTCTCGACCCCGACGCCCTAGTGACTCTATGCACTATCAGTAATCCTCTCATGCAAATGAGGTACCAACTATGCCATATCCAGTCAACACAAGCAACAAGCATCTTCCCACTCCCATCCTAGTCAAGACCTCAATCAAGTACTTAGGCATGGATGAGGCACACATTATCTTATTAATTCATTTTAAACTTTCAATGTCATTTAGTTATCACTTTATTAAGTCACTTACAATAAGTTATCCTGAAAGACACTTGTGGGCCCCAATGCTTGTTCCAAGCCACTCCCCATCTATACACTCAGATAACCTACCCTAATGCTTAAAAAAAATAACCAAGAGAAGAATAAACCAAACCAGAAAAGCTTCTCATAAACCATAAATCATGATAATCACCAAAGTAAAATAATGGAGCATAGTAGAAAATCAACACATCCTATACAAGGATCAAATAGTCCATCTCAATATAGACATTTATCAAAGATAATCCATCCCATAATGGACATCTCAATGAAACAATAACAATCTTTGTAGTCTCATATCACAAGACCAACGATAATTATAACATCAATTACATCCACCTCAAAACACAAAGTAACATATTCCATAAAATAATCATCTAGAACATGAAGTAATCATAGTAGAGAACATAAGGTGACCAAGTAAATCAGACTTAATCATAATAACGGTCGTCACCTTTTTCGTCAATGAAATAAGATCAAGACACAATACAACATATGAGATCACTCACAAATATCACAAAATCATACATGATCTAATCAAGACTTCAAAAAAGGTTATAAAGATTTTCCACATAAAATCAAAGATCAACAGAAAAACACTTCAAAGCCTCTAGTACCATTTCCCTAAAAGCCAACGTAATTCCCCAATTACACTCAATCAAGTTTGAAAACATGCAAAAGTACCCAAAACCAATTTATAAATTTCAGTTGACAAAATCAATCATCTTGTTGACTAAAGTCCATTTGACTACAAAAGCGTTCATATAAATGTCTCATACATAACTATCTATTTAAAATAAAATCTCATGCATATATACTTTTTAAATAAGTATTTAACTAAAATCTCCATGCATGTCAAAACACCATGTATTTAATAATAAAATAATGTTATTAATTTTCTAAATATAAATATAAATGAAAATATTAATATTAAAACCCACATGTAAAAAAAATCAATTAATATTTATTTATTAATTAATTAGTTTTTTTTAAATAAATAAATAACAATAATAATAATTTTTTTTAAAAAAATATTTTAAATCTGAAAATTAATAAATAATAATAAATTTTTTTATAGAAACTTTCAAATTACATATACATATAATTTTCTTCTCTTATTAATAAAACCATTGATTTTCAAGAATCTAGTTTTTTAACTATTCAATTTCAATTGGGTTTTCACATTCAATTGTTTGATGATTTCAATTTTTGTTGTCCTCTCGAATACTCTATTTAATAATTCAATCAAACCCTTATTGGAGCTAAATTTCATATTTTTCTAAATCAATTGTCTATAGGTTTTCACATTGAACAACCTAGGGTTTTAACCAAAATATAAATTTCATTTGAATTTTAATACAAGGGTTTCTAGAATAATATAAAATATTATGCTTATATACAAAAATTAATATACGTATGCTCACATGCATATTAAAATACCAGAATTTCTTCTCACACAACAAAAACCCAAAAATCTTTTCAAACTCAAAACCTCCAACAATAAAACCATAAAACCTTCAATTCAAACCCTACAATAATCTGACAAATACGAAGAAAATAATCGTTGAAGAAAATAATCATTTCAGAAAGAAGAGTTACAAAGGAAAAATACAAACCCTACCTCAAATTCAATAGATCTATGACGATACCAATCCAAAATTCAAGCTCCCAAAAATCTAAGTTTTCCATAAATTTCTTCAACTCCAAATTGCAAGCAAAACCCGTGATCTCCAAACCTATGTATTGAATAATGGCCAAAATCCTCCTAATAAAGAAAACTAAGCAACCTAGCGTTTCAACACATGCAACACCATAAACAAGGTTAACTCCCATCTGAAAAATATAAAAGAATCACTTAACTTGAAAACACTGAAATAAGAACTTGACATGCAATACCCAAACAAAAATAGAACTCAACATGAAAATCATTTAACTCCATTTGTATTTAATTATTAATTTTCCATTTTTTGCATATTTAATTAATTATAATTATAATTATATGCAATTTCCAATCAACCACTCCTAACTCAACTTTAATTTAAATTTCTAATTCAATTTTATAAAATTGAATGTGTAACTAAAATTGCATACTAATATTTAAATCTTTTAATTAATAAAAAATGTATTTAATTAACCCTTAATAATTAAATATCCTTATATCTAATATTCTTATCGTTATAAGATATAATTATTCTAATATAATAATTAAACTTAATTAATTATTTTTTAATAAAAAATCATGCAACAAAACTCAAATGAATGCAACACCTGAAACTCAACTAACACAAAATAACCATCATGCTCAAAGGAAGGGTTCACGAATTCACATCACCTTGATAAATTTCAATAGGTAGTCAATGAATAGTGGTAAAATGGATTCACCCCTATTCATATGTAAAGGGAAGGGGGGAAAATATGAGATCTATTCCCAAACCCAAATTCCCAAAGAAGAGATCCAATTTGATCAACCAAGAGGTTAATACACAATTGAATCAATTTATGGAGAATATGGAAAAGAGAGAGAGAGAGAGAGAGAGAGAGAGAGAGAGAGAGAGAGAGTAAATCCAATATTTCCCTATGAATGTAATTATGGTTGAAATATGAAATAATTGAAATACAAATACTAACCTCAAATTAGGGTAGATCTAGAAAATGTCAAATTCTGATGTCTGTGTGTACTTTCAAGAAATTCTGAAACTTGTTTTGGACTGGAAATGTTGAGACAGAGAAAACCTAGAAATCTTTCTCCAAGATGAGCTCAGGTTGGGTTTGACCCTCATAAAAGGTCAAATACTACATTCTTTATTTGAAGTCCAATTCGAATTCTGTTTGTAGATCTCAAAAGTTTGCTGAAAAGGGTATCCAAATTCGCTCTCAGATACGAAATTCCACACCTATACCTACCAAAAAATGGGGGTTTTTGTTGTATGGGGGGTTTTCCTTGGTCAAACCCCAATTTAGGAATTAACCTTGAAATTGAATTGAAATATAGTGTGCATAAACAAAGTAATTGAAACAAATCACCTCACTTATGTTGAAGTCCTTGTAGAGGATTCAAATCCTCAAATCCACAAGTAGGAATGCATCAATGGATGTGGGATGAATGTATGATGTCTCTAATCAATGGCATTTGATCTTCAACACCAATCTTGACTTGATCTTTTCATATGAGAAGGCTTGAATGAATGTGGAAGGATGGATCATCAAAGGGGGCTCCAAAGAGATTGAATCCTTCAATAGCTAACAATGGATCTCCTTGATGGATGAATGCTTGAACACTTGAATGCTTGAAGACTTGCTTGATCACCTTGAGAGTTTGAGAGAAATTGCTTGAGAATGAGATGTGAATAATGGATATCAATTGCTTGATTGTGGATGAGAAAATGAGAGAGGAAGACCTCCTTTATAGTGAACTAGGGCACAATCCTCTAGAGGGGCCACCTTGGAGAATTAAATCCCAATTAGGTCCTAACCTTTAGAAAATATACCTAGATTAAATGAAATTAAAGGATTTACCATCTTGAAACCCGAAATGGCCAACCCGAAGGCGGGAAAATAAATATCTCGAAAGCCGGATGCTCAAAAATCCAAGATTCTGGAAATTTGAATGAGGGGGGCAAAATTGAGGTTGGACCTGACCTAGTCAAGTTCAACCTCGATCTTGACCTAGTCAGGTTTGACCTTGATCTTGACCTAGTTAGGTTCAAGCTCAATCCTGACCTAATCAAAATCAACCTCAAATTTGACCCTCAGCCTAGATTCAATCAGAACCAGGTCAGGAGGTCTTGGGGACGCCTAGAAACCTAGAAATGATATCAGATAGGGACAGAATGCTAGGGATAGACATAAAATCCTAAGATGATTGTGATGAAAGCCAAGAGGACCTATTTCTAAATCCTACCTAGAAAATAGAGCCATGGAAGAGGGAAATTAAGGAGAATCCTCGGGATCCTAACCCTAATTTCACCTAGAATGAAGAAATCAAGTGCCAAGAAGAAGTGGAAAGTAGGGGAAAAGACAAATACATGCAAAGACCTAATCAAGGCACTTAACATGACCCCAAACCACTTACTCAGAGGGCTAAACACTCTTATCATGGAAGTGCTTCCATTTTAAGATGATACATTAAGCCCCTACTTTAGCAAGAGTATGGACTCGATGAAAACTCTTGGTAAAGGAGATCATAATGAAAAGATAATCTTATTGTAATCCAAGGGACAAAGACAAACCTTAAGCCCCTAGGGACTCAAATCTTCATTGACTCTTAGATCACAGTAAGAGAGACATCTCTAGAGAGAGAAAGAAGGTGTGATTACCTCACCCAATGAGAACTTATGTCCCATTGTGAACCACACAAGAAAATGGTGCAACTAGAAAGATGGAATTGAATTGCCTAGTGAATGTGGCTACTTACTAGTCAACCCATCAAGGATTCATCCTTAGGAATATTCTATTCCATAAGAATAAAACCAAAAACAAAAGAGATCCAATCTTAAGGACACTTCTGACCTTAAGGGATCAAAATATATGTGTATTTGAAACTGGAGGGATCAAGAGATCCTAAAATATAAACCCATGTGTTAAGGATTAATTATTAATCCAAAAAGGGAAAAAGTATCTTGAAAAATATGTATGTATTGAAAAGTGCATGTGTGCAACAGGTGAGCAGAGTGTATGCCCCCATGTTAAAGTCATTGCTGACACTTTAACAGGAGCAATGGCTTTAACAAAAACATAAACAACTCCACTGATTACGTTTCCACGTCGAGATACCCCCAGACAAAGACAAATCAAGGGAAATATCACAGAAACATACAAAGAACACTAAAGGGATCTACCTACCGTGGGGTCAGTATGATCATAAGATAATATATATATGATATTATTGAAAATGAATTGACATCATTCCCCAAAGAAAGTAGAACTACAATCACAAAAGAGGAAAGATCACATAAGATATACGAAGGATAATCTTTTTGGACCATGACATGGAGACCAAAAAGAATTAGTGCTACCATATCTCAAATCCAAGAAGATTACACAAGGAAACATTTACGAACAATAGCATAGTTACAACATAACATTGAACAACACATAGAAGAATAGAGATACATATAGAAGAATTTGAACAACAATTTCAATTCTTTCATCACCTTGCACCAACTGAGTAACAAGGATCGTATAAAAGAATCTAACAATATTTAGTAAACACATTACGGGAGAAGCACAGTACAATAGGAAAAAACACAACAAAGCTACCACAAAGGACAAAGTGATCAAGTGTGTTGCCTACTTTCCCCATCTCATTGTATATCATTTAAAGGGAAGGTGGGTAACTCGCAAGAGGGACTATATCCAACATAATAGGAATGATAGCTAGTTCCAAAACAAGGATCCTCTTGAGAATCACTATGTTTGACACTAGGTGTAAGAGTTAATTGCAATGAAAGCATATAAGGTAAATCAATGTCAATGTCAATAGTTTCATATTCATCATTAACATCATCAGTATCATCAAGAGTATCTTCTTCATCCAAATTAATCAAAATAAGATCTAAGATATGAATAGAATCATCATAATCATGCATGTGAACATCATTATTAGTAACAATCTGTTCTACCATATTATGCATAGGTTTATCCATAGAATGTAGAGATCTTTGAGCTTTAGCATGAGCATGATGCTTTTTACGACGTTCATTAGTAGATCAATTACATTTTGATTTATTTGAAATAGGTTGAGAACTAGGAGGAACAATTATAGGGTCCTTCATAGGTTCTTTAGGAAGATCAATAGGATCATTAAACATAGGAGAAACAATCACAGGATCTTTGATAGTTTTAGTAGAAGGAACTTGATTAACAGAGCTAGAAGTCATAGTTAAAGGAGGTATTGAAGGTGTAGGTAAAAGACCATGATTAAGATCCCTAGGAGGTGAACTTAATTCAAGAATTTTATGATGTTTATAAGCTTGATATGATCAAAAAATATTATCAGGTCGAGGAGGACATGAATTAGGTAATGAAGGCCAAAAGAAATCTAGAGCAACATAATCTCTAAGCCTGGAAGGTTGATATAGACTATGATTAATCATCTTCACTTCTTCATCATGAATGAACTTAAGACACTTATGGATAGGTGAAGCAACAACATGCATGGTAGTTAACCAAGGCAAACCTAGCTTAACTTGAAATTGATCAGAAGTAGGAACAACAACAAAGGTAGTGTTCACAATTTTTCCACAAAGTTCAACCGGTAAAGAAATAGAACCAAAGGATAGATAAAGAAAACCATTGCAAATTTGAATCCACACATTCGATGTATCATAAAATTCACATTGTAAGATTTTCATAAAAAGATTTTCTTCAGTGATAACATTGAATAAGGATGTAGGATCAACAAGACAACCACGAGTAGGTTTCTGAGCAATCCTAACAACAATATAAAGGGGACCATCAAGAGCTTTAATAGTCTCAGAGTCATCAAGGGTAATTAAAAGTTCCTGAGGTCTCTTATTCTTAAATTGTTGTTGAGGTTTAGGTTGAGTTTTCATTTTAGGTTTAGGTTTTGGTCGAGATTAAGATTGAAATTGAGGTTGAAGTTGAGGTTGAGGTGGAGATACAGATTGAACAACATGCTCCACTTGATTAAGAACATGATTAAGATCATCCATCTTTGAATCATACACAATGTCCATAGCAAATGGTTGAGCAATAGTATTAGTATCATGCATAGGTAAAGGGTTCGTATAAATTTGAAGGTTCTGATTAGGAGAAGAGATAGATTTATTCCCACTACTATCCAGATTATCAATAGATAAAGCCTTATAATCAATTAGATCTTGAACTTTATGTTTTAAAGAATAACATTTCTCAGTATCACGACCATTCTGATGATGATATTGACAAAAAGCATTTTGATCAAAAGATTTAGATGCAATCGTAGCAGGTAAAAGAGGTCGAATAGGAGGTAAAGTAATCATATTAGCAGCTAACAACCTATTCATAATAGCATGTAAAGATTTAGAAAGAGGAGTAAACACATGATTTAATCAAAAAGAAGTGGATGCAAAAGTGGCATTGTGAGATGCAACAACAACTTGATTAGAAACTGCATTTTCTTGTTTGTTTATCTTGACATAGTTGTTGAATTTTTGAAATTTGTTTGGATTAGGAGCAGCATCACTCTTATCAAATAGAACAGGAGACATTGGAGTGTTGCTCTCAAATTGACTCACTTGTAATTGATAATGATGAAGCGCTACACAAAGTTGTTGAAAAGAGGTAAATTCAGTAAGTAGAATCTTATCCCTAATATCCTTTTGCAAATTTGAAATAAACATACATTGAATATCAATATCAGGAAGAGGATAGGAAATCTGAGCATACAAATGCTTAAATCTACCAATAAATTTAGTCAATTTTTCCTTAGCACTTTGTTTGCAATGCATCAAATCAGTCAAAGACACTTGCAGGCCAATATTATTTTGAAATTGTTGAATAAAGGCATTAGCAAGTTGTGGAAAGGAATCAATAGAATAAGGAGGCAAAGAACAACACCATTGTAAGGCTTTGTCATGGAAGGTTCTAGCAAATAGTTTGGCTAAAATCCTATGGTCATGAGCATAATCACTACAAAGGATTTGGAATGTTTTAACATGATGAACATGATCTCCTTTTCCATTATAATTCTCAAGACGAGGCATCTCACCTTGCTGAGGAATAGGAATACGAATGATGTCTCAGGACAAGGGACTTCCCATGTCACATGTAGGAATACTAAACTTGTTTTGAGTTAAAGAAGCAAGTTGTTGTTGTAAGGATGACACAGTCTAAGCCAAACTGATGATTGTTGAATCATTAGAGGAAATAGGATGGGTAGCAACATTAGACACACTAGGTAAAGTGTAAGAGGTTGTAGGAATAGAAGACACAACTGGAGGAACACTAGGAACTACAGTTGGAAGCGGATTGGAATAAGTAAAAGGAACATTATGATATGAAGGTTGTGATGTAGGAAGGGACATGGGAGGAACACTCATAGGAATAGAGGGAACCATCATAGTCACAAAAGGAGGAGTATAGATAGGAATACTAGGTAAAGGATTAGGAGGCTCAACACTAGTGATAGAAGGAATCAACCCTAAATCTTGAGCTTCTTGAACTAAAGGTTTAAAATTTGAATGCACAAGGTGAGTAATACCACACAAGAGATTAACACCTTGATCACTATCATAGAGAACTTTCTTAAGAGCCTCTATAGCTTGAATGGAATCTTGATTATGGTTCTCTTGAAGAAGCCAATTACCCATTTTATCAAGTTCAGTGGAAAGTTTTTGGACTTTCTCAGGAGGAACTCTTAAAGCGTCATCCTCATCATGAGATGAGTGAGAAGAATTTTTCTCCATAGTAGGATTAGAATCATGAAGAATCAAGTTATCATCCGAGATCCTAAGGAAAGGAGAGGAAGATTCAGGATCAAAGGCACCCATGAGTCTACGACTTCTTCTAACCGAAATATTATAAGTAGGACTAGTGGTAGTAAAGCTCATAAACCAATGTAATGCAAATGAACTAAACTAAGGACACATAAAGCATGCATATGAAATCTAATTAGCATGCAAGATCTAACACAAAGGAAAAATATAATACTTAACAAGATAAAAGGAAAGCACAATAAGGCATGCAATTCCACAATAAGAATAGAGAGGAATCTAACACCAAAAAAGAAAGAGAGTAAGCTAGTCGGGTTCACCAAAATGAATAGTGGTAAAATGGATTCACCCCTATTTAGATGTAAAGGGAAGGGGGGAAAATATGAGATCTATTCCCAAACCCAAATTCCCAAAGAAGAGATCCAATTTGATCAACCAAGAGGTTAATACACAATTGAATCAATTTATGGAGAATATGGAAGAGAGAGAGAGAGAGAGAGTAAATCCAATATTTCCCTATGAATGTAATTATGGTTGAAATATGAAATAATTGAAATACAAATACTAACCTCAAATTAGGGCAGATCTGGAAAATGTCAAATTCTGATGTCTGTGTGTACTTTCAGGCAATTCTAAAACTTGTTCTAGACTAGAAATGCCAAGACAGAGAAAACCTAGAAATCTTTCTCCAAGATGAGCTCAGGTCAAGTTTGACCCTCATAAAAGGTCAAATACTACATTCTTTATTTGAAGTCTGATTTGAATTATGTTTGCAGATCTCAGAAGTTTGCTGAAAAGGGTATCCAAATTCTCTCTCAGATCCAAAATTTTGCACTTGTACCTACAAGAAAATGGGGGGTTTGCCTTGGTCAAACCCCAATTTAGGAATTAACCTTGAAATTGAATTGAAATATAGTGTGCATAAACAAAGTAATTGAAACAAATCACCTCGCTTATGTTGAAGTCCTTGTAGAGGATTCGAATCCTCAAATCCACAAGTAGGAATGCATCAATGGATGTAGGATGAATGTAGGATGTCTCCAATTAATGGAATTTGATCTTCAACACCAATCTTGACTTGATCTTTGCATATGAGAAGGATTGAATGAATATGGAAGGATGGATCATCAAATGGGGCTCCAAAGAGATTGAATCCTTCAATAGCTAACAATGGATCTCCTTGATGGATGAATGCTTGAACACTTGAATGCTTGAAGAATCGCTTGATCACCTTGAGAGTTTGAGAGCAATTTATTGAGGATGAGATGTGAATAATGGATATCAATTGCTTGATTGTTAATGAGAGAATGAGAGAGGAAGGTCTCCTTTTATAGTGAACTAGGGCACAATCCTCTAGAGAATTAAATCCCAATTAGGTCCTAACCTTTAGAAAATATACCTAGATTAAATGAAATTAAAGGATTTACCATCTTGAAACCTGAAATGGCCAACCCGGAGGTGGGAAAATAAATATCCCGAAAGCTCAATGCCCAGAAATCTAGGATTTTGGAAATTTGAATGAGGGGGGCAACATCAAGGTTGGACTTGACCTAGTCAGGTTCAACCTCGATCCTGACCTAGTTAGGTTCAAGCTCAATCTTGACCTAGTCAGGATCAACCTCGAATTTGACCCTGGGCCCAGATTCAGTCAGAACTAGGTCAGGAGGTCTCGGGGATGCCTAAAAACCTATAAATGATATCAAACAGGGACAAAATGCTAGGGATAGACATAAAATCCTATGATGACTATGATGAAAGCTAGGAGGACCTATTTCTAAATCCTACCTAGAAAATAGAGCCATGGAAGAGGGAAATTAAGGAGAATCCTTGGGATCCTAACCCTAATTTCACCTAGAATGAAGAAATCAAGTGCCAGGAAGAAGTGGAAAGTGGGGAAAAGCCAAATACATGCAAAGACCTGATCAAGGTGCTTAACATGACCCCAAACCACTTACTCAGAGGGATAAATGCTCTTATCATGGAAGTGCTTCCATTTTAAGATGATACAGTCAATAAGATACTTGTTCCCTATTTTACGACAAATGATAGCCTAGGTTAGGATTGGACCTATCTTCTATCTCCCCTCTCTTACAATTGAGATATTATGATACAACACACTCATCCCAATAATTCAGGGAAGTCAATGCCTGATACCTTAAATCCTACATAAAAGATGAGCATGTACATACATGTATAAATGTATAATAGACAATGGCGGGGATCAACCGATCATGTGGATCTCACAAGAAAGTAACTATGACTCCATCCCTCAACCACATCAGACACATCAAATAGAAATTTAAAACATACACATAATCCATACATATGTAGGTATGAGGTTAGTAAATCCATAATATACATGACATCATAACATATAGAAAATTAGACTATGGGAGGAGCATTACACCCTACATAAAATAAATAAGTTATACATGATCATATAAACAATAGAAATCAATACAAAGAGTGAAACATCCATATATTCATATTGTGGATCTACTCATACTTAAAAAGGAGGTTGGATATTATAGGTCAATAAATGGGAGTTTCATCACATAGCTCAAAGTGATGGATCACACAGAATCGAGTGGACCTCCCATTGAGATGAGGAGACTCAATCATGTCAGCTCAATGCCTTAAAAATCAGTGGACCTTTCCAACACATCCTTATCCTCTACAATTTCTCAAGGCATGCAAAGGGCATCTAATTATCTTATTTAGTGTTTAATGTTTTAGTTTATCTTTCATTTGAATTATAACAACTCTTCAATAGATTATCATGGAAACTACTTTGTTCCCCATGCCTTATTGAGACACTCCCTTAACTTCTTATAATATCCGCTCCCTAAGCTCATCACATTCTATAAAAACAAGGTGATCAAAATGAACCTCGATGAAATATCACAATTCACTACTATTCACATTTTTATGCACAATTGATCAATCAATCATAACAAGATGAAAACAGATCCAAATCGATCCAAATTTGAAATCTCATATATGTTTTCCACCGAATTCCCCATCATAATATCACATCTAAAATTACAAAATTTTACTTTTAATCATATCTCAAAATTTTCCCAAAACTAGGGAATAGTACATTCTACCATGAAAATACCTTGAAGAACACCAAAATTTCAAATGCAAACCTTATAATTCTAAGGATACCCTTTTGGTTCCTAATCACCTAACACCATATTTTAACAATAAATTTCACATTTTATCCATTCAATACAAAATTTGACATGATAACACTTTTGGAAGCATGGTTTATGAAATTGGCTCACAAAAAAGATGTAATTGATAAAATGAATTCTCTTTTAATAATGAAATATTTTAAATACCAATTAAAATCATATGCAAGCATTTAGAATTTTAAAAAAAAGAAAATCATGAAGAGATAGAGATCCTACCTCAAAATGGCTCAAAAACTTCAATCTTCAATCTTTTTCCATACACCAAAAGAAATGATATATCTTTAGATCATAAAGAACAATCTTCCAATACAAATCCAATGAACCAATGCTCACAAAAATTCTCCTAATATTTTCTTCCTAAATCATTGATTGGAATTCCCACTATAAGAGGGTTTTTGAACTTTTATTATCTAAAAATGACTAATTATTGAGAATGGACTAACTTCTCAATATAAAAGTCCATTACTATTTGTCTTTTTGAAAACTAATAAAATAATAATTAAATAATTATATTTCTAATTTTCTCAATAACCCGAATGATTTAATTATGCATTTCCATCACAATGAATACATATAAGATACATTTGACTCTGTAAATATTAAATTGAAATTAAAGAACATTAAAATTCATTTTTCATATTAAAATTTATGACAAAATGCAATTAAGAACATATAAAAGATAATCTTTATTGGTTGACCACCTAGGAATAATATTGCTTTCTAGACATTACCAACTACCATGGTTGTGGTGTAAACTACTAAACACTTGGAATTTTCCTCTTAATAAGGTAAAATGTGTAGAGGTTGGTGACATTTTAGCCAGTGTGTTATCTCATGTTAACCACTATCAAGGAAGGTACGTTCATACTTGTGGATCTAGGTGGAGTCAATACCTAGTGTCTGTATAACTCAATAAATGTCAAGAGTACATGTACATATACATCATAGCCAAATCATATATGTTCCACAATCAAGGCCAACATAATAAACATAGTTAGTACATCATCACATAATCAGACCATCATAAATATAATCAATCATTGAAGTTAACATGTATAATCAATTGAACTAGTAAGCATATAATATCCACACCATAAAAATTCTATAATTGTATCAAAAGGTGTACCACATGGATGTCAATACAAAATAATGGTAATATGCAAAAATTTGATATAACATATACAATATTGGCAAGGGATAAAAAATGATAGTGAAAAAAAACACAATAAGGATTACATATCCATTATCCTAGGTGTGGGACTTTTTAAGTGGTGTTTGTATTCTTGTTTTAGGATACCATAGTGGTTTTCCCTCTCACAAGTTTCTATGTAAATTGGATCAATAAGATGATAGTGTTATGAGTTGATTTCTTGTAGGTAAAAAAGTAATGTCAAGTTGACCAAAGGATAGTGGTGAAGTTCATTATTGTACATCTTTTTATTGAAAGATTAATAATATACTTTCCCTCTTTCTCAAGTGTAGTTTTGTTTCAAAAGGGTTTCTCCACATTAATTCAATGTCTCTTATAGTTTGGTAATTTCTATATGAATGTGCAATCACATAATCTCAATTTCTAATATTATTTTCATATTTCAAATCACTTGCATAAGTTATTATTGCATCTTTACTTCACCTTTTGCTCAACATTTGACACCAGAGCCAATGGTTCTATTGAGAGGGGGACACCTTTCTCTTAAGTGTTGAGGGTTTTTTGGTTGCATTAAGAGATTTTGTTTTGTGGTCTCTTTCAAATTTATGAAGAGGATTGCAAACCATGACCTCTACTTCTCATCAAAATATTGATAAATTCAATGATATTGACTATGAGATTTTGAAATTGAAGATGTAATACCCCTCTAACCCTAATATAAGTTTTGTGTTTTAGAAAGAATTAAGATCCTTCGATGTTTTCTTACAGCTTAAGTTGTACATGATACTTGTTTGATCTATTCCTATAGTTGTTTATAATAATTTCATAAGCTAGTACTCAATGATTCTAATATCAGACATACTATCTAAAGGTATCATTTTTTAATGTATTTATCTCCATGTATGTATTGAGTACCTACAAGACCTTTATGAACATAGTTAGGATGTTATATGATATGTACTTGATAGATATATATAAGTGGTTATTTATATTTTCTTCTATTAAGGTTACCTTGGATGAATCTTGTATCTCACTTGATGATTTGATTATGTTAATTTATTATTAGTATTGATAAGAGACTAACACAATGCTTGAGATTCTAACCTTCATTATGATGATGCTACATGCTTTGAGTGTATATATATACATGATGTGTTTTCATGATTCAGGATGAAGTCGTAGTTACTCACATAGCTGAGGTCCACACGATGTATCGATCCTGGTCATCTGTCTGCAATGTTTTCTTTTATATGTATATCCGTGCATATGTATTTCTTCTTTGTGATGCAGGCTTGCAGGTACCAGGCATCGACTTCACCTGGCTTCACAGGTCTGAGCATGCCCTCAAATCCTCGATGGTTGTTGTTATGGAGATAGTACTAAGGCCCCTACATGAGTCTTCCTTTGTCACTATTCCAATTTGGGAATATTAGGGTTCCTTCTTTGTCAGTCAACCTTTGTGTCAAAAACCCAGATCTAATGCACCCGGTTGGGCATGGTTGTAGTTAGTGCCTTGTGACCACTTGAATTCATTTGGTTGTATGATTTGTTTACTCATTTTATTTATTTCTCCTTCTTGGTATGATTCTTAGTTAATCTTTCTATGTTGTGTTTCAGGAGTTTGGCTTGACTTTCCTTGTTGACTTTGGTTGACCTTGTTTGATCTTATGGTTTTCTCGATATGTTTCATAAGATGATTTGTATGGCCTCTTTGGATGATTAGATTTATTTTGAGGCATGTGATTTTATTCTACCTCAGTGTTATATCCTATAGCAATTATAAATAGGTAATAATATTGTGATCTATTACTTCATAATCTTATAGATTATAGTGTTTGGTATTTGGCATGTATATATATATATATATATATATATATATATATATATATATATATATATATATATATATATATATATATATATATATATATATATATATATATATATATATATATATATATATATATAAATATATATATATATGGGTGCACACATATATGTATTTATATATATATAATTTATATGTGATTATATGTTAATTATTGTAGATATTGTTGATGGTGTATATTTTGGGATTAATGTAAAGTATAATATTATTAATAATTAAATATTAAATAATGCGAGGTATATTATTCTCAATTGTTAATTATTAATAATGAGGATAGGTTATATATATAGATATTGATGTAATTAATGATGGCATATGCATATATGTTAGGATAATATTACATATGTGTATGAATGAATACAAATAATCTTTTATTGTATATTTGAGTAATATAGTTGTATGATATTAAGTTATTTTATAATACCCTTTAGTTAAGAGTTAGTTGGGAGTTGGTTACTTTTCCTCTCAACCTTTGGGAATCTATTTATATGCACTACTTTCTCATTTGAAGAGGGGGGATTTTGGGGCTGAAGCATTGAGGAGAGGATGGCCTTAATTTTCATGGTGATTTTGGAGAGAAAACTTGGAGATGTGAGGGAGATTTTGTAAGCATATGTCTTTAAGAATTTTTGGTTATTTTTGCTTTTGGGAGAGAGACATTTTTGTGAGAATTTCAATAGTTGAGAGAGGGATTCTTTGCTGTGGAATTATTTCTTTCTTTCATGGAGATTTCTGAAAGTGGATAGGGTTTGAAGGATGCATCTCAAGTTTGGATTTGTCTTCTCTTTTGTTTCCTTCCTTCTTCGATTCAACCTTCGTAGGACATGAGGTATGGATTGAATATGTTAGTTACTTTATGTCTCTGATAGATTATGGATCTATTTATATATTATAATTATTTATTATATCTGTACTTTTAATTTCTATGGTTATTTTAAAGTTTTGAGTTTTTATTTGTAAGAATTGGCATGTGTTTTCCTAGGGTTTTTAGCAACCTATTTTTGGAGATCTATTATTATAATAATTTAAATTGCATCTAGGGTTTTACTAAATTGATTTTATGGAAGTAAAATTCACAGATCTCAAATGGGTATCTCTCTGATTTTATTTTTAGGGTCGAATTAATGCCTTATTTTTGACATTTTGGAAGACTATGCCTGTCCATTCTCGATTCTGAATTTTCTGTCAAATGTATTCGTATGCTACAGGCTGATATGATTATATAAAAGTATAAATTTGATGTAAAATATTCTCCTAAGTCTTATCTTTCATTTCCAATTGGTTTGGAGAATTTTTTTTATGTTTTGTGAAAATTACAACCGTTTTAGTGAAGGCAGGTCTGAACCCTAACCAGAATTTTCTGTTTTAAACCAGAAGTCATAACTTTCTTTCCCACCGTTGGATCTTCCTAAAAATAAAATTGAGAGTCCATAATTATGTTAGATAAATCTCCACCTAAGAGATTTCCTTTATTATTTGTTTTGTGGAAGATATGGATGACTGTTCTATGATGACTATTCTTTGCATTTAATCCTTGCTTGAAATAATTCAGTTTAAGAACATCATTAAGTTTTAAAGTTTCGTATGGTCACCAGAGGATATTAGAATGTTTTTTTGGTTAATTGGATCTATGTATACTCTGAATATGTTTATAATATCACTTGGATGTCTTCTTATATGTTTGGAACATTCTGTATGCCATATTGGGTTTAGGGTTGTCAAGTGGACTAGGGACAACATATGTTTTCCTAAACTCAATCAAATGTTGTTACGGAATTGGTATGAATTCTTGATGATGGATCTATTATGATCTTATGATTTTTATATGTATGTTATGGAACCTAAGTACACTAGGTGAGTGGCTCATAGTGAGGGGCCGGGGCCCTAAGTGGCTAGTACCAGGATAACCTACTATGAGTTATTTAATCAAGTGATAACCTAAATAAATAAATTGGGAATGGGAGATTATTGGAATGGGAAATTACACACTAATCAAGATTAATTGTGCCTCGCCCATGCCTTTAGTACTAGTAAAGACTAAGGATGGGAGTGGGAGAAGGTACCTATGCGTAGGTACGACTGGATGACCTTGTCTGTACGAGAGGCATTCGGTTCCGCATGTGCCTACTTGGGGGCCGGGGCCAAGAGTGGCTAGTACCAGGATAACCCAAGGGGTGAGGGCTATGCGATGACACTCACCTAGCTTGTAGCTTAGAGTCTCTACTAAATTTGATCATGCCTCTAGTAGTCCTTGTGGTCTTCTTGTCTTTTCTTTTGTGTTGTGACTTTGGGGAAATTTTATCACCACCTTAGGAATTTCCTAGTTGTTACCTCTTGTATGGGCCTTTGGTTCTATCTCCTAGCTCGGGGGAGTGGGCCTATTGGTTCCACGTGGTTGGGTGGTTAATATTTATATCGAGGTATTGATCGTGATTCTTTGGATGATCCTAGCACATATTCCTTTCCAGATCTGCAGTTGAAGATTTCTTATTGGATATTTTAATATGTTGAGATGTACTTATGTATTTGTATTCATGTAATTTTTAATCTCCTAAAAGGAGTCTTGTAGTATTGATGCAATCTCAATTCAAAGCAATGCATAAGGGAATGGGTAGTTCTAGGTAAAAGAAAGGGAAAAGAATGTGGAATATTGGACATGTTACTAGCATTAAAAGAAAGTGTTTATGTTATTTATCCTATCCTCTTATGTTGTCCATGTGTAAAGGAAATAATCTTAAATATAATTATATATAATGATGTATCACAACAATAATGTATTCTCTTGATGAAAGAATTCAAAGAGATTATTGAGAAATGATAGATTAGTGATTTGAAATTATTAACAATGAATGGTTATGAAACAATGCAATAGAATAGTAATTTGATTTTAATGTTAATACTTGGTTCATGTTAATGAAGTACCTAGGATGATGCCTACCTTAATGAATATTAATCTCTTACCTAAATTATTAGAGAAAAGTGATATAAAGGATAGTAGATGTAGATGAAATCAATATGAATTTATGGAATGAGTTGATAAAAGGAATAATGATGTTGGATGATTAACCTATGTTTAATAAAAGAAATAAGTTAGGGACATTTAACTTGGTGCATTAAAATGAATGTAGATCTTTTAAGCTCATGATTCCATGAATATCTTATGCATGTAAATGGTTTATATGATGTTGCTTTAGTAGCAACGTTAGGGAACCCGGGAGGACTTAAGTTGTATAAATCTTACATTCAAGTAGTAGAAAATTATTTTTTCTTTTAGAAATATGAAGTGTAATGATGAATATTATTCTAGTTAAAATAAATAAATAAAATAAAATAAAAATTCACTACTTGCATTTTATAGAGGTTTTATGTCTTGTCCTCTTGGGTTGCCTGGCGGGGCATTACAGAAGATGTAGGATCTCTTGGAAAAGAGATAATGATAGTTTTCAGTTTCACAAGAAACAAAGCCATTTACTATGTTTTATAAATATTGAAAGAATTTGGACAAGATGGTACAAGGAACCATTTGGTTTTGTCTTTCATATTATGTCCTCTTGAATGTGTCCACATAGGACATCACATACATGTTGTGGAGAAGGATATATGATATTTATCACGATTCTTTGTTTATTTTATCTCTACTAGTAATGATTCATATCTTATTCATGATTTAAGTTTCTCCTATGATATTATTCTTCAAAAGAAATTATTTTTCCATACAAATCATATGATGGGGGAGAAGTTTTCTTGGTTATAGCAACACAAAAAATATTGGTGGTAAGGGAAAGGAATTTTTTTTTTTGAGTAATGGGGGAATTAAAGCTCTTGATTATTTTTTTCATATTCTAGGTCTTGTGTGAAATTTAGTTTCAATATCCAAGATGAATTATTCTAGAATTCATGTGGCATTTGACGAGTTTGGTTGCAAATTGGTAAGAGGGAGTTTGGTGATAGCTAAAGTATTTGTAATAAGGGCTTTGTTTAGGATAAAATCCTTTACCTTTTGTATCTCCATCATGTAACTAACATTAAAAATGCATGTATGTTGTGACACCATAAATTGGATCACATTGTTTAAAAAGATCTTAAGACCATTCTTAATAAAAAGTTGGTTGACTATAGGTAAAAATGATTTCTATGATAATTGTGTATATGGTAAATAGAATATATATTCATTTCTTGAAAGAAATTATAAGGCAAAGAGACCATTAGAGATTAGTCATTCACATTTATGTGGTCCAATGGATGTTGACTCTTTTAGCAAATCTTAGTATTATGTTTCCTTGATTGATATTGTACCAAGATATGCATAGATTTATTTTGTGTTCTAAATCTAAAGTTTTCATCAAGTATAAGGAATTTAAAGCCTTAGTTGAGAAGAAATTAGATTATAAGATAAAGGTGTCAATATCTAAAAATGGATACAATATTGGGCTTAGGCCTTTTACCGATAAAAAATAAAATAAAAAAATGGATAGAATATTATTCTAGGGTATTTCACAGGTTTTGTAAACATGCAATTATTGTTTAACAAAATACCACTCCTTATACTCCTCAAAACATGGGGTAGCAAAAAGAATAAGACAAACATTGATGGAAATAGACAAGATCATTTTGAGTGGTGCTAATATTGATATATGATTTTGGGTAGAATTCATAGCTACTACTTGTTCTTTAATTAATAAATCTCCTTGTTTAGCTCTTGCTCATAAGATTCCATATGAAGTGTGGACATGTAGAAAACATTTTTTTTTAGGGTATTTGGTTGTGAGGATCTTGTTCATGTGAATTAGGAGAAATGATCTTAATTGGATCTAAAATTAAAAAAGTAGTTCTTTATTGGATATAATTGTAAGAATTTTTAGGAATAGAAAGTGGAAATAATAAATGAGAGAAAATGAAAAGAAAAAGAGAAGATTGCTTAATAGTCCGGATGAAAAAATATATATAAAGGGAATACATATATGAAGGATAAATTCTATCTACCATTCCATATAGGTAAACCACATAAGTAGTCACCTACATAGATTAATATACCAAACCCCTCCTCCATTAAGATTAGACCAAACCCCTCCTCCATTAAGCTTACCTTAGATGAGGAAAAAGTGGGCCCCAACATCAAAGTCTGATAAGGTAACCAATTATATTGCACTCATAAAGAAGATGAGAAAACCTTATGGTAAAACACTTCTCCTTAAATGAGGGTAAATTATGAGAAGTACAAAACCCCAAATGAAAAAAAATATTTTCATAAGAGGGAAGGAGAGAGATAATGCATCCCTCCATTAATAAATAATTTCATGGTATCATGGTATATTTTTAAAAATGAATGTTGAAGATGATCCAAGATCATAAACAACATTCCTCCCAGGTTAGGAAGAAATAAAACCACAAAAATATGCAAGTTATCATCCAATTACTAAAATGAATATGAGAGAAGAAAAATCAAAATTTATGATGCATCTAAACTCTAATCAATTGTCCCCATGTCAATTCCTAAAGGTATTGTACTCAAATCAAGTATTGTAGGATAAAATGGAGATGATGGAAATATAGAATCTCATGAAGATCAATGTAACTCCATAGGAGTTGTCATGAATGAGGATACAAATATCCTCAATAGTATTATCTACATTTTTAATGTGGGACTCTAAAAAACAATATGTGATTTCTAGTAGAAGTATGTCCCAATGAGCTATCTTAGGACTATGGTAAAAATCCTATTACACCAAACAAGTAGAAGTTGTTTATGAAGCATCACTAAACTAGGAAGTAGAAATAGTAGATGAAGTATCCTTGAATGGAGGATATGCAATTACCTCAACTAGAGGAGATGAAGTTTTATTAATTATAGGAGATGAAATGTCCTCAACTAGATAAGATGAAGTGTCCTCAACTATGGAAATAATAGTATGTGGTGGAGAGTTTTTTGAACTAATCACTCTCTGATGCTATGTCCACACAAGTTGGGTAGTGGTTGTCTCAATGAGAGAACATCATTATTAGAGGAGATTAAATATATATAAATAACTTATAGATGATGCCCCAATAAGTAAAAGGACACTCAATTTTCTCTATGTGATTAATATATCCCTCATTAACTATAATTCATATGAGTTTGTAAAATTCATCATTTTTGTTTATTTTTTTATTCTTTTGATATTTTTCATGTGGCTTAGGATAGAGTCCAAGGAGATATGGAAATGTACCTCACTCACTAAAGTGAACCAATATACCTTTCTTATAAGATAGATAGTTCTTTGGATTAAGCCTAAAAACATAAGGATGAAAAGTTTTAAGGATTTTATCTTAGTTCAAGATTACCTACACAATCCCCATAATTTATCAGTTATTCTCAAACTAAAGAAATGAACAAGGAAGTGTCTAAGAATACATAACACAAGTCAAACTACACACCATCTATTTAGTTTTAGAGAATCCCCTTTAAATCAACACTTTATAAATGTAGTTGTACAATATGAAAAGGGGAGCACATAAAAGGGACAACTTCCCCAATTCATAGGGAACATTGGAATAAAAAACCACCTGAAGACAAAATATGATTGACACCACTTGGTAAGAAAGTTTCCAATGTAATATAAATGTATTGAAGGGTTTTTATTCCTTTGTTACTTAGAATTGAGAAAGAGGGGCAATATTGACGTGTAAAATACTAAATAAAATAGATCAAATCAAATCTAGCTAAGAAAATTGATGTAAAAGGGAATGGATAAGGATTTGAATGCACATGCAAATAAAATAGGAAAAGCAAGTTTTCAAACTTGAATTTCTAGTTGTTAGAGTCCCAAAATGACCTGTAACTACACATATGAGTCCAAGAGGTTGTAACCTAACTTCCTACCAAATTTAAGCTCAAAATGGAAAGAACATGATGGTAATGGTGATGAGTTCCTAGAACATGATGTAAATAGAAATGTGTTCCTAATGTTTTCCTCTAAATTTTTCATAGATCATCTAACTATTCATGGTCTTCCTAGATATGACCTGAAAACTCCATAACCTATTCCTGCACATAGAAAAATTAGGAAGAAGTTTGGCCAAAGGGGTCTACATTAGTAAAACCCCTATTTAGGAATCAACCTTGAAAATATAATGAGATTTCCTAAGGAAAGAAGGAATAGAAACCATATCTGAATTGTAAATCTCTTTATACCTTGATGACACAATGCTTCTTTGGATGCAATCACAAATGTTGATGCAATAACTTGATTTAAAAGGAAATAATGAAAGAAATGCCTTGTATTATGGATGTTGTAGTATTCCAAAAATGTTTGATGAAGAAAGAGAAGAATTGATTTGAATGATTGAAGACTTGGATGCTAAATTGTAAAAGATATCTTGAACTCTGATTTGCTTGATTGCTCATGAATGCTTGAAAAATTGATAGTGAATTCTCACACTTGATAATTAACAAAAAAATGAGGAGAGATAAGGGGTTTATATACTCAATCCATAATTTCAGGGGTTTAAGAATTAACCAAGCCAACGATGGTATTGAACACCCCCCCCAAGACCCTAACAAAGACATTTGGCCAAATTTGGACCCCATTTACCTAGGACATATCTCCAATGGTGACATGCACCTTGGAATTTGATATGGAAGCCATAGATATAAGGTATATGTGGAATTTCTAAGTATGGCTCATTATGGGGTTAAGATAGGTCACAAAGGCCAAAAACAAGTGTATAGGTTCTAAGTGATGAAATGAATTATTTGATTGGAGGAAATATAGAGGAATAAACCTAAAAATAAGGATAAACCTTGAGTTTTGAAGAAATTGAATCAATATAGGACTTGTAATGTTAATCTGAAGGTCCAATAGGTGTTAGGAGAGCATGAAATCAATGTGGGAATCCATACATACTAAAGGGTATATGCACAAAGATGGGGGACCAAAAAGGTGCCACTTTCCTTTTTGGCCCCCCAATGACCATAGTGCATACACACTAAAGCGCATGCGCCCTATAGGGCTCAAACGCTTTGCAAAAAGCTATAAAATTTTATGGTTTCCTTTCAAAGGCCCATTTTCATACCACAAACCCACGTTTGCAGTGAAAGAGGGCTTCCCAAAGTGCATGTGCAAAGACATTTTGATAGTTCAATTCATCAAATTTGATAAAGAATGGCTCCACGATGTGGTCAACTTTGAACTGAAAGAAGAAGTAAGTGTTTTTACAGCCCATGCCTCTTATTTGTATTGAAATTTCAGTTTTGAAGCAATTTGTTTTGTTAAAATTTCTTTTCTTAGATTTTAAGTGTAATTAATGATCAACTATTAGAATAATTGAGAGGGGGGTGAATCAGTTATCCACAGTCCCAATCACAAAATGTATATCCAAAAATAATTTACTAAAACTTTTGTAGCTCAGTAAACTAAAATAGTATTCTTTCTATGTTTTTACCGATTACCAGTTAATAACATATAATGACTACCGATCAAATACAATATGCAACATGTAAAGTATGATAACAAACAATCATCACAATCAACACATAACACAAGAGATTTAATATGGAAACCATGTGAAGGGAAAAACCACCTGGGACCGACAACCCAAAAATTGTTCACTCTTCTAAAGTGAGGTCGGTGAAGACCCAACCCTATTAAACATTACAAACACACTATGAGGTGTGACCTTGTTAGAGGATTTTAGACCAACTATTATCGTCCAACCAACATTCACTATGGGGTTGACAAGATAACAAATGTACACTCTATGAATGTGATTACAAGACTTTCTAGTCCACTCTGTTAAGAGATTTATTTGTTTACAATGGTTAAAATGTAACAACAATTGATCTGATTACAACAAAATTTCAATTGCATATTATCAGATCTATGTTAAGCTCATTCAAATCCTCTGATCAATATATCAATTATGTTTCAATCAATATTCAGTAACTTACTATGGGTCGGTAATAGCTTTCTAACGCTTGATAATCTCTGTAGTTCGGTTCTCCTTAACCCTGATCAGGCATGCATGAAGCTTGTGCATGTGATATCTCTAGAGTCTCCTTCTTCTGGCATATTTCATATTTCTTGTGTTTCCATCAATGTCAAAGGGAGAGATTGATGAACTACAACTGATTTGAATACATTTTATAACTTGAAGATCTATGATTTAAGATCACTGAGTTGTTGATTAGATATGTAAGATGGTTAAATCAGTAATATGTTGTCATTGACGTCAACTAGTTTTGACATTACTTATCTTGTAAGTTACTATACCCAAACATCTGTAGAAAGAAGAAGAAAAGAAATGAAGAACATATATATCTACATGAGGAAGATGGATATGACAAATAAGGATAAGGAATACATTGGGTAACTTATGAATGAGTCTATGACCTTATGTTATTGACTTGATTATGTTGCATTCATCTATGATGAAGGATAAGAGAAAAATGCACAAGGCAGTGTTGTCAGTTAAAGAACCATTTCAGTATACACTGACGCAGTGTAGTGTATATCGATCACAATACAAACTAAGCTTGTGTTCACTGACACATTTCTTTGTTAACTGAGCAGAAGAAAAGAACTAAAAGACTAGTTTAGCCGATGTAAGTTGATGAGCTGTAAAGTACCTCAAAATCAAAGATGAAGATAATGTTTGTTACGAAGATTGATGACTAACATAATTCAAAGAAGATATAAGGGATTAAAACAAAACATGTTACTGACACATCAACCGAGGAAGGATTAAGCGGCAAAAACAACAAAGGAGATTAAGCGACAAAATTTGATGGATGGAAATAAAATGGTTTAATTTTCTATTTAAGAGA
Source organism: Chamaecyparis obtusa (assembly GCA_027943335.1). NCBI lineage: Eukaryota > Viridiplantae > Streptophyta > Pinopsida > Cupressales > Cupressaceae > Chamaecyparis > Chamaecyparis obtusa. The sequence goes on along the minus strand of BSBK01003237.1, from coordinate 52,035 downwards.
CTGGGATTTCATGATGAAATTATGCTAGAAGAAGGAGATTGTAGAGATATCACGTGAACAAGCTTCATGCATGCCTGATCAGACTGGTTAAGGAGAACCGAACTGTAGAGATTACTGAGCATCAGAAAGCTATTACCGAGCAATAGTAAGTTACTAAATATTGATTGAAATAGAATTGATATATTGATCAGAGGATTTGAATGAGCTTAACATAGATCTGATAATCTACAATTGAAGTTGTGTTGTAATCAGATCAACTGCTATTACATTTTAACCATTGTAAATAGATAAATCTCTTAACAGAGTGGACTAGAAAGTCTTGTACTGTCATTCATAGAGTGTACATTTGTTATCCTGCCAACCCCATAGTGAATGCTAGTTGGACAATAACGGTTGGTCTAAAATCCTCTAACAAGGTCACACCTCACAATGTGTTTCTAACCTTTAATAGGGTTGGGTCTTCACTGACCTCACTTTAGAAGAGTGAACAATTTTTGGGTTGCCGATCCCAGGTGGTTTTTCCCTTCACAGGGTTTCCACGTTAAATCTCTTGTGTTATGTGTTGATTGTGATGATTGTTTGTTATCATACTTTACATTTTTCATATTGGATTTGATCTGTGGTCATTATATGTTATTAACTAGTAATTGGTAAAAACACAGACATAATACTATTTTAGTTTACCGAGTTGCAGAAGTTTTAATAAATTATTTTTGGATATACATTTTTTGATTGGGACTGTGGATAACTGATTCACCTCCCTCTCAATTTTTCTAACAATTAAGATTTTAAAATTGATTTTTTTAATTGCCAAGAATTATCTCCCTGAACAAAACCCTCAACCAAACCATCCATCTTCTCCTCATGAAAAAATGAATGAAGAAAATAACCAAGAAAATGAACCTCAACCACCTCCACTAATCAAAAAACCTCCTCTTGGAACATAGGAAAATTTGATGAACCAAATTGAAAGAGGGAAAAAAGAATTAGAATCTTTAATTAGGAGGTTAAAAGATTCTATTGCTACAAATCCTAGAAGGGAAAGACTTACAAAATCATTGGAATCAATCTTGACCCATGTAGGCTCAGTTAGTGGGAAACTTAATTTATGGCATGATAAAAGAGAAGAACAAAAATAATATTATGCAAATAAATTATCATATAAGGACATAAAAAAGAAAAAAATCACAAAAGATGACATTTGCAAACTCTTTAAAAAACTAGGGGACGCTGATACTCTTAGAACTACAACAAGAAGGTTCCCAATTTATTGGTGCTTGAATGAAGACATAAAAAAAAACTTTTGGGAGAGATGGTGGATGGTCTTTGATTCCCCTCCCTATAACAATCACGAGGTTCCTATTAATTTCTTGAGAAAACTCTATTGTGAGTTTGTACTCAAGGAGGTGCCAAATTATTTTGACTTTCTAGTCTCAGGGTAGAGGAGGGGGATCATCATTTGATAGAGCGGGGGCACATCATGACCCTAATGCACCCAGGGTTCCCATTGGCAAGCCACAAGTGGATCATGTTAGTATTCCTTCCATTGTGAAGGAACATGTAGAGGTGGACACACTAGGCACAATTAGTGCTTTGATAGAGACTCTTATTCAATGTGTCACTCCTTTAAATGAGGGTCACCATGGTCAATCTTCGAGGGGGCATATTTGTCGATCATGTGGACCCTTGTGCATATTTGGTATTGTTGAGAGAGAGGAAGAGATCATGGAATGATGACTGATGATTTTATAAATATGACATTTGGCATTGACACACAGGTAAATATTTTCAAGTTCATTAAATTTATTTGATCATATTTCATTTATAAAATAGTAACTAATTAATTTAGTATCTATTGATTATGATCAAAATTCAAGGCAAGAGTGCCAGTAGTAGTGGCATTGGCAATGATCCTCTAGTCCCCTTCTATACATCTTCATCAACTCCACAAGTATGTATCAAATAAAGCATTTTAATTATTATGTAATTATATGAATGATTGTATTGTGCATGTGCATTAGTTCACTGGTGGACCATCAACATTCACAATAGACAACGAAGGGCATCATGGCACTTTCCTTGAGGTATCTTTATTTGCATGTTAATTTGATTTACTTCATTATATTTAATTAATAAATAAATGAATAACTAAATTACTAGAAAAATTGCGATCAAAATCTAGACACAAAGTGGTCATTATAGTGATCACATTCTTTCACTTGGCTTTGTGATGTCATCATTGAGTGCACAGGTATATATGTAATAATGCATTATAAATAACATGTTAGGAGTACATTCTTATATGAATGGTTGTCTTATAAATTTCCATGTACATGTGCACTAGTTGAATGTACACCCCACACTAAAGGATGCGGTGGAACCTTCACGGAGGTATCATTTATTCATTAGTAGGGTTGTAAAAAATATATGTAATCTTGATAACTACATAATACTTTTTTTGTTTCATTTTCAGTTATTGACATCAGAGAACCCTCCTTCTATTCATGATACTTTAGATCGTGGAGTAGTTGTAGTAGTAGCTAGTTCTGAAGCACTGACTGAGGTATGAAAGAGATCACTTAATTTTAATTGTTATTTTAATAGTTTGTATTGAATTTTATAATGATATTCACGTATGCATTTTAATTATTATTTTGATCATTGTTGTAGGGACTTATTACTCCAGATCGTCAGCATGAGCCTTTGGTGGATGTACATAGTGACTATTTGCTAGCGGTAAGTGAATATTCCATTTTATGTCATTGTATAATTCAATTTTGATGTATATTAGTTATTGATGCTTAATTTTTTTTTATCAGCTTGAGCTGCAGAAGAATCTAGACAAAAGGACTAGTGAGCACACTTAGAAGACTACAATGTCCACTGCATCTCCATCATCACGATGATCGAAGACAACTCAGGATTTGTTTTCTTCCCCTGGCAGGAAAGGACTAGATTAGGGATATAAATTGTATGTCTATATGGCATTAGTGGACATATTTTTTGTATATTGTATAAGTGACACATACATCCATTTGGCTTTGAGGAAGCCAGTTTAACTGTATTGGATATATTCAATGTATGACATTATTGGACATATATATTTGGCTTCATGCCCTACGAATTTTTTTTTTTATGTTTTAGGTATGCAATTCATGTGTTTGGTGTATTGATGTATAGTAATTTATGTTTATGTGGATGTCTTATGCTTTGTAAATTTCGCATGCCTTATAGTTATGCTTGTATGTTTATCGATGTATATTGTTTTTGATAAAGGTAAAAATAGGTTTTGAATGGAACCTGAAACCATTTACAATATGGAAGAAAATATTTTTAGTTCAACCCATACATAATTCAAAATCATGCTATACATCAAGCAGGATGACCCCAACCAACCCAAAAAGACAACAGAAAAAAAAAAACAAGCAACAACAAAAAACAAAAATTGGCACATTAACCAGCAACCACCCAGTGACCAACTAGTAGAAACTACTTTATCTTTTTCATGGCCTTCTCTGCCTGTTTCTACAGATCCTCCATCTTCTGAATGTAGTCTTTGAGACCTTTCAGCTCCTTAGAGGTTTCTGGCAGTTTCCTTTTGAGGCCACTTCTAGTTCTAATTCCCAGCCCTGAGCTCCCAGCACCATTATCCAACATTATAATTGTATTCTCTAGCATGATATTCTCCAGATGGTTATATAGAGCCTTAATATTCATCAGTGAAACACTAAGGCCCTCATTGCTGTGCTTATGAAATTCATTGATTATGTGCCCGTTGTAGGTGATTTTCTCATTCAAGTCCTTCAGCTTCTCATCCACCATTGCTTTGATTTCTGCTACCATTTCCTCATTCACTTTATTATTTTTTACCTTCATCAGAAACTCCATTTCCAGCTTTTCTTTTAGGGGTTCAATAGTTTCTTCCATGGCCTTTAGGTGACACTTCATTTCTTTCATCTCCTAGCTAATTCACTTTTCCATGTTGATGTCATGGCCTTCCTTGCTTTTAACCTCCTTTAGAATACAATCATCCAAGTTGAAACCAACAATAGCCTCCTTATGACTTTCCCCACCCACATGGCTTGATTGTCCCTTCGAATCCTCCTTATCACTAGCTTCCTCTTTTCTTTCCTCTTGTTTTTCTTCTTCCATATCTTCTTCCTCTTCCTCCACCTTATCTTCTTCATTTTGCTTTTTGTCCTCTTCTTCTTCACCTCAAACATTATCTATCTCCTCATTATCTTCCTCCTTCTCACTTTCCTCAGAAATCAGGTCCTTAGCTTCCATGGCTTCCTCCTCATTCTCATGCTCCTCCTCAGTATCTTCATCCAGGACAGTGACCTCATTCCTATCCTGAGAAGAAGGGTGAGGTTCTTTAGTTTTGTTTGTGCTATTATGGGGCTCTTTTTATTTTTCCTACCCTTCTTACGGGTATTAGCCTTGATCTCTTCCTCTTCATTTTTCTTTCTCTTTCTTGTAACGTTGTTACTATATGATTTATATTTTATTAGAATATGAATGTGATGCAGAGGTGGTGTGTAAGACACTCTGAACCCATACCCTTATAGAAATACAAGAACAATTAGTAACAAGTGAGACAATATTTTCACATCAAATATCCTTCATAAGGATCCATTATCTAGGCTTCACCCAATGCACTTGCATTGGTTGGCTCAAAACTATCAAACTGTCATTCTAGGATTGCTCCTAGTAACCTTCACCAGTCATAAAATGACATTTTTCTCTTCATCTTCCCAAAAGAATTCAAAAACTAATCAATGATTTGGATACCCTTTTGGAAGTTCTAAAACATATCCCAAATGAAACCCAACTTGTTTTGAGACAAACTACTTTGAAATTGCTGATTTTGTTTTGCTAGAGAGGCCTAATTCACCCATTTAACAAAGGAACCCTATCATGGGTAATCTCCTATACCTTTCCCTCTTCAAAAGTCCTATAAAATGGATCTAATTAGAATAATATTCCATCAATTCAACTCTATGACACTTATGGATATGAAAGCCCCAAATTGGTCTTAAAAACCTTATAAACTAGGGCTCTCTCAATGTATGACCTCCCAACACCATACCAACCAAATGAAAGTTGTTCTACCATTCTTATACCATCCTCATATGGATTCAATCATAAAATGACCACCTCCAAGAGCTTGATTCTCCGCTGCTATACCTATGACTTCATTTCAATGACCCTTTCTCACTCCTCAACCCCAACAACTCCTCCAATCAATACCCACCTAAAAATTCATCATTCCTACATTCAAATTGTTATAATGATATAATAAAATGATTAGATCCATCCCCAAGTGATAATGATTACATCAATATGTGCACGAAGTTCATTATTACAAGTTTTTGATCCTTCATGGATCAAATCATTACATAAAATGGCTTAATAGCCATGTTACAACATTGCAAAGACCTTACAAGTCTTGTATCTTCTTTAAATTGATTAGTCACCCAATTGACCCTCTTGCCTTCATTAGGTGCCCTGCACCAGTTCTTCCACACAAACCACACCATTAGCCCTTTAGGCTTGTAGCCTTCACGAGTCACAAAATTGCCTCTCTCTCCCAATATTCTCAAACAACTCTAGAAACCAATTAATGTTTCAGATACCCTTTTGGATTCCATAAATCCTCACCAAGTCTTAGGGTAGACTCTTTTGGACCATATACTAGATCCAATACCCTAGCACCCACCAACTAGTCTTAATTCTATCCCCATTACAAAGAAACTCATAAAGATATTCACTCCCCTACCTCCCAACCAAGAAATAGTCTTTGCTAAGGTCTAAAAACAAAATATTTTCAAATTTTTAAGGTCTCAACACCTACCGAATATTCTAGCCACCAAACCCTTGTTCCTAGGGTCACACAACTAGGGTCTGTTCAAAAAGAAGTTTACAATCTCTTCTAGATTAGTCTAGTTGATCTAACACATAAAAATTTATCCCCACATCAACAATCCACCATAAAATATATCCACTCTTCAGAGTATTCATCCACCATAATGACTAGTGTAAGATAGGGCACTTGCTCACACAACAATCTCCTTCATTTGGTGATCTTCAAACAACTTACATCCCTGTATGAATAAACTGCAAAACAAGCATATAATACATTTTTTCACTCTTCCACCAATCATAGTGGCCAAAGGGGTGGTAGAGTCACTTCAACTTCTAAACGCTGGTTGTACCCTTCTAAACCGGTCACAGTCCAAAAAAAAACCAGTCAATTACTTTGCCTTAAGAACAATAAGAATACTGAAACTAATGCATGGAATATGTAAATGACAACCAAATCAATTTATTTACATCACTATCCAATCAAGATCATGCTTCCATAAGAATTTGAATTCTGAGATACTACCTCACACGAGCTCCGAGATATGACACCCTAAAGATCATCGATTTCATGCTGAGTGCACCTTGAGGGACACTTCAGCCCGGAGTGGTCGGCAGCATTCAATTGACCCTTTGTGCCAAACGAGGTTTCCAATAGCATTTACTTGGCCATTTGGAGCTATTGGAATAGATGGATCGATGCTATGACTGACGGTTTGAAATATACACAATGTTGCTCATTTCAATTGAGGAAGACTCTGAGTTTTGACATCAACCGAGAATGTGTTGCCAAAAATAAATAAACTTGAATCTCTAAAAAGAAAGATAGGTTATTGTAGGTATCAGTAACATGGTCCTGTAGCACCTAACGGTTTGATGCTATCCTACATGAGCTATGAGATATGACCCCATAAAGATCACCAATTTCATGCTAAAGGGAGCTTGAGGGACACTTTGGCCCGAAGTGGTTGGCAACATTTGAGAAACTTTGTGTGCCAAATGAGGTTGCCAGTAGCATTTACCCAACCATTCAAAGCTATTGGAATAGATGGTTTGATGCTATGACCGATGGTTTGAAAGATATGTAATGCTATTCATTTCAACTGAGGAACACTTCAAGTTTTGACATCAACTGAGAATATGGTGCCAAATATAAACAAACTTGGATCTCTAAAAACTGAGATAGGTTATTGTAGGCCTCTATAAAATGGTCCCATAGCACCTGATAGTTTGATGCTACCTCACATGAGCTCCAAGATATGACACCATAAAGATCACTGATTTTATGCTGAGTGCACCTTGCGGGACACTTCGACCCAGAGTCATTGGTAGCATTCGAAAGACTCTGTGTGCCAAATGAGGTTGCCACTAGTGTTTATTCAGCCATCTAGAGCTGTTGGACTAGATGCTTCAATGCTACAACTGATGATTTGAAAGATACACAATGTTTCTCATTTCAACTAAGGAACACTGCAAGTTTTGACATCAACCGAGAATGTGGTGCCAAATATAAACAAAGTTGGATCTTTGAAAACCTAGATAGGTTATTGTAGGCCTTAGAAACATGGTCTCATAGCACTTGATAGTTTGATGCTACCTCACATGACTTTGAGATATGACCTGTAAAGATTGCCAATTTCATGCTGAGTGCAGCTTGAGGGACACTTCAGCCCAGAGTGGTTGGCAGTGTTCAAGTGACTCTGTGTGCCAAATGAGGTTGCCACTAGCATTTACCTAGCCATTTGGAGCTATTGGAATAGATGAGTTAATACTACGATTGACAGTTGGAAAGATACACAATGTTTCTCATTTTAATTGAGGAACATTTTGAGTTTTGACATCAACCGAGAATGTGGTGCCAAATATAAAGGAACATGAATCTCTGAAAAATGAGATAGGTTATTGTAGGCCTCAACAACATGGTTCCATATCACATGATGATTCAATGCTACCTCACATGAGATCCAAGATATGACCCCACAAAGATCACTAATTTCATGCTGAGTGCACCTTGAGGGACACTTCAGCCCAGAGTGGTCGACAGTGTTCAAGCGACTCTATGTGCCAAATGAGGTTACCACTAGCATTTACTCGACCATTTAGAGCTATTGGATTAGATGATTTGATCCTATGAATAATGGTTTGAAAGATACACAATGTTGTTCATTTCAATTGAGGAACATTGCAAGTTTTGACATCAAATGAGAATGTGGTACCAAATATAAATGATCTTGGATCTCTAAAACCTGACATAGGTTATTGTAGGCCTCAATGACATGGTCTCATAGCACCTAATGGTTTGATGCTACCTCACATGAGCTTCAAGATATGACCCTGTAAAGATCATCAATTTCATGCTGAGTGCACCTTGAGGGACACCTTGACCTAAAGTGGTTGGTAGTATTCGAGAAACTCTATGTGCCAAATGAGGTTTCCACTAGTGTTTACTTGACCATTCAGAGTTGTTGGACTAGATGGTTCAATACTACGATAGACAATTTGAAATATATGCAATGTTGCTCATTTAACTGAGAAACACTTCGAGTTTTGACATCAACCAAGAATGTGGTGCCAAATATAAATGAACTTGGATCTCTGAAAACTGAGATAGGTTATTGTAGGCCTCAGCAACACGGTCCTATAGCACTTGACAATTTGATGCTACCTTACACGAGCTCTAAGATATGACCCCGTAAAGATCACCTATTTCATGTTGAGTGCACCTTAAGGGACACTTTGGCCCAAAGTGGTCAACAACATTCGAGTGATTCTATGTGCCAAATGAGGTTTCCATTAGCATTTTCCTGGCCACTCAGAGCTATTGACATAGACGATTCGATGCTCTGACTGACAGTTTGAAAGATATGCAATGTTGTTCATTTCAACTAAGGAACACTTTGAGTTTTGACATCAATCAAGAATGTGGTGTCAAATATAAATGAACTTGGATCTCTAAAAATTGAGATAGGTTATTGTACGCCTCAAAAAAATGGTCATGTGACACCTGAGGGTTTGATGCTACCTCGTATGAGCTCCAAGATATGACCCCATAAAGATCACCAATTTCATGCTGAGTGCACCTTGAGGGACACTTCATCCCAAAGTGTTTGGCAGTGTTTGAGCGACTCTATTTGCCAAATGAGGTTTCCATTAGCGTTTACCCGACCATTTGGAGTTGTTGGACTAGATGGTTTGATGCTACAACCGATGGTTTGAAAGATACACAATGTTTCTCATTTCAACTGAGGAACACTACAAGTTTTGACATCAACCAAGAATGTGGTGCCAAATATACACAAACTTAGGTCTCTAAAAATAGAGATATGTTATTGTAGGCCATGGGAAAATGGTCCTATAGAACCTTCTATTTTGATGCTACCTCACACGAGCTCTGACATATGACCCCATAAAAATTGCTGATTTCATGTTGAGTGCATCTTGAGGGACAGTTCAGCCCAAAGTGGTTGGCAGCATTCGAGTGACTCTGTGTGCAAAATGAGGTTGGCACCAGCATTTACCTGACCATTCAAAGCTTTTGGAATAGATGGTTTGATGTTATGACTGATGGTTTGAAAGATACACAATGTTTCTCATTTCAACTAAGGAACACTACGAGTTTTGACATCAACCAAGAATGTGGTGCCAAATATAAATGAACTTGAATCTCTAAAAACTGAGATAGGTTATTGTAGGCCTCGACAACATGGTCCTATAGTATTTGATAGTTCAATGCTACCTTGCACAAGCTCTGAGATATGACACCATAAAGATCACTGATCTCATGCTGAGTGCACCTTGAGGGACACTTCGGCTTGGAGTGGTTGGTAGTGTTCGATCAACTCTATCTACCAAACAAGGTTGCCACTAGCATTTACACAACCATTCAAAGTTGTTGGAATAGACGGTTCAATGCTATGATTGACGGTTTGAAAGATACATAATGTTGTTCATTTGAAAGATACAAACTTCCCATTATACATACGGGGTAATGCATGAGCAATTTACAATCCACCCAATTTATAGTGCTATATAAATATACATGTTATATGCACATGTATTCAAATAGATTTGACATTATCATATTTTGTATCTCCATTTAGTCCAATGAACCAATTGGATCTGCCCTACCCTTGATTGTCTCAAGTATTGCCTCATGGTCTAACTCATGAACCTTCCAAAGAGTTTTATTATTTGGTCTTCCCCCATATCTAATCAATTGGACATTTGATGCAATGATGAGGTTTGAATAATGAAGAATCTTTCTGTGTGTCTCCCAATCCTTGAACAACCACAACCTAAGGTTCTTCATATCATACCACCTAAGCCATGTACTAGTTACAACCACTGCTCCTATAGGGTATTCTAATTCTTCACCATCGATAACCAAGTGATCCAATTTCTTTTTTGCCTCAACATAATGACACAAATAATAATTTGCCCCTTCTTCATCATCTTCAGGTGCAATAAGAATAAAAACATGGCCTGTAATGATATAAACATAATGAGGACATTAGTTTACTAAATATTTATGATAAAGTACTAAATTTGAGATTATTTATATGTGAAAAATTTACCTAGTTGTACTAAATCAGATAAGTGATCAAAGTCAATGGATGATTCTATTTCTATCAGTTGTAGTGATTCATGGGGATGATAGGAGGCAAGTGGGCTCAAAATACATGTATACCATTCGTCAACCCATTCCTTTGACTCGCATCCATCCCAATCTTCATCTACACATGATGAAAAAAATCACACCATATGTCGTGTGTGGATACTCCATGAACCTGTATTACAACTTCTAAAAGAGTGTAGCTCACTCAATCCTATCAGTGTACAACAATCCTCATATGGTGCAATGTTAGTTTCATCCATAAACCAAAAAATCTATGAACCGTAGACTCACCTTCATTACGTGGACCCATTGTAGCATTACACCACTGGACAATACATCTTACATCTGATAATGTTTCTTTCTCTTTGTACTTTAATTCTTCACATGCTAAGGCTCTTTTAATAAATGCACCTGGACCATCATGCTCTCCCTTTCCATGACCAGCTTCTACGAAATTCCACATATATTGAATTCCAGTAATCTTATGCATCCTGCAAAACCAATAAAACATTCATGAATTATTGAATTGTGATGCACAATTATCTAACCATATGATATGTCGATGATATTAACATAGGGAAAAATGGATAGTCCAAGTTTACACCAACAACAACACAACGTCGAAAACACAACAATATAATGCTTCAAATAGAATTTCATTCAACATGCCTAGTTGTAAGACCTTTCGGGTTAGGGCCAAATACAATCAATTACAATAGTAATTCTACAATCTCCTAGCTAGTCCAGCTCTTTAGCACATCAAAAACTGGTGGAAACACTAAGGAAGATCTAAACTTGAGCTTGCAAGCCACCAAGCAATCTCCTTGTCTCTAAGCATCCAAACCACTAGCTCTGCTATTACAATATTAGACAAACAATCTAATCTTCAAGATCTCTTAGGATCCAATTGTTGTCTTATCTATCTATGTCCACTGACTGACTCTCTAAAAAACTACCCAAACACTCCTTAAATACATTTCTTCAACCTCAAGTTAGCTGGAAGAAACAATTAACTCCTAAGCCAAGTCGGCTTCTAAAACAAACAAATATTAAATGCAACAATAGTCAACTCTCAAATAGCCTTACAAATAATTAATTCCCCATGTTAGCCTCAAGATCCACATAGGAGAATACAACACAAGCTACCAACATTAAATGCACCAAGTCGGCCAACCAAAAATCCAAGAACTCCAATTAGTAAGCCAGAACTACCGAGCACCAGTAAAATAATTGAGCCAACTAGGCATCACCGAGAAAGCACATCAACCAAACACCACAAGCATCACTGAGTATAAGTTCTACTGAGCACCAGAGTTTTACCAAGTTCCTTTCAATGACTGAGCCCCTTCAATGACCAAGATCATTAGTCAAAGCTACAATTGAGTAACACAGAAAAACTTCAACACACCACCATGCATATTTTCCAACTACCCTAGGATGCCCCTACATCAAACAACCTAGGTTCAAAAAGATGTTCTCAAAGACTGGAAGAACATCTTCTGGGATTTAGCACATAAACCATGAATTGGTTCTTCACATACAAGTCCTTCAAGTCTTCACCTTGCATACTCTTCCACTTCTACTTTCTTTGTCTTTTCAAGATAGTCCACAAGTCTATTCTCCATACTGATCTCTAATCCTTTTAGAATCCTTCAACTCATCTTAGCTTCCAAAGCTCAAGTTCCTCATACTGAGTGTTGTATCTAGCAAAGGCATTAGGGAAAACTTCTTGTCATTCTTCTCAATAGTAAATACATTCTTGACACAGTCATGCACAACTTTGCACTCATACTTCCAAGGTCTATCGAGCAATATGTGACAACTACTCATGTCCACAATATCACACAACACTTGATCCTTATACTGGCCAATCTGAAAATCAACAAGACATTGCTCCCTCACTTCCAAAGCATGAACATATTGCAATCAACCAATCCTATAAGGATAAGGATGTCTCACTCTCTTCAAACAAAGTTTCTGAACCATCTCCTTAGCTACAAGGTTATCATTACTACCACTATCCACAATCACATTACAAAGTTTACCTCCTGACTTGCATCAAGTTCTAAAGAAATTACTCCTCTGACAAGGTTCCACCTTAGTACCGAGCAATGTTCTTCAAACCAACAAGTTTTCTGATTCTACTTCAGGTTCATTTAGTATGTTATCATTCACTACAACATTCCTGCTATTACTGAGCTTCTTACATGACCATTCAAAAGATCTATGTCCTTCTTCACCACAATTATAACAAGTACCCTTAAAGATAACCCTACCTATCCTTTTTATCAGCTCCATAGGTTTTGGTTCATCTTCAACAGTCGGTTTATCCTTCACCAAGTGATTAAGCTTCTCCTTCCCTCAAGAATTACCATGTTATCTCCTCTTCAATGCATCTTCTTCCTTCAGGGCATACTGATAAGCATCCTCAACCAAATCAATCTTCATCATACCAAGCTCATCCTAAATATTGAATCTCAAACCATTCACATACTAAGCTACCTTTTCTTTACCAAGTTCTTTGTATCCAGACTGAATAGTCAACTTATAGAACTCCTCGGTATAGTCTTCCATAGTCAAATATTTCTTCTTTAGATTCTGTAGTTTCTTAAATAAGTCAAGTTGATAGTTGGTAGGTATGAACTTAGCTTTCAATTTAGTCACCATCAACCTCCACTGATTGATCTTATTTTCACCTTCATCTTCTCTATCCCTTTGCAATTCTTTCAACCAAAGAGTAGCATGTCCTTTCAACTTAGTCTATGCCAATCTTACTCTAAGAGGATCTTCAATTTATTCAAGCTCAAATAAATCTTCTAACTAACCAATCCAATCAATCAAATGCTTAGGTCTCAAAGTACCAAAGAAAGTAGAAACTTCCATTCAGTTTCTAGTAGTTAATCGAGCTCTAGATCTATGCAACTGACTAGTTCTATCTTCACCAGATCTATCCCTTTGATCATCTCCTCTAGATCCATCAGCTTCAAAATCTTTAGCAGCTTCCTCATAGCCATCTTTAGTACCAAGATTCCTCAGCATACCAGCAATAACCCTCATGATTTCAAGGATCATGTCATTCTTCATCAATTCTATCTTAGATCTGAAATCTACTTTAACCTTCTCTATAATCTCAAATTCTATAGCATCATAGAGATCTGGAATTTCTTGAGGGTCCAATCTTCTTGGAGGCATCCTTTAAGATCTTTGAAAACCCAAGGCAAAAAATCAACAACCCAAGGTCCTCGTGCAACCTACCTTAACTTGGCGATCGGTTTACACACTCAAGAACTTCAAGCTCTGATACCACTTAACACATGGTAGAATGGATAATCTCAAAATGGATAGTCCAAGTCTACACCAACAACAACACAATAATGGAAACAAAATAATATAATGCTTCAAATAGAATTTCATTCAATATGCTCAACTATAAGGCCTTCTGGGTTAGGGCCAAATACAATCAATTACAATAGTAATTATGCAATCTCCTAGATAGTACAGCTCTATAGCACATCAATAACTGGTGGAAACACTAAGGAAGATCTAAACTTGAGTTTGCAAGCCACCAAGAAATCTCCGTGTCTCCAAGCATGTAAACCAATAGCTCTACTATTACAATATTAGACAAACAATCCGATCTTCAAGATGTTGTAGGATCCAATTATTGTCTTATCCATCTACCTCCACTGAATGACTCTCTAAAAAACTACCCAAATAGTCCTTAAATACATTTCTTCAACCATAAGTCAGCTAGAAGAAATAATTAACTCCTAAGCCAAGTCGACTTCTAAAACAAACAAATATTAAATGCAACAATAGTCAAATCTCAAATAGCCTTACAAAAAAATAATTCTCCATGTCAGCCTCAAGATCCACATAGGAGAATACAACACAAGATACTAACATTAAATACACCAAGTCGGCCAACCAAAATTCCAAGAACTCCAGTCAATAAGCTAGAACTATCGAGCACTAGTAAAACAACCGAGCCAGCTAGCATCATCGAGCAAGCACATTGACCGAGCATCAGAAGCATCGCTGAGTACAATTTCTACCAAGTGCCAAAGTTTTACCAAGTTCTTTCAGTGACCAATCCCCTTCAATGACCGATATCCTTAGTCAAAGCTACAACCAAGTAACACAGAACCACTTCAACACACCACCATGCAGATTTTCCAACTACCCTAGGATGCCCCTACATTAGATATGATATGCCCCTATTAGCCAAATCAACACAAAATTGTTGAAAGCAACCATGTACAAACTCTATAGAATGTGAGCAATCATCATTGATATAAAAATGATACTCCCTCAATATCTTCCTATTCTCCTCTGTACTGTCAGGTGAATGCATGAATGCTATATGAACAAATATAGCAACCTATTGAGAGCTATAATACTTTGCTTGCACCTCATTATATGGTTGTAGTGTGTAGTTCTTTGCAAAGTCCACAAGTGAAACAATGGTATTAAGTGGGAATGTGTCCTTGCACAACTTGAATTGCATATCCAACCATCACACTCTATGTGTATACCTTGCATACTCATAAATAATTTTTTTATGAAAAATGTCCATGAGCTGATACACTAGAATTTTTTCAATTACTAAATCACATCTTTTAGCCTCTTTTCCATCTTTTAGATTGTATGTCATGGTCTTATATTTTCCAAATTCCACTATTTTATTACTGATTGCATGCGTACTCTCCATATGTTGACAAATTGGAAAATGTCACAAACCTCCACAATTTATGCATGTACCATTCAAGCATGAGAGCTTGTAAAATTGTTGACCATCTACTCTTTCACATAAAATGGTAGATATTAATTCCCTTGAAGATCTAGGTGGGACATTTATGTTACAATCCTGCAAAACATTGTTAGAGTGCAAATCTACACATATATTCCTATAAACATCAAAATGGTTAGAAAATTCAATATGTACCCTACAACAACAAGTTGTGCATGTGTGATTTATCTTCACATAAAAAGGTTTACCCATTTCAAAATATCTCTAACTAATTTTAATTTGAGGATACATATGTATAAATTTTGCAAAGAATTGTGTTTGATTTGAATCCAAATTTTTTTTTGGATGTGGAACATGAATTCGACTACCAATCCTCCTTCTTACAACATCTCTTTGATTAGGAGATACCTGTGTGTTATTCTTCCAAAATTCTTCAATCAAGGATTTCAAAGCTTCAAAAATTGATTTGTCTTTTCATGGTACTCTACCAGAAAATTACCATAACTCATTTCTATTTGGATCTTCCACTCTTTGACACCTCTCTAGGGCTCTCATTAGATAATTTCTTCTTATTTTCAATGTTTTTCTTGTCTTTCTAATGAGTTGAGAATTCTTCATTTGAGTGCTTACTATTGTTGATGTAAGTACATGTCATGTGACATTACTATCATTCATGCATGATGTAGAACCCACACTCTCATATGTAGTCATTAGATTCTTTACAATAGATTTTTCACTTGACTCATCCATCATTCTTAGCCCAAGAATCTTCATGATTGGCCTAAATTTCATATTTCTCATCATTTCAACAAATAGTCTTGCTAGTTGGAAGGGTGCTCTTCTTAGCCAGGCTGGTAAGATTGTTGTTCTCAAAGCTTCCCTTCAAAGTATCCCTCTCTATGCTTTAAGCCTTTTCAAAATACCTAAAAATTTTGCTGATAGTATAGAGAAAATCCAAAAGAACTTCCTTTGGTCCGGAGTTGAGAAAAAGAAAAGGATGACCCTTATTGCGTGGGAGAAGGTTTGCAAACCGACTAGGAAAGGGGGTCTTGGTCTATGCACTATAAGAAGTTTAAATGAGTATCTCATGGCTAAACTCCTTTGGAGGATGTTCAAGAACATGGGTGAGTGGAGCACTATATGGCACAATAAATATAATAGGGATAGCTTTGACTTCTTTATGTTCCTGAACTCTGATTCTTCCCAAGGTGGATCTTGTATTTGGGGTAATGCTCTTAGAAGAAAGGAGATGATTAAGTAGGGGGTGAAATGGAAGGTTGGTAATGGAAAGAAAATTCTTTTTTGGGATAACATATGGTTACTTGATAAACCCCTAAATGAGGATCCAAGATGGAATGACTGGTCTATTCTTTGTAAACAGCTCCTGGGCAATCAAGTGGAAAACTATTGGGAGGAGGGTAAATGGACTGACTTGTCTAGGTTTGATCCTTCCCTCAAGGGCTTGAATAACCTTTTGAATGCTATGGTTCTTATTGATGATGAGGAATACCTCATTTGGAGATTTAGTACTAATGGCTTGTTTTCAGTTTCTTCCTTGTATATTCAGAACTTTGAAGACAACCCCGAACCTTGCTGGGCCAATGCCTGGCTCAAAGGACTAACTCCTAAAATTAATGTTTTCTTTTGGATCTTATTGCAGGATAAAGTTCTCACAATTGATAACCTCAAAAAAAGAGGCCTAATTATAACCAATAGATGTTGTCTCTACAAAAATAATGAGGAGAATATCAACCATATGACAATTCATTGTCCTTTCACTAGTCAAATTTGGGGAAAATTCTTTGATCTAATGAATATGGAGTGGGTGTTCCCTCATAACATTTAGGAGTTTTTTAGGTGCTGGAAACCACTGACTAAAAACAAGTTTTTAATCTCCTTTTGGAATTTCTTCCTACCCTTTTTGTGCTGGGGGGTGTGGAAAGAAAGGAATGACAAAATTTTTAGGGATAAGGAGTCCAATTGGGAGAGTATTTTTCACAAGATTAAGAGTGCTCTGCTAGAGAACTTGGGGTTGATAAAGAACTATCATGATCCGAAGAATGAATGGGAGGCCAAAGTTTATAAGAAGTGGAAGCTTGAAGGAAGGAAAGTTCTAATCCAAAGAAATTTGAGGGAAGAGGCTAGGTGGGACTATCCTCCTAATGGATGGGTCAAAATCAATTTTGATGGTGCCTCTAAAGGCAACCCCAGAATTGTTGGATGCGGAGTGGTTATCAGAGATGAATTTTGGAATTGCAAAGGGGCTATGGCTATTCCTATAGGCTTCAATACCAATTAGGTGGCGGAGGCTAATGTTGCTCTCTATGGGTTGCTTCTTGCCAAAAGGAAGAATTATAACAAAATATGGATTGAAGGGGATTCCCTAAGTATTGTTAAGTGTTTGAAGAACACTTTGACCCCTTTGTGGTCCATAGCCAATGTTTTAAGTAAGGCAAAAAAAATTATTGACACCTTTGAAAAATGCATGATATCCCACATTTTCAGGGAGGCAAATTTAATGGCTAACTAGGCTGTGAACGTGGCTTGTAAAAGCCACGAGGAAATTGAATGGAATGATGGTTCGGACATCCCCTGTGTTGGATCATCATTAATTAGCAAGGAGAGGATGAGGAGTAAGAAACACATTTTGAATGAAGAGATCATTAATGAGTATTGAGTGTAAAAACCCGTGCGACTATCATGAAGGATAATGGCCTGACTTCGAGACAATTATTGGGGTCCTTTGGCATGAGTTGTGGGCTATGAATAACATTAATTTTGGTTATTATAGTTCAAAGGAAAAGTTGCAGAGAGAGGAAATTCTTTTGAACTTCGGATTTCTGTTATTTCACAAAGCCATGGGAGGTAAAAAGAGGAGATGCGAGTTGGTGGATTGTAGTGACTGGAAACAGAATAAGGAAATTTGGAAAATTATTAAAAATGGGGGTCTGGCAAAACTCCATGAGAGATTACATGGAGGTAAAGTGGTAGTGACCAGAAATTTCATCAAAACTTGGAAGAAGGGAAGTGTTCTAGTGGGCAAGCAAAACATGGAGGTGATTGAGGAGGTGGTTGCGGAAGCAACTGGTTTGATGATTGAGGGCATCAACTTCTACAGGGACAAGAAGATTTTGGACAAAGCCTTGGAGGCTTTTGCACCCACGAAGTAGGAGAGAGACCGTATGGTTAGGGTGGAAAATTCATACTTTAACCCTAAGTTCATTTCCAGGCCCTGGCACCTTGTTTTATTTGTTATTATAGGCTACATTACCCTCAATGGTAGATATACTAAAATCTACAACCACCATCTTACTCTTCTAAACCATTTTAGGCATGGAGTTAAGATTAATTTTCCTTTCTATTTACTGAGTTCTTTGAATGCTTCCCTCCTTCACTGGCAAAGGGATCCTGAGGGTGATCATGCTTGCGAGGAAGGGCTCATGGTTCTCATATTTGAGGTGTTGAAGTCGAAGAAGGTGGAAAGATCTCAGCTTAATAGAAAATCCCTGGAGGACTATGATACTGATGGGAAGGAGTCAGAGGAGCCGTTTATGGAGGAAATAGAAGATGAAGAGGGGGATTCTAAGGATTACCAGGAGGAAATCCCTAAGGAGGAAAAAAAGAAAAGGAAGATGGAGGATTCTACTACTGACATGGAATTAGAGGAAGAAGAGAGTAGGGAGGAGAGTCCCAAGAAGCAGGGGAAGAAGAGACCAGAACCTACTAACAATCATACTAGAACTAAAAATGGGAAGAAGAAAGTGGTGAAGAGGGTCTTCATATCTTCTAATCAGGGCTCCTCTTCCTAGGGTAAGAATGATCAGGAAAACTATGTGGGAAACAACCCTACTTGGGAGGAGAGTGGGGGTACTAGTAAGGATGTTTGGGTTGAGGAAAAAATCTTGCAAGATGTTGCACAGGACGTGACTAATATTGAGAAAGAAGGGTATGAGAAGGAAAAGGACAACCTGGATAAGGAGAAGGCAGACATTCCTAAGGAGAACATGGAGGTAGAGAATAGGGGTCCTGAGATTAATGAGGGGAGGAATGAGGATTTTGAGAATTTAGGGTGCCTAGCTTTCTTGTCTACCCTTAGCATAATGAATAATGACATCACTGTGATGAAGTCCAACATCCACCAGCTGCAAAAAGAAATGGGGATTATTAAAAGGATGAACATGGGGGAAAAAACCTTGGGCCAGGCTATTGATGAGATCACTGACATTGTTGCTAGAGCTGAGGGTGTTGCTACCTTCAATGATAGACTTAATGCCATGGAGGAGAAAATCCAATGCAGTGATGCTTTAACCAGGAAAGTTGAGACTATGGAAATGAGAATTGACAAGCTGGAGAAGACCATGGGGAATATTGCAGAACAAATCTTTGTTATCCTCAAGGCTTCAAATGAGCACGTGAAGATCCTGGTTGACAAGTTTGACAATGGGAAAGGGAACCATCAGATCATAGAGGCTAAAGAGGAATAGGGACCTAGTAAGCGCACGAGATCCAAGTCTAGGATGGTGGATGATGGAAACAAGAACAACATGGAAGCACTGAAGCTGTTTGCTACAAACATGTAGATTCTTGTTGACTAGGCTATAGAACTAATGAAATGTGTTCAAACAATAGATTTCTATCTTGCTTTCCTTTTTTTTGTTGTCCTTTGTCTTTTGGCTGGCCTTGTTTATGTAGCTTTTTTTGGTGTTGATGCACTTGAACTATTGGAGCCTATTTGTCTGATCTTTATTCTCTTTATATAAGGTTTTGGGTCCTTTCAAAACCTATTTTTATGTAATCAAAAAAAATAGTTGACATCTTCTTGTCATGTTTTAATTCTCAAAAAATAATCTCCAAATATGATTAGCATTTCTTTGACAAGTATGCTTGGGAATCTTGTTAGGCATTGCTTGCAAAATGTTAGTATCAATATCAATCAAATATTTTGGCTTTCTATAAATAATTTTAGGAGCATCAAAAACATTATGTATGAACTTTGTACCATCTTGAGTGCCTTCAACATGACATGATGTTGTGCCTACACCTTGAGATGTAGATAATGGTGTGCCTTCAACATGATACAATTGTGTACCTCCACTTTGGGATGTAGACAATGGTGTGCCTTCAACATGATACAAGGGTGTTCCCACACCTTCAAAAGTAGACAATGGTGTACCTTCAATATGATACAATGGTGTGCTTCCAACATTGGATGATGATGTCTCTTCAACTTGGGAACTCATTGTATACTAATAAAAGTATCTTCATAAAATTAAGGTTGAACATCAATAATAAATGAAATAGTAACTAATTTAAACCACAATAGAGAAACTATTTAGCAAAATTAATGATAAATTGAGCATCCTATGGATCTCTAACTAAGATGTTAATGAATAAGCTCTCAGCAAGCTCTCATTAATGACAATCCTAGAATGAGAATGATAAAGATAAACAATGCTATTGCTAACAATTATCAAAGTAAATGCTAATTAAGTTCTCAAATAACTTTCTAAACTCAAATTGCAAGAGGCTCAATGCAATTCTCAGATGTGTGGTTGATAATTATAAAGGAATTTAGTCTTCCTTTTATAGATTTTCCCAATGGTAGGGGGTGTATTTGTGTTTGATCATGATTAAACCTTGGTTGAGTCCTTGGTTCCACCCTTTGAAGATAATGCAAAGTTTGTGTCCTCAAAGCTTGGGACAAGTAGACAAGATAGATGGTCAAGATTCTCTTTCACTTTGAGTGATTGAGATTGAATTTGGCTTGATCCATGTGAATACCTTTCCTTAAATCTCATTGGTTGATTGAATTTCCTCTCCTTTTGGTTTGTTGAGAGTAATTGAGATTTATTAATTGATTTAATTGATTTATTTTAGCCATGTACCCCTTGAATGGGTTGAATTTAATTTAATCCAAGACTATACAATCAATTGATTTAATTGCACTTGATTAAAAATGCTCTCAATTTTGATTGATCTCAAATTAAGATTTGATTTTAATTTTGATTGGCTAATTATGCATTGTGATTCAATTGATTCAATTTTGTCCTTGATTTTCTTTGATTTGCTTTGATTTGATCTTTGTCCATTTGTAGGTGATTAAAAATGCCCTTCTTTGAGTTGACGTGCAAAGCATGTCGATTCAAAGAATACTTTGATCTTTCTTGATAACGTCTTGATTCATTGATGGTCGATCTTTGATGTTTGTTTGATGTCTTTTGATGTCGATCCTTTGATTTTTGATACGAGATTGTTGTAGATAATGATTGATATGAAACTCTCTTGATTGATGTGGTTCTTTGATGATTGTTCTTGATATGATGGTCATTTTGATGATTGATCCTGATATGATACATGATTTGATGATTGATATGAAACTCTCTTGATGCCAAAACTTGATTTGATGATTGTATTCAATATGATGCCCCTTTCATTTGATTACGAAAATTTTTCTGATAAAAGCTTTCACTTTGATTTTGATGATCAGTCTCTTGAATCATTGATGATGTTACTGCTAATGTTGATCTGATTATCTGATGGTATGCCCCCTCAGAAATAAAACATATTGTTGTTTTAGTTTGATAAATTTGAATGATTGATTGATATGTTTTCATTTCTGAAAAACTCTCATGATATGCCCTACTTCACAATTTTCCCCAGTTAAATATGATAGGTTAATATAGGTTGAAGTCAAATTTTCACCTCAAAATTAGGTCAAATTAGCTTAAATAGGTTAAAAAAACCTAGATTTACTATTCATTTTCACTTTGGTCTTTGGTGATTTTGCTTTAGTTCTCCTTTGATTTTTGAGATGGTTGTCCCTATCCGAGAGCATCGATTCAAGAGGTGTCAGAGATATGCGAGGCCACCTAACTATGGACCTCCGGTAAGTTATTTCAAACTCCCTCATTGCATTTATTACTCATTTATTAGCATTTATTGCAAATTTTGATTTCATCATTGCTTAGAATATGTAAAATCATGCCTAGGAATATTTCATTGTCGCCTATGCCTTTTTATTATCGCATCCGCGCATTTTAATCACGCAATCGTGTAGTTAATTTTTGCCTAAGACACTATCATTATCTTCTTTGATTAGAACATTCACACATATAATTAGGTTTTTAAAACTAGATTGCATATGTTTTTACGCTTAGAAAACCCTAGCAATTCACTGTCACCTAGGATGATTTCATTATCACCTAGCTTAATTCATTGTCGCCTATGCATAATTTGTCACTTGAGATAGAAGTAATGTCGCTTAACAACATTTTTGCATCGCCTAAGAGAAATGTCGCTTGGGATGATTAAAATCACGCCTGCAGCCTTTTTATTTTTGCAAAATTTTCACTTGTACTTGTTCTTTTTCGTGAAAAATTTAATATCTCAAGATGACCAATTTGAATGATACGATTAGGTCTATTGCATTTGAACTAAACAATTGATTAGAATATTAGTATAGTAATACCAAGGAATGTGATTTGTCAATTTGATATGATAGGTTGATGGTTTGATATTTCACTCTCAAGATCTAGAGAGATAAAACAATGATTTTCTTTCCTCAAGATATAGAGTTAGGAGATTTGATGCACTCAAGATGAGAAAATGGATATTTGAATAACTTGATCGACGTTAGCTATTCCTTGATATAATATGCTGATATGATTCTTTTGTTTTGCCAAATAGGATCACTTTCCTGTATTATATATCTGATTGGTTGCTTCGTGGTTCATCGATCTCAGGTAGGCCCTTACTCCAGCAGAGTACCATGTCATCGAGATTTTCGGTTTGAGTTTTCTTCTCGATCTTCCCCGATTCTAGCTGAACTGTGGGTTATTAACAACTATGGTGGAGCTTTGGCACTCCGATCATAATACTTTTCATCTTCCACATGGTGAGATGATGATTATGCCAGAGGATGTGTATCATTTGCTACGTATCCTATGCCGAGGAGAGATAGTCTATTATGATTCTATCTATGATTCTACTATTTGTTGACAAGTGTTTAGGGACAATACTATTGATGATGATACTATCACATGGCCATAGTTTTCTTCCTTTCCTACATTGCTTGCAATACTTGGTGCATTGATTGGTGGTTTGCTTCTTCCCGACCGACGAGGTCGTGGTTTTTCTATTGGTTGGGGTAGGATATTGGAGGATTTACTAGCATAGCCTCAATGTTTTGATTGGGGTTCCTATGTGTTGGTGCAGTTATATCAAGATCTTCATGAGGTGGTATATAGAGAGAGTTATTGCTTGTCTGCAGGTGCCTTGGTTCTTCAGTTATGGATTTGGGAGCATCTCCCTATTACCAGGCCTATTTCTGATAGGGTTTGGCCTCATGGTTTTCCATACACTTTTCTATACATTAGTATGGTGATTCAACATCATTTAGGTCATCTAGATTATTGGCACCATGTTATAGATGATCTTGATTAGGTTTAGTGGTGACCATACATTGGTTGTGAGGGTTGGAGAGAGGATGATGATGAGTTACCGTACATGTTCTCTCCTCATTGGATGATTGGTAGGTCTAATACCACTATTGAGTGGTTATGCTTTGGTAGAGTTTCCAGACAGTATGGTAGAGTGCAAGATATGCCTCAGGGTGTAGCATTATATGCTCAGGTACAGGTAGAGAGATCTATGTGGGGTCCTCTTATTGATTATCAGTTTGCCTTGGATCAGATTGTTGGTATGGCTTGCTGTAGGTGGGAAATGTTGACAGGTATGGCCGATGCAAGTATGTCTCATGAGTATGTAGATTGGTGGGCTCATAAAAAGTTTAATCATTTCACAGATCTAGCAGAGCCTATTCTAGGTCGGCATGATGGTGGTGGTGGTGGTGGTAGGAGACATTGAAGATGGCGATGACGTAGAGATCCTCCAGTTATTGCTAGTAGAGGATGGGTGAGAGATCAAGCTAGAGGACATGATGATGCAGTTGATGTTCATCCTAGAGTAGTAGATAGATAGCATAGAGCTCATCGATAGTAGAGACAACAGTGATAGGCTCATGTGGATGTGGCTAGGCAAATTCTAGGTGGATTAGATCATTTGGTTCAGTTGCAGAGATTTTCCTTGGCTCAATAGGATGATGCTCTAGCACAACAGGATTAGGTTCCAGCACAGTAGGTGCCTACAGAAGCTCAACAGCTAGAGGATCGAGGATAGAGTTCGCAGGATGCTCCTACTATTGGTACTCTAGCATAAGATGTGTAGTCTATGAGGATATATATATCCACTATTGTTGGGTGTTTCTAGATCAGGTTGCTACCTTGATGTAGCAGTTTATGTCCGCTATGGTTCAGAGACAGAGCAGAGTGAGCACTTCTCAGGATCCTCCTCCATAGGATGATAGAGGTCTAGGTGGATCTGGTGCTACGGGATCTTGATTGATTGATGACAGATTCACTCATTGTTGATGTCCTTTGTTTCACATTTCATGTTATTTGATTGTTTGAAACCTTTGATGTATCACTTTGTATGACATTGTATCTTGACATACTGATTTGATGGATCATTGATGAACACTCTTTTGATGATATGTGATGATATATTCCTTCGTTCTCCTTGATGAGTTGATTTATGAGATTATCTTTGTATGCAACTATATGATGTTTATGATGCATTTATTTGGGATTTATGCGATGGATGTAATGTATCTTATTTTTATGATATAGATAGATGAATGAATTGATGTATGGATTTATGAGATGTTTTTCTATTTTTCAATGTATGGATGCAAATTGTTTTATGGCAATATGGATATGGATGATCCTATGTTTTTGATTTTTCAAATGTATGCAATTATATCTTTAATTACATGTATGCAAATGATGTATGAGTAATGATTCATTTTCTATTTTCTTCATATTTATGAATAATGATTAATGCTATGCATGAATGCAAAAGATAATCTCACTTTTATTGTTTGGAATCAAGGATAGTGATGTTTGAATTGAACCACCTATTTCATTTTTCCCCTTGCAACTTAAGCTAAGAAAGGCAAAACACATATATACATTGCACTTAATCTAAAATGTATGCAGCTAACTATCATTATTCAAGATTTGGAGCTTATAATCATCATTGAGGGCTTTTGGAATCCTGTTTTAGTACAACCATCACTAGTTCAACTATGATGATATGAATACTTTTTGCCTCTTTTTTTGCTTTCCCATCGGTCTCTTTGGTATGACTATCACTGATTGAAGCCAATCATGAGAGTGAAAATATTGATTTTGTCAGATTCTATGTCGCAAGTGGATGTTGGTATTATGATATGGAAGGTCAAAATAGCCAAGGTATCCATTTGCGTAAACAAACAAAAATCTCCATTTTATCCTATGTACAAGTCCTCGATGATTCCTTGATGATCACATCCTTAGACAAATAATACATGATTTAAAACTTTGATTTTAAGACAGTCATTCAGAAATCAAGAAACATATCATCCTTTCATCATAGCTTGTCTAGTCTAAAACTTTCATCAATTCACTAGAAAGAAATGATTTCATCAATTGAGTCAACACTTAGAAAATTTTTGCAATGTTTTTCAAATCCATAGTTCAAGTGTAGTTCCATCCATTTCATACTTTTAATCCTGATAAAGATAAGGTCATTTAAGTTCTTGGATCAATTTTTTCATTTTAGGCTCAAATTGGATTGGGATGTAGATTTGATTAAGTGTTCCTCCTTCAAGTGTGATGAATTGATTCTCTGATTGAATAAAGCTTGTTGACGAATCCTTCCTCCTTTAGAATAGATTGCCCCCAGTTTGATATTGATTTTGTTTAAGGGACTTAAGACAATTTTTCGATTAGGTGACCAAAATCTAGAGGTACTTGCAAATGCAACTATGGGGTTTTATTATGCAATATATACAAATGTTGGCGAATGCAATATTTACAAGGTGACCTTCTAGGTATGCGATTGACTTGGACTTTCAATGGTGTCTGTTTACCAAGTTTTCACCAATTGAATGAATCTAGGTCTTTTTCTATTTTTAAAGCTTTTTCTCTCTTTTTTTTTTGCTACCAAGGTGCCCATTTGCTAGGTTTTCACCAAGGTACTTTTCTTCTTTTTGATTTTTTTGTATTTTTCTTTTTTTGAATTTTTTTTTCAAGGATCATATATGAATTTTTTTGCTTTCTTCATGCTCAATTTTTCACTATTTTTGATCTTTTCTGCTTTTCCAACATTTTTGGTCTTTTCAGGATCTCTTTTCACTATGTACAATAAATATGATGCTCCTCCATCTGATACTCTTTATCCTCTTTTGTCTTCCTCATGTATAGAACTTCTTGAGATGTATGCTATTGATTGGCTCTTGCAGTTCTTCACCATCACAATCTGCTAGTTTGTATGTGCCGGTCCCAAAATTTTCCATAATGAGAAATGGTCCTAACCAGTTTGCTTCCCATTTTCCTTTCTTTTCTCATTCTGCTTGATTCTTGGGATTTTCTCTCAAAACTAGGTCCCCTATTTGGAATGTTCTTGGCTTGATATATTTATTGTATGCCTTGGACATCCTATTCTGGTACACCTTCAAATGATCAAATGCTTGTTTCTATTTTTTGTCCAAGAGTTCTAGTTCTTGCAGCCTTACAACCCTATAGTCTTCCTCATTTATCAAACCATGCATAGATATCCTCAAAGATGGAAGTTCTACCTCTAAAGGAAAAATCCCTTCTATTCCAAAGACTAATGAAAAAGGTGTAGCCCCTGTTAGCATTCTTATGCTTGTTCTATAAGCCCACAAGGTCGGGTTTATCTTAATGTACCAATCTCTTCCTGAATTGTCCACTGTTCTCTTCAAAATCTTCAATATGTTTTTATTTGTGGCTTTGGCTTGTCCATTACCTTGAGGGTAATAGATTGAAGATGAATGATGAATCATGTGAAATTTGGTGCACAATTCTATTATGTCTTTGTTCTTGAAATGCTTTGCATTATTCGTTATGATGGCATGAGGTATGCCATATCTACAAATAATATGATTTAGGATAAACAAGGATATCTTTTGCCTATTGAAGTTGATAGGGGTACAAATTCCACCCACTTAGTAAAGTATTCAATTGCCATGATGATGTATTTGTGGCCATTTGAGGATGGTGGATAAATCATGCCTATTAGGTCTAAACCCCATTGGTAGACTGGCCAAGGTGTTTTCATTAGATGAAGCTCTTGTGTGGGTGCATGTATCAAATTTATGTGGAATTGACATTTCTTACAATTTTTTGCAAAGTTACATGAATCTTTTTCCATGGTAGGCCAAAAATATCCTATCCTTAGAAGTTTCTTGGCTAGTGATAATCCGTTTGAGTGTGATCCACAAATTCCTTTATGAATTTCTTGTAAGGCTAAGTTTGATTCTTCCTCTTCTAAACACCTAAGGAGCATTCTGTCAAGACTTTTTCGATACAATGTTTCAGAAACTATAGTCTATTTGGCGGCTCGACGAATGAAGCTTTTCTTTTGGTTTCTGGTTTGGTTGATAGGAAGGGTTTGATCTTTTAAGTAGGCATAAATTGGTCCATACTAGGGTGATTCAGTTGTAGTTAGTAGGAAAATGGTATAAGGGTGGTTTGGGTCAAATGCAGGTTGAATCACTTCTACCAAGAACTCGTATCTAGCACTCTGATCAGGCATCTGCAAAAGTGAAGCCAAAGTTGCCATAGCATCTGCTGCTTTGTTCTTTTCTCTCGATACTTGCTCAAATGTAATGATTATGAAATACTTCTTGAGATTTTCCACCATGGTTTTGTAAGGTACCAATTTGTCATCCTTTGTCTGATATTCTTCATTGAGTTGATTTATGACTAATTGTGAATCTCCATACACCTTTAATTCTGTCACTTTCCACTCTAATGCTAGCTTAATTCCAGTAACCAATGCTTCATACTCCTCTATATTGTTGGTGCATGGAAATAGCAATTTGTAAGATTTAGGTATAGTAGAACCTTGAGGTGTGATGAGAAGTATGCCTGCTACTGATCCATGGTGAGTGTAGGAACCATCAAAATAAAGCTGCCATGTTTTTGCTTCCACCTTCACAATCTCTAAATCTAGGAATTCCACTTGGATGGGATGATCATCATGAAGTGGTGCTTCTGCTAATTGGTTTACAATTACTTTCCCTTTGATTGATTTTCTATCAACATATTCTATGTTGAATTCACTAAGTGCTATTACCCACTTTGCTAGCCTTCCATTCAGTGCTATTTTACTTAGTAGATACTTCAATGGGTCAATTTTGGCAATGAGCCTTATCTTGTGGGCTAGCATATAATGGTGTAATTTTTGGGAAGAAAAAACTACAGCCAAGCATGCCCTTTCCATAAATGTATAGTTCAGCTCGTATTTGACCAAGGTTCTACTAATGTAGTAAATTGCCTTCTCTTTTCTAGTTTCATCTTCTTGTGCTAAAAGTGCCCCCAATGAATTCTCCATTGTTAAAATGTATAGGATCAAGGGCTTGCCTCTGATAGGTGGCATCAAGATTGGTGGATTCATGAGATATTTATTTAGTAGATTAAAGGCTTCTTCACATTTTTCATCCCATTTGAAGATTGTATCCTTATGCAAAAGTTGGGTGAAATTATGGCATTTTTTAGCCAATTGAGAGATAAATCTCCTAATGGATTGGATCCTTCCTTGTAAAGATCTCATTTGACTAATGTTTTTAGGTGCTTCCATTTCCATGATAGCCTTCACTTTAGCAGGATCCACCTCTATCCCTTTTGTAGATACAATATAGCCTAGGAGTTTGCCGAATTGGACCCCAAAAGCACATTTCTTTGGGTTGAGTCTAACTTTGAATTCTTCTAACCTTTCAAAAAATTTTGCCAAGATTGGTAGGTGTTCTTTCCTTGAATGTGATTTAGCTAGTATGTCATCCACATAATCCTCCATGAACTTATGCATCATATCATGGAATATTGTAGTCATTACTCTTTGATAGGTCGCTCCTGCATTCTTTAACCCAAATGGCATGACATTCTAGCAAAATGTACCCCATGCACATGTAAAAGCGGTATTATCTTGGTCTTCTAGTGCTATCTTTATCTGATTATACCCACTAAATCCATCCATGAGTGAGAACATAGAGTGCCCCACTATTAAATCTACAATGGCATCAATACTTGGAAGGGGGAAATCATCCTTAGGACATGCCAAGTTTCAGTCTCTAAAGTCTGTGCAGATTCTGATGGATTTTTTTGCTTTTGATACTGGCACTATATTTGAGATCCATTGTGCATAATCAATGGCCCTTATAAATACCACCTTCAATAGTTTTTCTAAATCCACTTTGACAAGTAGTGCTATATGAGGATGCATTTTCCTTAGCTTTTTCTTAACAGGTTTGGCTCCTTCCTTGATGTTTAGGTGATGCATTATCAAATTTGGGTCTAAACCCGACATATCATCATAAGACCATGAGAAGTTCACTTGCCTTTCCTTAAAGAACTTAATGAATTCTGTCCTTTCTTTGCTAGATAGGGATGCTACTAAGTGGATGAACTTTGGCTCTATTTTTGACCCAATGTTTATCTTTTCTATTGGCTCAATTAAGATCGGAGATCTTTCTTCATAGTGTTCTAGTAGAACATCCAAACTCCCTTCCATAGGTGCCTCAGTTGGTTTTTCACCTTTGGAAACATCATTTATTTCTTTATTTTTTTCTTGATCTAATGTTGCCACAAAGTGGTTTTCAACACTTGATTCTTTTCCTTTTCTATTTTTTTTTACTTTTTCGTTTTTTCTTAGATTAGAAGTTTGGATGCTCCCTTTGATAATTTCTTCTTGATATTCTCTGATAGAAGAAGGTTAAACCATGTTGAGGTATTGGGACACCATGTTGTCATTCAAGAAAATTGGCAAGGTAGTTGGTTCAATGGCATTCCATTTAATTAAGTCTGGGTGGATAAGAGTTAATGGGTCAACACTAAGGTTCATTTCAATCAGGTTTAAGGTATATATCTTGTTATTAGAGGGTTTGTACATTGTATCTTGAAAATATCAAACATGGGCTTCCTCTAAATGTTCTAAAGAAGGATCAAAATCCCCCTCACTAGACTCCTCTAGGGTTTCTGTTGGATAAAAGTCATGTGGATTAAACCTAGCATTTGACTCTTCCATAGTAGGTCTCCATGAAGGAATGTATAGTTCACCTACCCACTGATTGATTTCTATCTATATCTTGGTACATCATTTAGAACCACTTGGCTAGAACTAGATGCTTGATTTGAAGTTGATTCTATCATTGGTCCTTTATTTTTGGTAGAAGCATAGGTAAGAATAACATCAATGCCCTTGTCCTGGCATGACTCATCTGATAGAGTCTCCCATTCCCATTCATTAGAATCCTCATCACTATGAGAGTCTAATTTTAATATTTGGCTATAAAGTTCAGGATGATGTGTTTGAGTGTATCCTTCCTCAAGATACCATATTCTTGCTTTCTCCTTGGAATCTCGCCATGTACTTTCTAAGGGTTCAATGATCCCTTCATTCTTTATGCCTAAAGGTCCTTGACCTTTGTATCCCATCTTTTACATGATTGCAAATCCTTTCCCATATTGATGTGCATGATTGCATGATAATTCATTTTATTCATTCTCATCATCATTCTCTGTTATCTGCATATTGTTCTGATTTGGATTCACATTTTCAGATGTAATCTCGTAGGGGTTAAAGTCACAATACCTTTCTCTAACCTGAAAATTTTCATCAACTCTCACATTAGAACTTTTAATCAACTTCCTAGTTCTTAGATTATAAAATCTATAAGCTTTTCTTCTAGTAGAATAGCCAAGGATTATACCTTCATCACTTCTAGCATCAAATTTTCCTATGCATTCATCTCTCTTAATGTAGTATTTACTTCCAGATATTCTAAAATAATTAACAGTAGGTGTCTTATCATACCATAGCTCAAATAGTGTCTTGCATGTACCTTCTCTGATTTGTACTCTATAAATTGTGTATACTATTGTATTGACTACTTCTCTCCAATGCATGTGGAAATTTTCCTTCTATCAACATGGTTCTTGCTACTCAAGAACTATTATGTTTCTTCTTTTAGGAACTCTATTTTTTTGTGGTGTCCTAGAGGTAGAAGTCTACCTTATAATACCATGCTTCTCACAAAATGTATTGAATTCATGTGAGTGAACTCTCCACCTCTTTTTGATCCCAAACACTTTATATTCAAGCCTGTCTCATTCTCAACTTTTGCCTTATAAAACTTAAAAGTCTCAAATGCTTCTGATTTCTCTCTAAGAAATCCAGCCCACATCATTCTAGAGTAATCATCAGTGTATATGATAAAGTACCTATCTCCAAAGTATGGCCTATTCTGGGTAGGTCCACAAAGATTTGTATGAATCAGCTCCAATTTTCTTCTTGTTGAATATCCTTTGCTTGTAAAATTGCTTCTTGTTTGCTTTCCCAAAACACATTATCTACATGTAATGTTAGCAGGTTTCACAATCTTAGGTAGATCTTTGATAACATTATTGTTAGATTCCTTTACCATGTTATCAAAATTGATATGACAAAACCTTCTATGTCATAACCAACTATCATCAATCTTTGTAACAAAACAACTAACCTTAGTGGTGTTCAACTTAAATATATTACCTCTGGTCTTAGTACCAGATGTGATCAACTCTCCATTAGCTCCTCTAATAGAGAAATTAACATCTTTGAATTCCAAATGATAACCCTTATCCACAAGTTTTCCAACACTAAAAAATTTATGCTTTAAACCATCCACAAATAGTACATCATCAATGTTAGTCTTTCCATCTAAAGTAATTGATCCTTTACCAAAAATCATACTAGGAGTATTATCACCAAACCTTACAACTCCACCATCAAATTTCTTCATCTAAATAAATATATCCTTATCACCATTCATAGTGTGTGAACATCCACTATCAATTATCCAATCATTTTTCCTATCAACATGAGAAACTAAATCTTTTTCTTCATGGATAGAATCCTCTTCTTTGATAGAAACAAAACCCAAAACATCATTGAATTCATCATCTAAATCTTTAGATCCATCACTAGAATAGTAGTATTTCTTATCATTCTTATACTTTCCATATTTAGGCTTATGATTAGGTACTCTAGTTGGACATCTAGATGCAAAATGACCAACCTTATTGAAATTAAAATATTTCAAAGGTAATTTCCCTTCAAACTTACCTTTACCTTTCCTTTCTCTCCTAGCGATCAGGGCCATGATTTTCTCATCCACTTGGTTATCTAGCCTTTGAATCTCTTCCCATTATTCATCACATTCTCCAAGATCTTCATTGTGCTTGTTTGTTCTACTAGATCCAACACCAATAGATCCAGTTCTCTAAACAGTATCCTTAAATGTTGTCTCCACCTTAGGTAGTGCATCCTTTAGCTCTATGGTCTCAAATGTACTCAACTTAGCCACTAACATTTCTCTGGTGAAATCCTTGTATTGTGGTATTGTCTCCTCCAAAGCAAGAAAATTGGGTTTGTAGGAAGGAGTCACAGATCTCAAAATATTTTCTATGACTTCATCTTCTGTAAAGGTACCTCCATAGTTTTTGATTCCAATCACACATTCAGATACTCTCTAAACATACATCCTTACTGTTTCATCATCCGTTAGCTACACTGTCTCCATCTTTATTCTCCAATTTTGTAAATTTTCTCACTTAGTGTATTCATCTCCTTCATAGAGTGCAATTAGTCTTTTCCAGATCTCACTTGACTTTGTTAGATCTCTGATCTCTACAAATTCACCACCAGATAATGCATTAACCAAAGCTTCCTTTGCAACAAAATTGCACACAAACCTTTTTATTTCTTCTTCTGTAGTAGTAAGTGTCTCAAGGTATTCTTCCTTTATGATAGGCACATCCTTCTAGGTGATGAGCCAATATTCCAATCCCATGCACATCAGATGATTCTTCATCTTCTCCTTCAATGTGTCAAAATTATCTGCATCAAACTTAGGATTCTCCTTCCTAGATAAGGCCATCCTAATCTTTACCTCAAGCTGTCGATATTTCCTAACTAAGGACCAAAAGTTCTGATACCAATTGTTAGAATAGAAATGTCCTAATGAACTGAGAGGTGGGGGGTGAATTAGTTGATGCCAATAAGAATAATTTAAACTTTAACTTCAAACTTATTTCTGAAAACAAAATACTGAACTGAAAAGTAAATGTAGCAATAACACACATACACATTAACAAAAGGATTTGCTCTTGAATAAAACCCTATTAAGGTAAAAACCCCAGTGGGGATGGTACCCAAAAATATCTACACTATGATTATAATAACTGTGTTAAGATTTTTTACCCTGTTAGGAGGAAAGTTTTACAATAGGCATGTCCCGATTAAAGGATAGACCCTTTTAGGAGTCTTTTAAAATGTGGTCCCTGTTAATGAATTGACCCTACTAAGATTCCATCCCTTATAGAGGAAATAACCCTGTTAGGGGTGCACAATAGATCAACTTGATCAAGAGATTTGAGAGTTAAAAGCATCCTCATGTTCTCCAAACCTCACAACTTCAAGGATAAGACAATTCTAATCTGAAATTGTTTCCAACATTCAACCACTACCGAGAAAGCTCCACCTTGTGCCCAAATGCACAACTACTGTTCTTCAAACAACAACCAATGCATCCTCAATCTTTCATTTACCTTTACAATTTTCATATGTAGTTCTTCCAATATTTTCTTACATATTTTTCAAGGATCTCAATCCTTATATACAAGTTACAACAATTAAATCTAGGTCGGCCTACATAGGATAAATCCTATTTACAAAATATAAATAGAACCATGCAAAGATGCACAGGACACAACTTACAATGCTACAACATAAAAATTACATCAATTAATCATCCAGATCCGTAAATTAAGATCGCTCATCAAATTACTTGAAACGTGTTCCAAGTCATCCTCTAAATAGGTCTTCACCAATACACACACCATAGTTGATGTCACCTATATGATCAAAACTCCTTTTGATCACAATAAGCTCTCCAACTAGTATCCAACACAAAAATATGTTCTCTCATCATGACTTAAACAACCATGAATCATATCCACAAATTTTTGCAATCAACTCTATGAGAATCACAATTTCTATCTCCAAAAGATATTCATCAATAAATCAACCATAAGTCTATCAGATCAATTCATAAGCATGTGCGATCATAGGCAGTGACCCAAGACATCACATAGATTCTTCATCTAAGTTCACACATGCTAATTTATTGTAGTGTGTCCGTAGAATTCTCTGCAACTTGTCTGGAAGCTTCTCTAAATAACTAGCCAGTAACATATGTTGACATCAATGACAAAATCTGTCATGAATGCAACACACAATCACTATAACATGTCTCCAACAGTACTAGGATACTTCCCCATAGGAATACCATCAACATTCATGCTAGCAATAGAAGAAAATTCTCAAGAAAAAAATCTACCACTAGTAAGCCCACCTCTCAATCAACCACATGGAACATGGGACTATCTTCTTCTTAGGGTCAATAGCCTCCTCAGAAAATCCTAGGGCTTTCACCAAGCTAAGGGTACAAATGTTTAGGCTAGCTCCTCCATCTATAAGGAGTCTTTACACCCTATGCTTATGGATCAACACTTCTATATTTAAGGGAAAATTTTGGGGATGATTAAGGGACATGTCATCTTGTTTAGAAAATGAGACGCAATGAGGTGCGATTAGGTGGCCTACCATATTTTGGAATTTGTCTACCTCCAAATTTAGAGGCACATTTGTTTCCAACAAGGCTTTTTCCAAGATATCCTTATGAATTGGTGATAATTTGAGCAGCTCCAAAATAGAGATTTGAGCGGGAGTTCTTTGTAATTTCTCAACCAAGTTGTATTGTTTTGATGATGATGTTGAAGCTTGGTTTGATATCACCACTTTTGAAGCATTGGTAGGTAGGAGAATTTTTTATGCTTGCCCCCTAGTGACAAAATTTGATGATACTTCCCTTGACTTATCTTTCACTATGATAACATTTACGGTTTGATCCTCTTCTCTTAGAGTATTTATCGTATTATCATATGTGTGAGCAAAGTTCACCTTCTCATTGCCCTTTTTTTTTATTTTGATTAGTATTTGATGACTCCCCCTTTTCATAATTCTAAAAGGGGTTCTTGAAGGCCATATGATCTCCATTATTTTGTGGTCCTTCAATTTGAATGGTTCCCTTGTCAATTAAATCTTGCACCAAGTGTTTTAACCTCATGCATTCATTTGTTGGGTGACCCCTATTTCGATGATATTCATAATGATGGGATGCATTCCACCAATAAGGTTTAACTTTGGGTTCATAATCTTTCATATAGGATAATGTGATGACATTATTGGCAACCAAGGTTTTTAATACATTCTCCAAAGGTTCACCTAAGTGGGTGAATTTATTTTTATTATAATTAGAGTAGGATGATTTTGATTTATCCCCACTAGCATTATTGTTGGAAGCATTGGAATTATTATGGGAATTATATGGAGCTTTGTTTGTTTGATTAACATGATTTGAAGAATTTTCTCCATATGGCAGGATAAAAGGGGTTGACTTCACGGTGTGGGCCTCTACAACTCCATCATTCACAAGGTTTTGGTTGTTATTCTTCATCCATGATTTGGATTTATCATTATTATTGTTGGACCCTTGATTATTGAAATACTTAGGTACATAATTATTTTTGTTGCTATTATTGTTGTTGTTGTTGGATTTGTTATCTTTAAATAATTTGACTTCACCTCTTTTGACCAAAACATCTTCAATCTTGATCCCATTTTTGATGAGTTTCTCAAATGTTGGGGGAAATTGAAGTTGTAACCTATAATTCATTTCCAAGGTCAAATTGTTGGTGAAGATTTCCATCTTCTCCTTCTCTGGGATACTTCATGGATACCTTGCAAAAATGGTCCTCCACCTTTGTAAGAATCCTAAAAAGGACTCTCCAT
This sequence comes from Chamaecyparis obtusa, assembly GCA_027943335.1. Classification (NCBI taxonomy): domain Eukaryota; kingdom Viridiplantae; phylum Streptophyta; class Pinopsida; order Cupressales; family Cupressaceae; genus Chamaecyparis; species Chamaecyparis obtusa. The sequence goes on along the minus strand of BSBK01003237.1, from coordinate 15,796 downwards.
CTTTCTATTTGGTATCACATAACTTGAGCATTGTGATTTCATGCTCAATGTTATAAGAGTAATGGGTTACGAACTTGGAGGCTAACTCCGCAAAGGACTTTATTTTGGGGGTTAGTTTTGAAAACCACTCCATTGTGGGACCTCCTAAGCTTCTAGGAAAGAGTCTCATTAGATATGTATAATTGTGCATGAACTCTATGCTTAGGGCACAAAAATCCCTTAGATGATCCCATGGGTCTATTTTACCCATGTACTTATCCTATTTAGGAAAGATGGTATTAAAAGGAAAAGATACCATAGCTAAGCTTTTGTCAAAAGAGAAAGGACACAAAGCTTCAATGGAAAAGGCCTTAGGTTCGGCTGCCTTCTTCATGGTATCAATTTGCTCTTGGAAGGCCTTTATCTTCCTAGTCATAACATTTATGGGGTCATCTTGGTGTTGGTCTTTCCTGAGTTGATCAATATCAAAATCATAGGGTAGCTTTACTCCCTTTTGGGCTAGGTTTAAGAAGTTCTCCTTATCTTTGTATATTAATTTCTCCATAACCTCTAGGAAATCTTGGTCTTGGGCAGCTTTCTCAACCCTTTCTTCAAGTGTCTCCTTAGGATTATAATTGGCTTTGTTGATATTGTGATTATGATATGCTGAATTTCTATCCCCCATCTCTTCAAGTCTTGGTTCAAATAGATTTGGAAAAATTTCCTCTTGATTAGGGTCCTTGAAAACACTTTGGTACTCAACTTCTTGCCCTTGGTTTGAAAAAAGAGTGCTATCTCCTGGTAATGCTGCCCCATATGTGTGGGACTATGTGGAAACTGACATCCAACAAGGGTTTGAGTGGGAATGATCCTTGATTCGAAAATTGTTGATTTTATATTGAAGACATTTAAAAATGTAAGATGAGTTTTCAATGGATATCTCTTAGTTGTTTATGTATTTCAAACACAAAAATAACGCATTCACTTGTCTCTTTTTACCCTCTTAACAAAAAATGTTTGATTTGAAGAACGTTGTCATGGGTTTTGCACAAAAAGACACTTCAAGCACCTACCTAGCACAAGATTTGGTTTGTAAACATGGCTCTAGAAGGTGGTCTTGCTATTTTATCAAGGATTTAGTATTGATTATATTTAAATAGACTTTAATCTCTCATCCCCCAACTATGTTAAGGGGCTTCCCACATGCACCGAGGTAAAATTTTGCACAATCCATGAGGATTACTAGAGGAAGTTCAAAAAATTAAAATCCATTTTTCATACACCCCATTAAGGATACATGCATTTCATTTTAGAGTGGGTTGGATTCCCATGGCAAAAAGTGAGCATATCCCACTTTGGTCTATCCCTCACACCGGCCTCGTTAAGGCACAACTGGGGAGGCGAGCCCACTAATTCTCTAGCATGTTCATTCAAAGCAAGGAAAATGGAATTAAGGTCAAGTTTTTGGGAATTTGGTTCACCAAAAAGGTGAAGAGCATATCCCTAACTTTTCCTTTGGTTCCCAAACACAATAGACAATTTTGTTCAATTGATTTCACCCACTAACTATAGGGATTTGAGTATTTCTACTCTCTTCCACAAACAAGGGGTTTTGATTTAGTGTTTGATTTATCCTTTTAGCTATCCAAATTACTAGATTATGAAATGCACCAATGCCACAAGCTAAGGGAAAATATTGACTAGTTGAGGCTTACCTTATTCTTTGTAGCTAACCAAAGTTAGGGGCATTTTTTATCGATTCCATTATTTTTACCTTACCTTGGCAATAGCTCTTCCCAAGTGTGTTTTTCCACCAGCAAGTTAGTCAACACCAACAATCACAATGAGGGGAAACCAAATCAAAATTGATGAAGCAAAGAATTATGTAATGAACTTTAAGCACCTTATTTACAAATTTTCAAGGAAAAACTTGAGCTAAGGAGTAAAAATCCAATTAAGAGAAACAAATTTGATTTTGTAAGTTTCAATAATTGCAAGATAATTTTGGTATACCTGGTTTACTTCCTCTTGTGATGTCTCAAGAATAGCCTTGATATGTGCAATGTTTTCCTTCTTGATCCTTTTAGCTAGTGCCTTTTCTTCTTGATTAAACTTGCTTTCTGGCTTCTGGACCTTTCTGTGCCTACTCATTTACAGTCAAAACATACAAATAGAGAATTAGATAAATGAATTGATCAATCTGACAGAAAATTAAGACAACAAATAGAAAGCGACATTGTCTAGCTAATACGCATGATCAAATTGTTTGCAAGCGTAACTTTAATGATACCAAGTGACACTTTCCAGTGACACAGGCGACACCAAAATTTAATCAAGCGTAAACAATTTATTGTTAGGTGCAAAGAGTATTGAAAATTGTGTAAATTGATCTACTCAAAGCGACACTTTAACAATACTAAGCATAAGATAGTTGATACTAGGTGTGACTTTGTCTATAAAGTGCTTTGCAAAGGTCTCTTACAAGTGACGACAAATAATTGATAGGTGACACTTCTTAACTCATAGGTGTGACTTTATGAGAAAAAGGTAGGATAACTTTATCTCACAAGTGTGAGCATCCAGGTTGCAGGCAACAAGAAAGAATTTAAGATAGAATAGAAGTTATTCGACCAGGCGCAAATATTTAGCTAATAGGTGTTGCAACAGAGATTGTAAACATCATCAGAATGACTGTAGGCATGACTAAACTGATTGTACGCGTGACTTCACCTATTTTCTACAAAATATTCAGAGAAAATTGAAAATACAAGCATACAAAATATGATCCAAATGATGAAATTGATAAATTGAGGCTTAGAGCCCCACGGTGGGTGCCATTTTGTATACTAATAAAAGTATCTTCATAAAATTAAGGTTGAACATCAATAATAAATGAAATAGTAACTAATTTAAACCACAATAGAGCAACTATTTAGCAAAATTAATGATCAATTGAGCATCCTATGGCTCTCTAACTAAGATGTTAATGAATAAGCTCTCAGCAAGCTCTCATTAATGACAGTCCTAGAATGAGAATGATAAAGATAAACAATGCTATTGCTAACAATTATCAAAGTAAATGCTAATTAAGTTCTCAAATTCCTTTCTAAACTCAAAATGGAAAGAGGTTCAATGCAATTCTCATATGCGTGGTTGATAATTATAAAGGAATTTAGTCTTCCTTTTATAGATTTTCCCAATGGTAGGGGGTGTAGTTGTGTTTGATCATGATTAAACCTTGGTTGAGTCCTTGGTTCCACCCTTTGAAGACAATGAAAAGTTTGTGTCCTCAAAGCTTGGGACAAGTAGACAAGATGGATGGTCAAGATTCTCTTTCACTTTGAGTGATTGAGATTGAATTTGGCTTGATCCATGTGAATGCCTTTCCTTAAATCTCATTGGTTGATTGAATTTCCTCTCCTTTTGGTTTGTTGAGAGTAATTGAGATTTATTAATTGATTTAATTGATTTATTGTAGCCATGTACCCCTTGAATGGGTTGAATTTAATTTAATCTAAGACTATACAATTAATTGATTTAATTGCACTTTGATTTGATTGCACTTGATTAAAAATGCTCTCAATTTTGATTGATCTCGAATTAAGATTTGATTTTAATTTTGATTGGCTAATTATGCATTGTGATTCAATTGATTCAAATTTGTCCTTGATTTTCTTTGATTTGACTAGATTTTCTTTTATTTTATCTTTGTCCATTTTTAGGTGATTACACTCATAGATGATGTACCCACATCTTCATAATTCAATTGTCTTGTTGCACGCAAGTTCCTCATTCATTTTATTTTTTTCCAATTCCAATTCTCTCTTACTTTGTATTTATGTTTCATGTTCCTAATCCAAAGAAAAATCTTCTTCTATGGTATCCAATTTTTTTTGTTCACAAAGTAATCTCATTCTTTCCCTTTTCTTCTCTTTGTCTCTTTCATGCTCTTCTGGTGTTAAAGTCTTTTCTCGTTTCCTCAGCATGATGATGATTTCTACATATGAATTGATTACAATTTTAAAAATATAATATAAATATATTACAATAAGTCAAATTATAATATAAATCTCTTACAATATGGAAAATTATAATATAAATTTATTACAATTATATCAAATTATGCATTGAACAATTCTATATCACACCAATTATAAACCAAAAGACTCTTTATTCACATTTCACATGTAAAAAATTTAAAAACTTACCTCAATCGATAAATTTCGGTGAAGAATGTTTGACTTTCACAACTTGATGTTGATTTTTAAACAAAAAGGTGGTGAAAATTGATAGAATATGCTTCTTTATTACCTTCGACACCATGAAAAGTGAATATTTGTTAGATAAAATGCAAAAATCAGATAGTTTATAGAAAAAGTGGGCCTCTCTCACAAGATCTCTAACATTTAAGACCGTTTATTTTAGTATTTCATAGCGTGAGCGTTCTATAGCGCGTGCACCCTATGAAAAACTAGACAAGTGTAATGCATAGTCTTGCATAGCGCGTGCACCCTATGCAAAACTAGAAAAGTGTAATGAGAGAGAGAGAGAGAGAGTCTTGTCACCCTCTTTCATCTCGCTCTCTTAGTTTCTCTCTCACACTCTCTCTCATGCTCTCTCCCACCTTCCTACCCTCTCTCCCTCTATCTTTCCCTGGTTCTCACCCCCCCTCTCTCTCTCTCTCTCTCTCTCTCTTCCCCTCTTAGCCCCTGCCACCTTCTTACTCTTTCTCTCTCACTATTCAAATCTATGACTTGAATAGGGTGCACATGCTATGGCATGCACACCCTATAGAACACACACCCTATGCAAGTCATAGATTTGAATAGTGCGCACACGCTTTGTAAGACATTGGAATCGACCAAGCCTAAGGCTTGGATTTTCCTTGGAGATCCATCCTAAAGGCTTGGAAGATTGAAATAGGCCTAAGATGTGTTTTCCAACAAACATACAAAAAAATGACATCTTTTTTTGTGTGCTCCTCGTCAGGTTTACTCGTGGTTCAATAACATTAAAATCAAACGATGTGATATTGTAGATCTCTCTGTTATCTATCTAACAATATAATTTATTTTGAATTATGATTATGTTAAGTTTTTCATCTCTAATTTATTTTGTATGTATGCCTGATTTTTGTTAAAAACCAACGTGTAGTATTTTGGGCATAGATTTTGGCTCGTTCATCAAATTTTGCAATAAGTTACATTTTTAGAAACTATACTCCATTATACACACTTTACAAAAAATAAAATTTGATTTTTGATTAGTTTTAAATGGTTTCTAGGGGAAGCACACAAAAAATTCATGTTTTTAGGATGTGTGCACTTCGTAAATTCATAAAAAATTATACATTCATAAAAAAATTAGCAAAAAGATTTGAGATAAACTACATGGTGTTAGCTAACTTCTCACTGGAATGATTAAAGTTTTTTTAATAAAAATTTAACATTTTAGGGGGAGCACACCAGACGCTATGTTATGTTTTTTCACAAAAAATAGGGCCACTTTTTGTGCTCCCCCTTTTTGAGGGCCTTAATCTACACCATTTTAAAAATAAATTATTAGTTTAGGAACTAGATTCAGAGTATTACAACTCTTGTTCTTATCGCATCTTAAAATTTTGAGTCTAACTATCTTCAATTTCTTATTGAAGTTTAGATTTTTCTGATTTCAGGAAAAAAGTGGCATCTTATACCCCCTTTTTGGTCCCCCATCTTTGTGCTCTTACCCTAAAGTGGGGCTAAAATGAGAACCTAATTAAGGGTGCTTACTTTTTAGGATTATACAATTAGCCCCCACTTTAGCGAGAGTATGATTCCACCTCATGCTCATGGTAAAGTAGAAAAAAGAGAGAGAAAGATGAAGATCATGGGTAAACTACAAGGAGATAAGATATCACTAACTTTAAGGACACAAGCCCCCCCAACCAAGGATCTTTAACTTGAACATCCATATGAAAGGATACATAAAACAAAAAAAAAATCCTAAAGCTTACTAAGATTCAAAGTCAACTAGTTTGAGAGACCTCACTAAAGAAAATGTCTCAACCACTAGCAACATCCTCAAAAAGATATTGCAAAAGTATAAGTGGTCACTTGAAAATAGAAAGACAACACATCAATGATAAGATAAGACATCACGATTCAATCAACTAGAAAAGTATATTATGCTATGAAATAATAGAGGAGAGAGAAAGACAATCATGGATGTCATGGGCTAGCCAATTATGCTATGTTAGGTGATCCATGAGATAGAGAGAAGAGAAGAGAGGGGGAAATAGTCTAGAAAATTGTGTTATGCTAGTTCCACCCATGTAAAGAGGGAGTTGGTGATCTAGAATATTTTATTCAACTCATGAAAATGAGAGGTTTAATTGTCTAGCAAGTTGTGTTATGTTAGTCAAACAATAAAAATGATAGATCAAATAGTCTAGAAACTTGTGTTATGCTAGTCAACCAATCCTGAAAATGTATGCAAAGGAGAGGTCAAATGGGATAGAAATTTTTGTTATGATAGCTCAACCAATCCTAAGGATAACCAAGGAAAGCATTGTATCCAAGTAAATCCACCAAAAATTTATAAAGGAGAGTGAGCTAGTCCTAACGAGTTGTATTATTCTAGTGTACTCTACATGAAAAGCTTAAAGTAAATAATTTTCAATATGGAGGCCATATATGGACCCCCTTAAGATGGAAAAATAGGACTATTTTGGCATATTAAGGAAAGGAGAAACAAAGATAAAACACCTTTAACACAAAGGAGGTATCCCATAAGTAACACCCAATCCAAGCCAAAGAGGTCACAACTCCTATGAGGTCAAGGAAGGGATGAATGCAAAGAGATACCATGCAATAAGTATAAATGAGATCTTTTTGAAGGATTTTTAAAAGAGATGTTGAATCAAGAAAGAAATAATTTACACCATCCCATTTCTAAGTAAAGGGATTCTCTAGGAAGGATGACACACTTTTATCCCCCAAGGTAATGGATTTGTTTACCATGGGTACCCAATTGCAAAAAATGCAAAAGTTTATGATCAAGGATGTATATATCTTGTATATAAGAGAATCCTTAATGTAAACCAAAATTTCTATGTAAGATTATATATCATATAATAGACAAATGCCTCTTAATCAAGGGAAAAGTAGATCCTTAGAGAGGATGAGAGAGATTCATATACTACCCTTTCTCCCCAAGTGTGGAGACACAAATAAGGAGAAAGATGACCTATTATGTTACTCACAAAGTATGATTGCACCATGCATGCCAATGAGACCCCAATTATAGGCTGATAATGCTAGATAGTGTGGAGCAACATAATAGCAACTTAAATTTTATTTAAAGAAAATAGAATTGAAAATTAACTCATTATGACATGTTATGAAAATTATATATGCATAATGGGAAATGGTGAGAAATACTAGGATGTAGATCACTCACCAAATTAGTGCATTATACATTGGAATTCCAAGCCCTTACCTACAAGATGGATTCGGTAAGAACAACCAAGAGAAGGTAGCCAACTTGGGATATATGCTTGGTAGGGCTGGATTTGGTTGATTCCAATAGAAATAGACAAATGATATGTAAATGTAAATGAAAAATATGATCTATGAAAAGTAAATGCAAGGAAATAGAGACAAGAATGAATGCACCTGTAAGAGAGAATAGAAAATTTTACTTTGTATCTAGATTTCCCGACTGTCAGAGTCTCAGAATTGGTTACAACTTTAGATTTGGCAGTCTGGGACCTATATAATGTTGTCTTGAGAAATTCATTAATTTTTGGGAGGATATGGTCAGCTTGGACGACCTACTTCTGGGACTAGGTCGAGATTGAGGATCTAGTCCTTCATTTTTCTACTCAAATTTGTAGGGTAGCTTTGTTGCAACCTCCAAACACTATCTCTAAAACTATACCTGAATCTGACCTTCCAAGATCTTTATATATGAATTTTTTTTTGTGTGTGTGGATATATAAGGGTTTTCCTTAGTTAACCCCCCATTTTGGTGATTCCCACCTCCATAAATAGTCGTTAAGATATGTAAAATGTGATGTGCTTGTGAACCTAAAGTATGTCTAGATTTTTGCAATCAACTCTATGAGAATCACAATTTCTATCTCCAGAAGATAGTCATTAGTAAATCAACCATAACTCTATCAGATAATTCATAAGCATGTGCGATCATAGGCAGTGACCCAAGACATCACATAGATTCTTCATCTAATTTCACACATGCTAATTTATTGTAGTGTGTCCGTACAATTCTCTGCAACCTGTCTGGAAGCTTCTCTGAATAACTAGCCAGTAACATATGTTGACATCAATGACAAACTCTATCATGAATGCAACACACAATCACTATAACATGTCTCCAACACTACTAGGATACTTCCCCACAGGAATACCATCAACATTCATGCTAGCTATAGAAGAAAATTCTCAAGAAAAAAATCTACCACTAGTAAGCCCACCTCTCAATCAACAACATGGAACATGGGAGAAAAATAGACACCTAAGGATATACACAAGTGGTTCAATAACCAAAAAAATCAATTAGCATAGTACAAATGATTACAAGGGTTTTAAAGATTGTAAGGAAGTTAAGTAGAAGAACCACTTCCTACACTAATCTTGAGGAGAGGGTAATGTAAAACATTTCTTAGGTATTTAAAGAGTTATATAAACTTAACATAAATAATATAAAACAACATGCATGCCAAAAAATAGTGATTTACATGGGGAAAACCCTTTCGGGAGAAAACCCCATGCTCCAAAAGCCACCCAATATATTATTCATAAATCAATTGTAGATTACAATATACATTTAGGGAAATCTTCTCTCAAGATTCTCACCAACCAAATGTCTAGATGCAACCAAAAATCTTCAATACTCTTACACACACTCTCCATCTCATGCACCTAATATATATGAGATACAATACAAGAAACCATTGAATGATATCACAAAACCAAGGGTTGAAAACCACTTATAAAGTGGTGCCCACCTTATGTCTAATCAAAGATTCCCTTGATGTTTCAACATATACCAACATGTGTAACTCCCTTTTATAGCTCATTTACATTTTCAACACATTTTTACATTTGCTATTTCAGGAAACCCAACTTTCAAAGGCCATACTTTTTGAATTAGGTTCCCAATTGATGAAATTTTTAAAGTGTAGGAAATATCAGGATCTATAATTTCATAAACTAATATGTCATTTATCCACAATTTGAGCCTATTTTGTTTCATGTAAAGCATCTATAATCACATTTGTGACTTTTTCCTATTAATTTCCAAAAATGAAAACTTCAATATGTTCTAAATTGGACATGATCTTGCACCAAAAATTTATCAAAATGTTTATCTAACCAATTTGAAGATTCTAGAAAAGAATGGGGAAAATTGATTCTCAATTGAAAATCTAATAAAAAATAGTAACCACATGTAAAAGTAAGGTTGAGACACTTTTCCCAATAATCTCCCACTTATTGAACACCTTGCAATAAAGAGAAAATGGATTAACTACATCATAATTCAATTGCTAGGGGCTATGAGGTCCATAGACTTTGAACACCATTTGATTTTTTCTGTGCTCACAACCTTTTTTAATGAATCTTAAAAATTTAACAAAGTTTCTACCTTAAGTAGCCTCACCCTACCATCCTTGACCGTATCTCTGAAAAAATGATAGTGAACATCAATGTGCTTGGTTTTGGTATGAAAAGTTGGGTTCTTTACTAGGAAGATTGCACTTTGACTATCACAATAAACTATTATCACTCCTTATTTTATTCCAATATCTAAATAGAGTATTTTAAGATAGATGGATTCTTTACATGCATAAGTAGTTTCCATATTGTCTTCTTCAATAGTGTAAAAAGAAACTACAACTTGTTTATTACTCATCCAATTAATTTCAACACTAAATAATGTACACACATAAACACTGTTAGATCTTCTTCTATCAATATCACCTACCCAATCTGAATCCACACAACCATGAATATTAAGGGAAACTTTATCTCCTAACATATTACCATGATAACAAAAAGAATAATTTGAAGTACCCCTCACATATCTAAAGACTCTTTTAACTACATCCCAATGAACTCTACTAGAATTAGACATATATCTAGAAAGAACTCTCACTACTTGGGCAAGGTCTAGTCTAGTACAAACCATAGCATACATCAAACTTTCAACCTCACTTTGGTAAGATACTCTTCTATGTCTTCTATCTTTGAAGGAGATGTAGGACAATCAGAAATAGATAATTTAAATCCAACTATAAAAGGAACACATAATGGTCTACAACCCTACATGTTGAACATCTGTAAAACTGAGTTCACATACTTTCTTTGGCCTAGCCATAGCTTTTGGTTCACTCCATCTCTTCTAATTTCCATCCCAAGAATGTTTTTATCTGTAGCAAAATCTCCCATTTCAAATTTAGCAACAAGTTGAGACTTAAGTTTTACAATCATAAGTTTTCCTTTACCAATAAATAAGATATCATCAACATATAATGAAATGTACAAGAAAAAACCACCATCAAATTTATAATAAAAAAATGATCTTCTTTTAAATACTCAAATACCAAACTCAACAAATATGTACCAATTGATAATATTAGATTTCCACAATCCATTTTTAATTACAATTGAGTTTCTAGATTCGATTGTGTATTTTTTAGCATCGACGTTTTGGATCACACTCCGTGATCCATCACCAAGAATGGAGAGTGCAAGAATGGTAAGAATAAGATGCAGACCAAGCCTATCTAAAGGGATATAAGGCAAGGAGAGGAT